>CAHIKZ030001001.1:4555000-5037500 GCA_903632075.3 Acanthosepion pharaonis | reverse complement strand
GGAGACTTGCCCCTGCTGACCTTCTTAAAGTGAACTTCACCCTCTGTGGTCTCACCCTCACAGCTAGCTGCTTCAGTTGGCAAAAGCCGAGGAAAGTCAGCCAAATAACTGCGAAACTCATTGCCACTGAGACCAGGCTCCTTGGTAAAACAGCTCTCGAAATACCACCGAAATGCTTCATACATGTCCTTGGTCGATCCCAGAGAACACCCCTCTGGGTTAATGACCTCGCAAATATATCGATCAGAACCTCAACAGATGTCTTCCTTGCACAATTCTGTGCCCATGTTCACAGCTTCGTTAGACATCTTGTTTAACCTATATCTAACTACCTGACCCTGGTAGCATTTGCTAGCCACAGCTGGAGTGTCTGCCTAGCTATGGCTATCTCTAAGGAATCCCTCTCCCAGCCACCGCCTGGGCCAGACTATCCTCTAAAGTCTTCACCTTTTTAGCCATATCTAGAGCGAGTTGTTGGCTATATTCAGTGGTGAAGGACCTAATCCTATCCTTAAGCCTCTCCCACAACATACTCCCAGTAATTCACTAATTCCCACTGCACTAATCTAGTCAGCTGTTGCTGAAAGTACCGCCTGTCTAGCAAAGAGAGATTGAACTTCCAGTGTCCAGCCATTCTAGGCCTATTACCTAACATCATCTGGGCACAGACGAGTGTATGATCTGAATAGTCTAAGTGGTGGAACGTGGGACAATCTAGTAAATCTAGGTTGACCATTATCACTAGCATTCTATCCAGGTAGCTAGATACCTGGAGAGATGGCCAATTAAGAACCCATGTCCACTTCTCCCACCTCGGATGATTGACCCGGTATCAATCGACGAACCCAAACTCGCCGATCAGATCAACCAGGCTACGATACCCGATGACATCCCGCTAGCTTCAGACCTCCTGTCTATCGTGGGGTCCAGGACAGCATTGCAGTCCTCCATTAAGACTAAGCACGACGAATCCACCAGGAACGGTCCCAACCGACAGAAAAATTCGACACGCTCCCTCTGATCATTGAATTCACAAACCGCAACGACCGGAAACAAACAACTGCTCACGACAATATCGGCCACGATCAACTGGCCCTCCGCGCCCACATGGACAAAGTCTACACTCGCATCCAGGGAACGCTTGACTAACAAAGAAACACCTCTGGCCCACCAGTCCTCATATGCTAAATAAACAACAAAGTCGCTAGACAGCACACGAGCATCGACATCGCAAACAAAGTGTCTCCTTGATCGTGGTCACATCTATGCCGAAGGACAAGATATCACGAAGCAGGTGGGCAGCCTTACCCCGATCTCTCATGCCCATCACATTCAAACTAGCTAACTTAATAGACATCTTTTAAGTCTAGTTGCCTTAAATACAGACTGGACGGAAATCTCCAGGGGTCAAGACCCCGACGGATTGTCCTAGACTACCAGTACCTACATTGGATGTAATTCATCCTTCTGTGACAATATTGCCAACATCTGTGTGGAACGATAGTTTAAGTGCTCTCTATAAAGAGGGGTGGAGCATTACCTGGATCCTCCCAAAGCAAAATTGTGACAATTTCCTTAACTCTGGAAACTCTGTCTGAGCCATCTGGAGCTTCAGGAACAGATCTTTGGCCCCAGCCAAATGGTCCCAAACTTTGAGGTTACCCCCAGTGCTCCTAATAAGATTAATTACACCGGGGACATCAGGAAAATTCCTTGGGTCCTCCATTGACTTCCCATACATTTGAATAGAGTCCTCAAGAGGGCCTTCCCTCTGAGAGGAAAGGTCCCTCTCAAGGACCTCACGGTCCACGACACACACTTTCTCTCGTTTTGGGAAATGTCTCTTTTTTTCTTCCTTGTGAATGATTGATGGGGAGAAAGAGAAGGCGAGATTCTAGAGGGGGAGTAAGGGAGGCTCCTTGTCTTACCTTGTAAGGCATAGAATTAGTCCATGCTGACAAAGAAGGGGCGCATTGAGCCTTAGCAGCTACCAGGGCCTTCTCCGCCCTACTCTGATCAGCTTTCCTCTCCTTCCTCATGTGCTTTGCATCTTCCTCTTCCTCTTCCTCTTCATACCGCCTCCTTTTGACTGAGGAAGATTTTGGTGGAGGCATTTTCTCTGCCTCCATGTAGAAGTCAAGCTGAGTCAGCTCTATCACCTCCTGCTGCTGGGGATCCTTCTCTGATTGCTGGCGCTGCTGCTGCTGCTTAGGTTGTTCCGATTGCTGCTGCGGCTGCTACTGTTGTTTTGGATGTTCCGGCTGCTGCTGCTTCTGTTGCTACTGTGGAACATGCTCATTCTTCGACTGCTGCTGCTGTTTTTTAGGCTCCATTCGTTGTTGCTGTCTCTCTTGCTGTTTGGCAGCACCTTTGTCTGGGACATCCTGCCGAGGAGGCGGAGTTGTCGCTTTTGCTCCTTTCCTCACCACCTCAGTCCATTCACCCGGACTACTGGGGACCTTCTTTGTTGCTTCCACACTGGGTTGCTCTAGTGTTGAGTTGCGTCTGTGGTGTCGGATTCTTGGTTGGACACAACTTTGCCAGGTGTCCGGCCGCACCACAAGCCCAGCAGAAGAGGCAGCGACCCTACACAACTGCAAAATGTTCCAACCGCCGCTAATGATTATATTGGGTACCTCATTAAACTTGGGCCGGGTCAATGTCACCGGTACTTCAAAATCACTGGTGACAATGCCAGACTTGCTTTTGATTGAGGATACCCCATCCACTGGATCATAATCTGCGAAGAAGGCCTGAAATGATCCTCCGCGATATACATGGGCACCCGATGTAAGGTGATCCAAATTTTTCGGGTACCCATGTACTCGGTTTGGATCCTCATCGTCTTGGTGGTGAGGATGATGCCTGCAAGAGTCTTTGCCGCTTCTTCAGTTTCTAGCAGGATGTCTCACATGGCGTTGGACCTTCGGACCAACACATTGGCCCCGATATTTAACGCATTTAGGGCTTCTTCCATAGCCTCTTTGCTGACAGCCATGAATTTTCTGAACTTGGGAGATTGCCCTTGCAGCCATTGTCTTTATAACCGAAGGCATCGGCAAAAGATCATTTTTAGAGATGAATGGCTTGTATTCATTTTTAAGTCCTTTGTAATATTCAGGCTCTTTTTGGGGGCCTTTTCGCTGCCCATGCTGATGAGGTGTTGGCCAATGATTTAGGTTTATTGCGATATACCTCTACTTTATATACTATACATTCATGTTGATATTTCCCCTTAAGTGGGCAAGTATCTTTGTTGATGCAGTTACATTTAGGGGAATTGATATATTGTTTATTTTTTAAGTCTTTTTAGTGTTGTATTTATTAATCCAATTAACTACATTGGGCATACAACTATAACTCAACGTTTGTTTTTTTTTTGTTTTTTTTTTGTTGTTGAAAATTTCATGTAAGTCGTTTGACAGGAGAAAGTTCTTTTTTAATATTCTAAAGAAATCCTTCCCTAGTTTAGTGGCTACGGCTAAATTGTATGGTGGCGTGAACCATAAGATTTTCCTAGCCCTAGTTTTCCCCTATTACGTGCATTAGAAGTTTCATCCGAGTTTATATAAACAAGCTTGGTTTTATATGGCCACTATATTTTAAAGCCATTTCGTAATCATATTTGTTTTTGTTAAAGATATTAACATTAGATGAATTGGTGGATAACCTAAACATAACACTGTTGGGGATACGTTTAAAAACTTGTACTAAACATCAATGTAACAGGGACGTTGGTTGCTTTACCTAAATGGGGATACAGTGTCTTTGCACAAATTAAGCGCAACGTCTAAATAATCCGTGATTTTTAAATTGATTTGGATATCCAAATTAAATCCAAACTTATTAAACAGCCAATGTAATTTTTCCTATAACATCGCCTTTTCTGGGGGTACAATTATCAACAATTATTAAACCATCATCCCGGTATAGACCATGGTTACTTTCGTCAATAATTTTGTTTAGGTTATTCAACAACAAACACCTAATTCACATAACTCAGCTCCGTCATATGCTCCCATGGAGTTGTCAAAATTACCACTAGCACCCTTTTTAATCTATAATGTCTAATTATGGTACAATAAAGATTTACGGCAATCTTCTGGTATTGACATGTATTCTCTGGCTAGAATAGTTCTTTCACAGATTTTTTCCGTAATCGAGGGATAAAAGTCTTTGATATATTTTACTGTTGTGTAGGAACCTACCACCCCTCTTGAAGATGAACTCGTCTACAAACAAGGACGTTAAATAGTGGCATGTCAAAAGACAGTGTCGGAGAAGTTCTGGGCTGAGTTAGTTATAGACTACTCAGGCGATTTCTGTACCAACTTACCAACCGAATAAACCCCATTTTATTGTTACATGTTATTTGGCGTTTGTCTTTATTAACCCCAAATTAACATCATAACATTTACAAAAGAGCATTTATTATTTTCCCTGCGAGACTCTTGTGATTCTATCCGCTTTGTCCTGATTCGATTTGACAAGCGTAATGTCCACTATTAACGCATACCCCTTAACCATTTCGAAGAAGGTTTGCAACCGCCTCCTAATCAGCATCTCGCTCGCAGCCTTAGTGTTTACTCTGACTTTGCCTGTCAGTATGTTCGTCAGTCATTGACACTCACATAGCGAATCAGTTTTTTAAATGTACAGTCTTAGCTTCCCAGTGTATAGCCAGGTTTATCCCCTTTATAATACCATCTAGCTCCGCGAGGTTGATATGTTGCGTGTCAGACTCTGGTCGCAACCAAAATGTGTCTTCGATAACGGACACACGCAATTCAAGCAAGATTCCAGTCGACAAAGAACTTGCGTCAACACATCAAGTTCTTTGTTATCAACGCACCACTCACCCCTACACAGGGTCGCTTTGCCTCACCCTGGTAATAGTCACTATCAGCATCCTTTTTTAGCTGGGCATCGTCGGTTCAATCGTTCCAAACTTTCGTCACTGCGCTTGCTCTTCGCTTGATGAGACCAGCTGCTTAATCGCAGTCGTCCACAGACTCGGGGGTGCTTAACAAGCTTGCCACAGAAAGAGAATACATTCCTCCTGGTAACTGCCTCTGGGACATCAGGAAGCACATTCCCACGATTCCAAAGCAGAACGTTGTCTCCCACCCACCAAACAGTTAATCCAAGTATCCTAGCTCCAATTTTTTGTCGCACTGGAATTTTGCTTGTCAGTCCAAAGCACGACAGGTGTTCAGCGACACTAGATGCGGACGCGTTATCCTCATTTACGTACAGGTCGTCAATGTATGCTGAAGTTGCCTCTGGGTTTTTTACATCCTGAGATATCACGGCAACGATGACAGATCTCTATTTTTGCGGTGGGGGAGGGGGCAACGTTCAGCCCAAATCCCAATCTGGTCAGCTAGTAGCTTCTGCCTTGGAAGATAACAGTTTGGTACTACCAAAGTCGTTCATTGATGCGCACTAGCAGATAGGCTGATCTGTGATCTAGCAGTGCGACGTTTGATCCTTTGCGTCTCCATTCTTTCAGTTTGCTAGTGCATGCATTAACATGAAGGTTGAGTTCCCTGTAGTCTATTACGAGACGTACTTTTGATTTGTTTTGCTACACGACAATCAACGGCAGAAGTAGCCCTCTTGGGAGTTGAAGCTTCTGCTCGTCATATGGAATAAGCTAACTCTTCTCAATCCATTGTTGCAACTCCCTCTTGAATGATCTTCTGATTTTCGTCGGCACAGAATACTTTGCAACGCAGTTTTGCAACTTGTCTGACATTTTGCCTTCTGTCCATTTCTAGAACGTAGTCCACACATTCTGCTGCTGATCAAATTTCGACCGAAAATCAGGTTCTTCAATCGAGAGCACTGGCGCCGCTGCACACACAGAAAAACTGTCTCCTGTGGGAATCGAACCTCCCCTGACTTAGAAATAGACATTCTGCCAAGAGCCTTGATCCCGTTTATTCCAATTAGGAGATCAAATCCAAAGGGGTCCTTTAGCACTACCAGGGCCTCCATCACAACAACGCTTCCATTTCCCACGCGGGGCTGACGGGCCTAACTCCGCACGTCCGCGTTCCGCCGCCAATGGTTACAAATACCAACACTTCGTTTCTCTCACGTTCGGCACACCTTCTTGCTCACTATGGTACGGGAGCACCCGGAGTCTACTAGCGTGATACACTGCCTCCCACATACATTAATTTCTACAGCGCCGAGTTTACATCTTGACTGGGGAGGAAACTGGCGCCGACTTGCCATACCCTGGCTCTTTTCCTCAGACAATCTCGGGATATGTGGCCTATTTTATTGCAGTTATAAGAACGAATACAAGGCTTTCTGCCTGCGCTGAGCAGACATTTACAGTCTTTGGTGAAGTGATTAAGCCATCGCATCGACGACAAATTATAACCCAGGAGGGGGTTGCATAATCCTTTGGTGTATCTCTCACGCTGCTGCTACTGCCAAGTCTTCGTCTGGGTTCTTGTCTTTCATTATCGATCGAGCGCGTGCCAGCATCTATTCTTGTCAATACCTCCATCCGAGAAGAGGCACGAAGGAGCCGTTTCACGCGATTTGGCAACCCCTTGACAAAGGTGCACGCAAAGTCACGGTCGCTGATGCCCCGAACAACATGATCAGTTTGCGTAGTTCTGCCAAGTACACATCAACAGACCCCCCCCTGGAAGGCGCGTCACTCAGAGAATTGCACATACACGACAAACGCTGTGTAAAGGGCCAATTTTATGTTTTCAGCGTTTGCTTTTTCCTCTTCACTTAAGGCTGTGTCCACTACATCGTAAATGGTGGTACGTTTGCAGCGAAGTGGTCGACCCTGCTTTACTCAGGTGAACTGTGATGCGCAACTGTACCGGTCCACAGCCTACATCCAACTCACACATGGCTCTAAGAAATCGCATGATCAAATCCCGGTCAAAGGCATGGACCCGCCAGCTAAACTGTGTGAGGGTAGTCGCAATGGTTTCCCGATCCGACCGGTGAAGGGGAATGCCTCTCTCCAAACAAAGCAGATATCAGCCAATCACCAGCCTGAGCATAGGGGCTGCGCCTCAGAAGTCAACAGCTTTACCAGTGGGCAGTGGAACTTCTGAAAGGAGGGACGGGGGTAACCGCAACATCCTCAGTGCAAAAGAAACCGACAAGCCAATGCAATATTTTGCCTTGAATGCCAGCATGAACCGCAGGGAACTGGCGACCATAGTGGTGCTAACTTAATAAACGATGATGGTGACGGTTGTAAAAAATAATAATATGAAAACTGAAAACTATATTTGAATTTCAGAGGAACTGATGTATGTACTTGCCTTGAGAATGATAGTATGTTGAAAGAAAATCTCAAATAGAATTCAATTAGAAATATGTCCATAGCGCGTGCCAGCATCTTTTCGATGGTCAATACCTCCATCCGAGAAGAGGCGCTAAGGAGCAGTTTCACATGATTTGGCAACCCCTTGACAAAAGTGCACGCAAAGCCACGGTCGCTGATGCCCCGAACAATATGATCAGTTTGCGTAGTTCTGCTAAGTACACATCAACAGAACCCCCCCCCCCAAACTGGTGGAGGGCGCGTCACTCAGAGAATTGCACATACAAGACAAACGCTGTGTAAAGGGCCAATTTTATGTTTTCAACGTTTGCTTTTTCCTCTTCACTTAAGGCTTATTGAAGTATTAACGAAATCCCTACAGTTTGGTGTACAAGGTATATATTTTTAAAGAAAAGTTAAATGTACATGCAACTTACCATGAAGATGATCACTCTGAAGCATTTATCATTATTATTTACCACCGAAATTTTCTATCTCCCGGGAAAATTTTCTTCCCGTCCGTCGTTCTTTCTTTTTCTTGTTTAATTCTGTTTTTAATTTATCCTCAAAAGTTCCTCTTTTTGTGAGCAGACAGCTTTGTTTACTCAGGGATTGTATTTATCATTGTGAAAAAATTAATTATTAACGCCAAACAAATAACTTAAGTGTATATTTACTTCTGGCATAAAGAACATTTTTTAGGGATTTTTTGTGTGTGCGTATGTGTTGTGTACATTAATTTTAAGTTCAAGTCCTACTTCGTGACTTTTTGTATGCACTTTTTCTTCAAGGTCCAAAGTCGTACACGCTCGTCGATTTCAAACTATCTTTTCTTGGATCTTGCAATTAATAACGAAAATCACGTTGATTCGAAAAAAAATACAAATTGACAAGGTCAGCCGGGCGTTTCAGCGAAAGATTTGGCGTGGATCTGGTCTCGAAGGGAGCCTACTCTTAAAATCTAAAAAATAGTTATTATCCTTTATTATTAATTTTTTTTTTTTTATGAATATTTCTTCGCTCGTCATCGTCAGGCAAGTTTAGCATAAGGAACAAATTAGGAAAACATTTCAGTTTCGCTTTAAGCTTCCTAAAAATTCTGATGAAATTTAAATAAAAGTGAAACATGTTAACTTTATAAACGTTTCCAATTTTTTCCTTATTCTACCATTGTCGGATTTTAATCCATATTTGACTGCAATTGATTTTTTTCTTTTTTTAAACTTAAACTTAAAATTAAGAAAAATAATAAATTATGAGTCAAAAAATGTTTAAACTGTAAAAATTATTTTTTAGTTAAAGTCGGATTAAGAATAATATATATATATATATATTGTAAATCACTAGCGGGTCTTAAATGCCACTTAAGATTATCGCACAAACTTTCATAACTGAATCAATAAGCTGTCAGATTCTCATATGTCGAAACCGACAGGAGAGTCCATTTATATATATATATATATATATATATATTCACTCGTTTTTTGTTTTTTTGTTGTTTGTTTGTTCGTGTTTTTTTGAGTCGAATGTACATATTCCTTACAGAAAAAAAGTGAAAAACTAAAATCAAACAAAAAAACAGAACAAAAAAAAGTAACAACGCTTTACTGTCGTTTTTGGACTTGGGTGATCATGACTCTCCATAATTTCCTAAGCTTTGTAGCTCTCTAGTCTAGTCATGTTTGTCTCTTTATTACTATCATGCCCAGTCTTTGTTCTGCCATCCATTACACAAGTTCGTTTTCGGTAAGTTATCCGGTGTTGCCCGCTGCCTCTCTTGCCTTCAGAATGTCCTATGTCAAATTCTCTAAACCTTTTCTCCTCATTTTGCGTCCCAGTCCCAAATTTCAACACTATCTTTATTCTATGTACAAGTATCCTTTTTATTTTAATTTTTCTTGTTGATCACATGTTCAACTCATAGTATTTTCACAAGCTTCCTTAGAACTAAATCTCAGTTGTCTCAAGTCTCCACTTCATCTGTAAAGAAAATGTCCAATATTCACTGATATATTGAAGGATTATATAGCAGTTCAACATTTAGTTGTTTCTAACCAAAATTTCCTATTTCTTAATACTTTGCTTAGCTTTTGGGGGACGTATTTCACTATTCCAATAGGTTTTCAGATTTCTGTATTACATTTGGCCAGAGAGAGAAGCCATAGGGATATTGATAGGGTTGAGACTGTAGCCAGATATTTTATTCTGTTTTCCTTGTTTGACTTCTGCTTTGGGTGATGTCATAAGCACATTTATCTAAATAAGAGATGCGTGTTCATTCTGTAAGTTACTGTAATGACAGTTCCAGGGCAATCTCAAAATTTACATTGCTGCAGCCTTAAACGTCCTTCTAGCAGAAGACATTTTCAAATTTTATGAAGTGGACAACGTTTCATTTAGTATTAACTTAGTACCAACTAAAATCTAATCCTTTCCTAAGGCCAATCACGGTTTCTATAGTGTACTATATCTGAGCAATGTAGTGCAGTAATTAGTAGGCTAATGACGAAAAACATTAATGATTAGTTTATTCATTTATTGAATGAAAGTAGCTTCATGTCAAAGCTAGATTAAACCTCAAATATTGCATATGGTGCAGAGGGGCAGTGAGTAGCCCCATGAATGAAAGAGGAGTTGTTTTGTTGTGCGTTTCTTTTCTTTTTTTCCTTTTGTTATATTGGAAACAGACATGCTCACTGAACATAATAATGTACGGTTTACGACCACATCACAGTGAAACATCGGTTCTCATACAATCGCCTAAGTTAATGCTTGGTCATTATATAGATGGGTAACCGCTTGGGAATATCAAGTGCTGTAAATTTGGACGTGCGGGTGGTGTAATGGATAATGGCACGGAATCGTTAATCAGAGAGCTAAGTTCCAATTCAAAATGATTTCGTTATAATCATTTTTACGCACAAATACCTTCGGAAAAGGTATTTATACAACTCTTCACTCCTACCATGGGTTAATTAGTAAGACTTGTATAACTAAATCATTATTATCTCAAAAAAATTCTTGCAATCTAAAAAATATTTTCTGGCTTTAAATAACCTGCAAATGGATGGTAAACCGTAGAAAACAAGTTAATCAATCATAATAAAGCATAGTGCTCTTATTTATCTGCAGTTTCTTTAACCTGCAGCTATCAACAGAAATCATCATTTTAGAAGTTTTGCTTATTAACTCAACACATATGAGTAGCATTGCTAGCAATTAGAATGTGCCAAAGAGAAGCTCTAAAGTATTTACTTTATCTGAAATAAGTAGATAAATATTTTTGGCTTCCTAGAAACTAGAGAAAAATTGATAAAAGAAGTTTTATCACTAGTAAAAAGTTGAAAGTTCTTGAATTTAAAAAAATATTTTAGAAACAATGAATGGCCTCATGAAAGGATTAGATTTTAGTTAGCATTAAGTTCACACTAAATAAAATATTCTCCACTTCCTAAAATGCTTAGGCTCTGATATCTTTTCAAAGCAATAAAAATTGTTTAACATTTTTAATGTTTTTATCTCTTGGTCTGATTCCCGCACCTTGTAACTCGACGGATCACAGCCTACCGTTTATGGGTTATGCAACAATAAAATTTAACAATGTTTTTCAGGCCTTGTTAAATGTTATTGCTATAAGTGGTTATTTAAGATCAAGAAAGGAAGAATTGATTTTTTTAGCAATGGTAATTCTTTTAAATAACATAAGACAAGACTTGGAGGATGCAAGAAAAAATATGTACAGAATTCTGTATTAGATAATACTTACCAAGAAGTGAACACAAGACGAGAGACAGAAAGTGGAGAACATGGAAACAATCTTCCTGACAATTCTTTGGGGTGACATTCTTGAAAAAGTGAACAAAACAAGTATGGTTCTGTAGTCAAAAGAGGTATGTATACTTGTTGTCATGATTATTCTAGAATCACTGAAAACAAACATTTCAGAAAATTAGAGATAAATTTAGTGAATATGAATTGATGACCAAGAGTAGTTGTCCCAAAATGGATTATAGCGATAAGAAAAATATGGGAATGAATATGATGTGTACATCTTACTATATCTGACGGATCAGATAAAAAGATACTTCCAAATAAAAGTGCTAACTTCTAGGTGAAAACATTTCTTTGTTTTGGACTCTAAGCGATGGTGATTTTCTAATCTTAGCCAAAATGTAGCACACGGTCGAATGTATGTGCCAAACTCACTATTTAGTTGTAATTGATCTCGTGTGACAAGCTTGCTAAGCTCTGTGACCAAACAAAACGTGCACTAGTTTGTCCGTAGATTGAAAATCGTTTTCTTTCTTCAATCAAGTGAAAACAAGTTGTAGTGATGAGATAAATAGTGAACGTGTGGTTAATGTGTATCACAAAGAAGGGCCGGTTCCCGCCAACTTCTCTTAATCACCCGGTTACCTATAAATACAGCTTGTTAAAAACAAAGTACTGGCTCTGGGTTTGAAGATAAAACTGACAGTCAACATGCAGTGTTGATCCCTATGTTCACATTGTTTTTAATATATATATATATATATATATATATATATATATATATATGTGTGTGTGTGTGTGTCATTCACAGACAGACTGAAATAACAGACGATTTGGCATCAGTCGGAGATTCTAACCCTTAGGCTATCGGCGCTCGGCAGAGAGAAAAAGCGAATTGTTTGGGAAAGTATTGCATTATTAGCAGTAATAATCACTGTTTACAAATTCGCGCTTTCTCCTCACAGTGATCGACCGAATTAATTTCTTTTCAGGAGCTAATATCATCAACCACAGACTGTTTCGCTGTATCACAGCTCATCAGTGTGGCTAGACATCCGATCGCTTCCAACAGGGATCGAAAACCCAACCGATTTGGCATCAGTCGGAGATTCTAACCCCTAGGCTATCGGCGCTCGACAGAGCGAAAGGCAAATTTTTGCTTATTTATTTTTTCATGAACACGTCAACTTCAGTCGGTTTTTATGTGTGTTGTATGTGACCTGCATACAAGTAAACATGTGCAACAGCGAGGATCTCGAAACATAGCAACAGGAATATTTGCTGACGCTTTTCACTTTCGTCTCTTAGCCGGTCAATATGACCGATTTCAAAATTTTTGATGCCAACTGGCACAAATATCTCCAATTATTTCTATCCAGAGCAACTGGCTCGAAGTTAGTATGAGGCACATTGACAGTTGAGATGTTACTCTTTAGCTTGTCTTTATACCTGAGCCACAGCCGTCCAACATTCCTTTGTCAACTGTCAAGCTGGCTATACATAAGGAACTTAGGTATTCTCATCCTAGCAACATGACCAGCTCAGCGAATTTGTGACTGCATCAGAAAGGTCTCAGTTCCACCAATGTTGCACTTTGCGAGATCTGCATTGAACATCCTATCGTCAAAAGTATACCCACAGATATGGTGTTTGTTTTGCAAGTTCACTGAAATCTGAAAGCGCATTGGGGAAAATATGCATTCCAGAAGCTAAGTAGAGTATTAAGCGACAGAAAAACTTCGTTAGAAATAAAGAAAAACGTACTGAACTGTTACGTAATATCTGTCCTCCTATATGGCAATGAATGCTGGACAATCTAATCAAAGATGAAGACGAGAGTTGAAGCAACAGAAACATAGTTCTACAGAAAGATTCCGAGGATACCATGTACCAAACACATGAGCAACGACGAGGTTTTAGAGAAAATAGAAACAAAAAAAGAAACTTGTACTTAGCATCAGAAAAGAGCAGTTGAAATTTCTGGGGTACATACTGAGGAAGGACGACTTGGAAAATCTGATACTCATAGGACACATTGAGGGAAAGCGGAACTAAGGAAAACATCGCGTAACATACGTGATGGGCTTAAGATGTATGGTAGAACAGTGTTTGCGAGAAATAGCAAAAAAATTATTAAGAGCTACAAGGGACAGGAAAATGTAGAGAGCCATGATCGACTACGTCCTGAAAGAACATGGTACATAAAAGGAAGAAGACAGTTCCAAATTTTATGAAATGGACAATATTTCATTTAGTATGAATTTAGTATTGACTAAAATCTAATCCTTTCATAAGGCCAATCACCGTTTCCAAAGCAATTTTTAAAATCGGTGTACCCAGTAAATTATCAAATTTACTGTTGCGAGACTCGCATACGAAACATAGCATTACATCTGGTGTTGCTTTATCATATTCTGCAGAAAATGTTTGAGTGAAAAACTGTTTTTTAATTGCATATTCCCTCTCTAGTTTTCCAAAAAGAGCAATGTGAACATATGAAGGCATTTAAAACTTTCAGAAACAAAGCCAAGGCTTTGAAATTGACTAATGCAAACACTTACTAGATCTCAGGATTTGGGTTATATATATATATATATATATATATATATATATATATATATCGTATATTTCTGCATATAAAACAACTTTTAGATAAAACAAGGTCAAAAAATAGCAAATTTTCATAAATTTATCCTATGCCTATAGTATCAGACGACTGCTTATTTATTATATAAAGATGATGTTATTAGAAATGTTGTTACTGTATCCTTAGAAATTTAAAATAAACGAAATAAAAAAAACAATTGTATATCGTCTTTCCTGTTTTACGTTTCATGACGTGATCTCTTGCGAATACTGATTCTTTTTCTATATCTAAACAATTACAAACAGCCTAGTGTACTAATGACCATTTACTTATACTTCATAGACAATCGCAAAATACCACTAATAATAGTACGATAATAGTACATTCTATTGCCGTTAATGCAATCATAACTCGAGGTTTAGATTTTCTCAGCTGAGTTTGCATGGATACAAGTTGATTTCATCGATATGGAATTATTCTTTGAATAGTCAAGTTATATAATTATTACTGATATAACTTCGTAAGGTAGAAATGGTCTTAGTTTTATCATCAGTATTTGATAATGTGAATCTTTTCATGTTATTCTACTGAGGCCAAGGTTAATCTACCGACAAACATCATCACTCAAAATTGAAGTTTTATTTTTAGAATTGCAGTACAAGACAACCCCCAATTTTTAAGGGCCATTTTTGACAAATAAAAGGTTGTCTTATACACAAAAATATGACATACACAGGTTAAAATTTGCTAAGGGAAGAGTGCTCAACATTATAGATACAGTATTTAGACCGTACTTTTTTCTTTCCTTTCCAAAAATCTTTTGTTTGAATAAAAACAAACCAGTTGAAACTTAAAAAAAAAAAAAAAAAAAAAGGGGGATTTGAGTGCCGAAATCTTAAAGGCTGGACACTTAGCTTTTTTTCTTTCTTTTTTCATTGGACACTTTGGAAAATGTGTTTGCTTAATTTGCCAAGAAACCATTGTGTAAGAATTTGTACAATTCCTATGAAGGACACTAACACTGGAGCAGATATTTTTGAGTGTGACAAAATGGATAACCAAAACAAATCTTGATTCAGGGGAGCACCAGCAATGACCAGAGAGAAAAAGGAGGTTTGTTGCATTTCTCCAAGAACACATTGGTATTGATCACAAACTAATCAAACTTCATTGCATTATCCATCCGGATACATTATGGGCAAAAATCATTGAATTTTAAGGACATCATGACTGGTTGTGAAAACAGTGAATATTATGGTCAAGACTAAATCATCATCAGTTTCAAGAAATTCTAAAACAAATTGAAGCATAGTATGGCAACTTTACATATATTTTCAAATGTTCGACGGTTTAGCTATGGCCAAATGCTGGAACAAGTATATGCATTGAGAGAAGAGATTGTTACGTTTTTGGAGAGCAAAGACCAAGATAATTCTTGCTTTCAGGATCCAGACTAGATTATCAATTTATCATTTTAGTGGAGATCACAACCCATATGAAGTTTGAAATTACAGTATCATTATTTGCAAGTATGTATGCTTGTAAACAACTTTTTTTTCGAAAATGAAATCTACTAAGTCATTTAAAAACAAAGTTGGGTGATGACCACCTAGAAAGATGTTTTGCTCTTGTCATTGAATATTATTTCATCTGATGTGGAGAAATTATTGAATAAGCAGAAACAAGTGTCTCCTTAAATCTGCCATTTCTAACTGGATTTTGTTTATAGTAAGGAATTTTTTTGTTTGTGCTAGTTGTTATCCTGTTATTCCTGCAGTAAAATAAGGAACCTTGTTTAAATAATATAACATTAACCAAGGCAGCCTTCTGGACAGAGTAGTCTGATGTCAAGACAATTTATTATAGTACATTTGATATCATGGCAACTGCCAGTTTTACACCTCAGTGTCATTGTCAGACTGGGATCGAGCTGAAATTTTTCCAGCACATTATATATTATAAATTGATTTATTTAAAATGTTTTTTTTTCGCTACACAGTTCTAACCATGTTTCAAAAATGGAAGCTAAAAGCTACGAATTTAATTTTGTAATTAAATTAAAGACATTAGTTCCATTTCATCCTCAAGCGAATTTAGCGAAAAAAAAACATTTTAAATAAATCAATTTATAATATTAATGCTCTGTAAATTTACATTGAGCACTATTTTGTAAAAAATAAAAATATCTATAAGAACACCGGATTATATATCTTACTGTTCTTTTTTTTTTTATATATATATATATATATATATATATATATATATATATATATATATATATATATAACACCTGCAGAGAACAGAAGTACTCCAAAATTGTATGTAATAGAAATAGATTTATTTTGTAACTTAAAATAAAACACCATAATTTATTTGCATTACTTTTAGCTTACAGATAAATTATTGTAATTTTAGTCCTCAAAAGTTTAAATACTTCCCTAATTCATTTTCTCATCACAAACTGCTTTTATAAAACTGTTTTAATGAGAAAAATTTGTTTAAATTATTTCTACAGAACAGTTTCACATGAACAATAATTATTTTTTGCTGTTGATAATATATTCAAATATTTTCAAAATGAAGAATTTAAAATAAAGTCAAACATTTGTCCATCTAATGATCTCTGTATAGTTCTCAGTAAGCAAATATAAAGTCAGGAGTGGACAAATAACTCACTGCTAAAACACGTCAACATTAAAACAATTTTTAGGAACACTTGAAACAAGCTGGTTTTAATCAATTCTACTATTTACTAACAGGGCCACAAGTGAGGGCACTCAGAGAAGCTCAAGCCCACAACAGTAATATGTTATGCAAGATTAACTTGCTAATCATTGATCTATGGCACGTAAAGTTCAATGACAAGTAAAAAATTGTTATGACCTTTTCAAACATCATATAAATATATTTTAATGGAACTGTTACCTGACCTCACATTCAGTTTTTAATTTTTTTAGTAGAATTGGTAATCATGTGTGTGTGTGTGTGTGTGTGTGTGTGTATACACAGTTGTAGAAAACAAATATTAGCAAAGGCTAATTATAATAGAAAACAAAATTCAAAAAACTAAATTAGTGAAGTTGTACAATAGGCAGGGCAACTAAAAAATTTTTTTTTCATATTACCAGATCATGAATATCAAAAACACTTTTTCCCTTTTAACTTTAAAAAATCATATGATCTGAGCATATTTTGTTTTGTAAGGGAATCAATTTACAATGAATTTACTTAGAAAAATTGGACCCACCTATTAACTTATAAAATTTAATAAAAAAAATTTTTTTTTGTTTATAATCAAAATGTGCATTGCTTAGTCTATAGTAATAGCAACTAAAATTTAAAAAGTGAGGATCATACTAAAAATGATTTAGGAGAATTAAATCATTCACTTTAACAGGATAATTACCCAAAGCCACTACACCTAGTAGCACAAATATATTTTATATGTGACTTTCCCGGTTTAGTTTAAAAAAAAATAAAAGTAATAACAAATATTAATCCTAGACATTAAGAAATATCCAAGATCCTATGTTTTTTTAGTGAAATCTCAAGATACAGTCCAGGACAGATTGCCTGGAACAAGACATATTTTTTACTGACTCTTGGCTACAAACAACCAAAGATTGGCAACAAAGTGCTAAATTTTGGGGCAGAATAGGGTTTTCAAGGAGTTAAAATATGTGTAAATTAAACACACAGAAAAATGCAAATCAGAACTTTGTGATCTTCAAATAAAGAGAAGAAAAGAATCTACGTTTTAATATCCTGAAAATAAACAACTGCATAATTAAACAGGATCAAAAAAATTGTTTAAATAAACTTGCAGATATTCTGTGAAATAGCTTACTTTTTCCTTCCACTAAATGAGGTAATCAAATAAACAAAAATTATACCCAACTTTAGAATATATATTTACTGTATTTGTTGGTGTCAAAGATGATATTTCCCCCAAAATAAGTCCTGAAAATTTGCTCTACAGGTCAAAAGTTACTTCTTTTTCATAGGTCTATCATAATTAATTTAATATTTGTTTTATTTTCAAAATATTGCAAGTCAAAACTGGAGTACATCAATGTCATAAAATATGGAAATTATTTCCATTTTCAAAAAACAATTTACACCTACATAACTAATACTTTAAAGTTGTTAATAAAAAGTAAAGAATTAAAAAAATTTAATTAGAATCCAAAAGTAAAAAATAATGCATGTTAAGCTCCTCATTTTTAAAGACCAAACTAGTCAAGGGGAATAAACAAAAAGCAATACTAATGATTAAATCTTCCCAATTGCAGTTCTTGCTAATTCATCTTAAAAAACAAACTGTTTAAGTTATTTCCCCGAGGGCTGATTTTTGCCATACCAAATTTAAAACTTATGAAAATGACTTTACACTCAAGTTTTAAAAAAATTCCTTTTCAACTGGAAATATAGTCCTTACTATTCAATGTTGAAATAAACATTTAATATCAAATTGAATGGGAGTAAAAATGAGATCTGTTAATAAGAAATCATATTGATTTCAGGTATAAAGTTGAAAAATAAAAATAAACTTGGTTGTTTGCAGACAAGTGAGTACATATAAAGAATTACAGATCAACAAACTATACTACATGAAAATAAAGTTAAAATAAGATATACAAGATGAATATTTATCTTTAAGCAAGTGTGTGTGCTTTGATAGATAAGATAGATTTGGGAAGCCTTTTTTTTTTTATTTAACTAGGTTTAGTTAAAAAAAAACTAATACAAGCTCTTTAAGATATTTTCTTATTTAATTTTTCTAAAGTTCAGACAACTTTTCTGGTTTCTTTGTAGAATTTGAACAAACTGGGCACTTTCAGCTTTAATAAGTCATTATCATTTCTTTAATAAAGTTATATGTATGTTTTGGGGTTTTTTTTCTAGTTTTCCAGTGTGTGTCATGTCTTTTTTTCAGTAACACAAATAACAAATGACTAAAAAACATAAAAAGCTTTAACCATAAACAAACAAGAAACATCAATAAAATATCAGGAACAAACATACTAAATATATTTAAAAAATAATAATAAAAACAATACCACAAACTAATGCATGAAGATGTGATAATGGTGTGGGTGAGACAACACCCAACTGATGCATGAAAGCATAACACACTAAAACTATCAAAGAAAACCTGTCAATAGAAAAATGAAAATCTTTTTATAATGCCTAATAAAAGCTGAAAGTACTCAAAAGATATTCAAAAATGTATGTTCAAATTTTCTTCAGAAACTAGAAGAATGATCCAAATCATTGAAAAATTAGAGAAAAACATCTGAAAGAAGTTTCATTAGTCTTCAACCAAACTGGCATGTATATCTATAACACACAAATATGCTTACATTCTGATAAATATTCATAGGGATAAACCTTTAAAAAGCAAACCTTTTTTTTTTTTTAAAATCTAGTGTTAAAAAAATCTTCTTTGAAATCAATAGTTTATGAAAGACTAATTTTCTCATTGAATCACATTCTCTATATCAACAAAAAAAAAACTCTCTTCCAAATCAATCACATTTGTATTTTGTTATTTTTCTAAGAAAATACAATCAACCAATGTTATTTTTTATTATTATTATTTTTTTTTTTTTTCACAATTTCCAAATTTAATACGTACAAAATTTGTTTGAATTTCCCGGACATTCAGCATTTTCTCCTTTTTTTTTTTTTTTTTTCATCCAGCCACTTGCTGACAGGGAAGATGCCAATCTCACCCACCCTTGTGACAAATTACACAATAAAACAATGATGAACAGAATAATTTATAGAACATTAGTTTATTCTTTGTATCCTAAATCTGTTGCTTGTGTTTGTTTTGTTTTTTTTTTAAAAACACCTCCCATCCCCAATATATGTTGTCGATTGCCTATCCCCAAGAAGAAATGAAATTTAGAACAGACAGGCAAGAGTGTTAGTCCTTATTTCGATATCCTTCAGTTCTATCAGGTTCACCACGGACCCTGATTCTATGAATGTAATCGTCCCTTTTGTGATTGCTCTGTTTGCTGCGGTAGCTTTTTTCTCTACTATTTCTATGTCCACCATCACTCCCCCCTTCTCCATCTCCACGATCAAAATTCCTCCGATAGACATCTCGTTCATGCCTTTCTTTATCGTAGTACCTGTCCTCACGATCATTTCGGTCACCATATCGATGCCGATGACTTTGATCCCAGTCCCGTCTGTTTTTGTCCCACTGATCGCCACCACCACTGGCATTCCCATCACCCCCATGACCCCTTCTTGAATGACTTCCCCTGTCATCATCACTGCCGCCACGACGCTGGCGATGATAATCATTAGGAACCCAATCCAAGCTATGTGATTCCACTGCAAGACGTGTGAGTTTCTCATCAATGTCCCTTTCTAATGGCTGAGCGTCCCGTGGATGGGGCATTGATACCGAGTACTGTCCACGTTGATCAACCCCATTAACACGTTCTACATCCCCAGTAGAATGTGGGTAGTGGTTGACTCTGTCATCCTCGGAGTCTGCTCCTCGGTGTTTCTGGCTTTTCTGTACTTGAGATGAAGATTCGTTATCTGTGGAATGAAAATACAAAAAATATAAGCAAAGAGCTAAGTTCAGAAATGTGCTTTACATTTTTTATGGAAAATGGCTGAACAAAAATTTCTTTTCTTCACTACTTTTTTACATTAATTTTAACTATAATAGGTTAATCAATAATGCTATTACAAATTATTTGTTGATTTAAAATTTTCCAAAAATATATATCTGCTTTGATTTCCAAATCTGTTTGGCTTTTCTATTGCAATCACAAAGATATTAAATATTTATCACTTATATAAATATTTTGGTACTTATCTAACACCTTCCAGCAACCAAAAGTTTCATATGCACCAATACTGGATATCGCAGCACAATTATCAGGCAATCCTGATCTGTCCTGTCCCTCCAAATCGCCTGATGATTGCACTATCATATCCAATATTGGTTCATATAAAACTTTTGTTTGTGTGAAGGTGTTGCATAAGTACCTTAGTATCTTCATTTTCTTTGTCCATAGAGTAGTACTGTACTGTATCAGTAGCCTTGTTAAATTTGTTTGATAATGCTTTTATATATATTTTCATTGTTTGTATGTATATATGTATTATATTAGAAAGTACACTTTCCGATCACAAGACCCAGGTTCAAATCATGCCATTGTCAATTTTTCAGGGAGGTGACTTCTTGATGTTATCAGTCTGGAGAAATGCCTGAAAACCATACCACAGTTTGACTCAAGCCCTTGTGTGTGAAATTGGATAAACATAATTGTTTGGAAGATGCTGATTGTTATGATAGCACAAAGTTACAAGTCATTATGACCAAGGGTTTGAGCGTGCTGGTGTTGTTCAAACTGCTGATCAGGACAGATTATGTGCTCTCTCCCAGAAACTGTAATTATCTCTGCTCAGTATAGTTGCAGTATAAACTACAGGTGAGCTTTTATGCAGATGTTGAACAAGCACAAATGTGCCTGAGCAGGTGTTTGTGCACAGGGATTGGCTATCTGCCCTAAAACAAGAGTAGCTGACCATTTATATGTGTGTGTGTGCTCACCTATATATAAATGGCCGGCTACATTATAGCACACACTCATGCACACAAAAGACATATTCAAGAAATTAAATACTTGCAGTAGGAAGAGAAAAATAAGAACAAAGTAAGTTGTCCATTTTGTCCCGACTATTCATAAGCACGCTTGACAATTCTACAAATGATCACACAGAATACTTACCACTCACCCTCCCCTGCCAAATTCTCATCAACTGAAAGTTTAAATTATTGACATAGGTCACAACAAATAAAACTATAGGGCTTTAAGTCAAACTCACAATCAGGTACATATTTTAATTCAATATGTTCATAGATATCACTATTTGTGTTCATCTATAACATAATGCAATATTATCAAACATCTCCCATATAAATCTGTTGTTTGTAACTCAGTGTTGTTTTTTCACTATAAACATCCTATTTTTTAGCTACCCTGTATTGATATTATTTTGTTTACATCTTCTCTGACCATCTCTATATCAAGTTTTGCTACACAAGTTATCTACCAGGACAGATATACACAGCTCTGCTGGAGCTGCCCATATAGCAAGTGTGGAAAAAGACCCTAAAACTATGTACAAGCTATATTACCCATATGCAAGAAAATATCTTTCAAATCAATTTGTATTAGCCTGTTACTTTTTCAAATTTCTAGAAAGTGGTCCTTCCAAATCTATTTTACACCCAAATTATTATTTTAGGTACATAGATGATATACTAATAATATGTCCACTTGACATATTATTACCAGACCTTGTAGATAGATTAAACAGTGTTGAACCCAGAATAGATTTCACTTTTGAAATTGAAATTAATAACACATTACACTTCCTAGATAGTAAATAGAAGCTATGAAAGCTTCAAACTAAAAGTTAACAGAAAATCTACCAACAAAAGTGACTTCATAAATTATTATTCTCACCACTGTAATAGAACAAAATCCAGCATGATTATAGGATTATATTTAAAAGCAGTATATACCATATTTTCTTGTGTATAATATGAACCAGTGTTTCTGAAGCTAAAAATAGACAATAAATTACATCCTTGAGTATAATATGACCCTATAGTACAGTCATCCCTACATAATTTTTTCCAAAAATTTATCCATTAAAATCTCAATATCATACATATATTTCACTAGAATATTTAATGATATTAAAAGAACAGAAGTGAAGTAAATGTTTAGCCATTGTGTGTTTCTCCTAATATCCATTTCAAAATTCATTTTTAAATTTTCAGGGAAAGGTGCTAAGATATATATGGTAATACATTTTGAGCGGTAATTAATCTATCATGCTTTTCTGTTTGATATGACTTTATTATATTTATATATATTATTAATAAACTATGAAATAAAGAATGAAGGGAAAATAAACTATAAAAAGAAAATCAAAATATAAAATCTTGTGAGTAATATATATATATTAACAGTATTACTCGCATAAAAAACCTCGAATGATTCAACTTGCAGACACCTGAGGGCAAATTGGTACCCAAGGAAAAAATTGGAAGTAAAAAAAGAAAGAACTAAAAACATCAGAACAAGGCGAAAAAGAAATCAAGTGTCTTAAATCTTTAGTCCAAAGAAAAAAAACAAGCGAGTATAAAGACAAAACAGAGGGCTCGATACGTTAAGTAGAGCGGTAAATTAGAATAAATCCTAACGAGCCAGGCAAACCTACCTAGGTTTCACCTAAACGAATCTTCAGGGTAGACTGGCTACCCATATAGCAAGAGTGGAAAAAGGCCCTAAAACTATGTACAAGCTATATTACCCATATGCAAGAAAATATCTTTCAAATCAATCTGTATTAGCCTGTATTTCACCTAACTGGTAGGTGAGTTTGCCTGGCATGTTATTTTATAAATAAATAATTATTTATATATATATATATATATATATATATATATATATATATATATATATATATATATATATATATATATATATATATATAGAGTGGTATTTTGTTTTTATTATATATTTATATATATATATATATATATATATATATATATATATATATATATATGAGAGTGTGTGTGTGTGGTGTAATGGATTGTGTGAGGAATGTGTGTTTGAATTCCAGTCGAATCTGTGCATTCAATATCCTATAGCTATGGGTAAAGGACAGACTGGGTTCTATAGAAACTGATCTAGGAATGCGAAGGTTCATTAGGTTCTGTGTCTTGAAAAAAGCGTAAAAGCCTTCACCACTATAATCAAATCATTGTTGTCCGTATTTTTGTTTTTTATGAGAGAGTCCATATATATATATATATATATATATATGAGAGAGACCAATAACTCGGTCAATGTTATAAAATGGATTAAAATCATCCATTACTATTTATCTCAATATCATCTATTCAAGTTTCGTTCAAAATGGATTAATACAACAATGCTGTTTTGAACGGATGGCCACCGAATCTATTGAACATCCCATAATATCGGCTATAATGTTGAACACGCGCAATCCGTCCAAGCACAATCTATTTAGAGAATCATTTTGGCTGCAATGGTGGCAAAATCAAGTCGAAATACTGCTCAAACAATATTGTGACTGCTTGATTGTCTTGAAAGAGTAGATAGTAAATAGATGTTTTCATAACCAGTTTATTTATATTGTAAATATCAGTGATGGGTTTCAAATTAATTAATAAAGAACAGGTTTTGAATAAGAGTGAATTTGTTTTTTTTTTTATTGAGGAATGTTTTTTTTCGTGAATTTTGAATCATAGAAATCTACTACGGGTTTTAAGGCATGTTATATTAATACTTAGAAAACCCCTCAAACCAATGAACCTTCGTAGAATTCCGCGTAAATACTTTTGTAATTTTTTTTTCATAAAGGTCCTGTATGTCACTTTTTTGATCCATCATTTCACAGCTATTTAAACCAAACTTTATTCATCAATATTACCTTTTATTCTATGTGAAAATTTAATTGCCGTTTTTTGAGAACATTACTTCAGTTGCCGAAAATATTTTCAGTCGCTTCACTACATTCAATTTTATTACAGACTTTATTTACAATTCTTTGTATCTTAGAATTTTGGGATAAAATTAAGATTTTCAATGTTCTCAGTGTTTTGATGGATAACCAACTTCAAATATCATATGTTTCAAGATTCATATATTTCAAGATTCATCAGATGGAATTTACTTTTGGAAGTTCCCTGCACAAAGTAGATTATTCCTTTAAACAAAAAGTTGTACCACTATAAAAATTAGATATAATGGAAATGGATATTGTGTTAGACCTGAAAAATAAATCGTTTGGCCAGAAATCATGTGTGGGCGCCCAACTCCTTTATTGGTGTCCAATCCAAATGGTTTAATGACATTGACTGGTTATAATGCGAGTAAATCTGAGGAAAACTCTATTGTTGGCCTTCCTTTTCACGAAATCAGGACAATCATGGACTGATACTGGCTATACTGATTATAGGCATATTTTGGCTGACTGCAAAATTCATTCAAATCAATGACCCTCATTTGAACAATTATAAGCGTTTAAAAACATTTGGCATGTATGACATAGAGAGTCCAAACTATATATATATATATATATATATATATATATATATATATATATATATATGCAAACAAGAACTAATTAGAACAGGGAAGATAGTCAGCAATGAGTTAGATTCATTGCTGCTCTGACAACCTTCATCATTATCTTAAGTTGCAATCATCACATTTTTGGGACATTTACACATCCATCTTTATCATGATGCCTCATAAGAACTTAATAACTGTCATCTATAATTCAGATTATATACCTTTACCCAAAGTTCATCCAGCAATATTGTTCTCATAGACTAGAATTCTCAAGAGTTGTTAAATGAAAAGCAGAAAATAGAAAAAAGATATTTATATACTCATTCCAGCTAGATTAATTCACAAATAGCAAATACCAGAAATACAAAACTGATATCTCTGCATTTTAGTGCCTTGGAACCTCACATATTTATCCCAGAAATTCCTTCCACTTTTCAAAACAGTCTGCAAAACATTATTTTTTCCAACAAACGATGACAGACATATTGCTCCACCCATAAAAAGTCTTGTCATCCTCTCCTTAATCCCAGCTAGTGTTTTAACATTGAGTTTAGCTTTTAGCAAAATCAAAATGTTACATGGAGCTAAATCTAGACTGTAGATTGGAGTTGACATTCTTGGGTGATGTCCATGAATCTTTTTGACAAAAGACTGTTTACAGGAGATATTTCAAATGAAGAATTTCTCAACCTTGGACAGAATGATAAACACTGTGAATGTACCCCAATTTCAATCAAAGACTTAGATCAATGGTATCCATTTGTCAAATGGCCTACACCACAATAAGAGTAGTCATTCAAGTACAGATAAAGATTTCTGATACAAGCAGTTTCTTACAACAATAGTAGAGACAACAGTGATATCAATAATAAAGATAACAACACTAATAAATTTTTATAATAATTACCTTCATCTGAATCACTGCTGCTGTCTGATCCTGAGGAAGAGTCTGAGTCACTGGAAGACTCTGAACTGTCTACTGTGAAATCATCACTGGAGGAGAAAAAAATAGTTTTAAAATATTAAAAAACAGGAAGGTTTTAAATTTTATAAGCACATAAATGTAACTGCTAATACAGAAGACAATAACATACATGCTACAACAGAAATAAATTGTGCAACTTGTAAGTATACTTTTCTGTGTATTATCATTAGTCTCATGACTGAGCATGGTCACATGGTCACTATGGAGTTGTGAACCTGACCAGTTCCTACCATATATCTGGGTTGAAAGTTGGAGAGGTATTTATTCATGTTTAGAATGTGTCTCGTTTAAAACAAAGCCATTGTCTTCCAATTTAGAGGTTCACCTTGATCATGGACACATGATCATTTATTCCATTAGAGAAACCTCTGCTCTAGGCAATGACTTGTCTAGGAAGACCTCTGCCCAGTGCTGCCATATCGTTATTGTACTGGTTGTATACATAGATATAGAACCCAATCTATTTCAGTGCACTAGATGGTCGTTGACCTCTACAAGAAAGTTCATGTACCCTTTGACAGATCTTGTTTTTAATCACCTGGATATCTAGCTACCCTCCTCACTAGAAAAGCCCGGTATATAAGCATTTGATAAATGCCTTAGAAGTGTCAAAGTTTGATCCAAATATAAACAGCAGGCTTCCTTGTTACCAATTTCATACTCAAAATCACGAAAAAGAATTCTTTTCCCATTTTTTGATTTCAAATAAAAAAAAAAAAAAAAAGAAAAGAAAAATGTTTTTCTTTATTCTTTTGCATAAAATCTACAATGTAAGATAAAATTATTTTCATGATTTGTGTTGTCTTGATTCCATCTTTCCCTAGCCTCTGATGGAATACCATAAGGCTAAGGATATAATATAATCTTTGTCATTCCAAAAAGATTACATTCTTTTCAGAGATCTTGTCATCAATGTGCTGTTGACACATTCAATAAATTAAGTTTAAAGAAAAGCAGTTGAAAATTTAAATGAAACTGACCTGTTACTGTTGCTGCTACTGCTGCTGCTGCTGCTACTACTACTGCTGCTGCTGCTGCCACTGCTGCTGCTACTACTGCTGCTACTGCCTTCACTGTCACTACTACTGCTACTATCACTGCTGCTGCTGCTGCTGCTACTACTACTTCCACTGCTGCTGCTACTATCACTGCTGCTGCTGCTCCCACTGCTCTTTGATTTTTGTTTTTTCTTATTCTTGTTTTTTTCTGTTGCATTTTCTGCTGAGGACCTCTTCTTGGTCAATCGTTTCTTGGCAGGTTCTGACCGTTCTTTGGACTGTGAACTGCTGTCAGAACTTTCATCACTGCTATCTGAGCTGTCACTGCTGCTGTCCGAGCTGTCTGAACTATCACTGCTGCTATCTGAACTGTCCGAGCTGTCTGCAGTGGCAGCAGCAGGTGAGCCTTGCTTCGGTTCTTGCTGTTTCTGTTGAAGTGCTACTTTGGCCATATTCTTCAAATGTTCTCGAAGATCATCCCTGCAGAAAAAGAATGATCCAATGACAAGTTACAAAGTTAACATCAATTCAGTTGCAGTAAGATGTTGACTGTGAGGTAATGGTTAACAAACGCATCTTGCAGACCAGTCTGCTAGAGTAAGGAGTTCAGTTTTCCTCTAAAGATTTACTATTGTGGCTCTGTGATCAGACTTGATCAAGTTAGTGTCTCAAATTAGTTTTCTATTTTTAAATCACATGAAATTATCATTACCATGAGCCTAAGTACAAAGACAAGATAGCAAAACAGATATAGAAGGTATCTATAAAATCTAAAGAAGGAACAAATATAATAGAAAAGAAAAAGTACCACAGAAATGGAATACAAGAGAGATCTTTCAGGACATCAGAAAAGAGAAAATTACAATACAGAAAAGCATGGAAGGATTCATAATACTAAAATCTAAAATTAGATCAGCACTGGCCAAGTTGAAGAGGAACAAAAGAGCAGAACAAGCAATATTGTACAGTGTGACCCGGATATAAGAGAAACCCGTATATAAGAGAGATTTTCTCTGGTCCCAAATTAGAGCCTGTGTTAATGTATATAAATTAGACCAAACCCGGATATAAGAGACGACTTCTCCAGTCCTGACAACTCTCTTATATCCGGGTTACACTGTAATAGAAATGCTGACAGTCTCAGACTACTTGAGGATTGGTAAGAGTACTAAAGTGATCAATGACAGCAGTGAAATACTGGAGGATCTCAGTAGATTAAAACTTCATAGAAATTAGGCACAAATGAATGCAAACTTGGCAACAATAAGCTTGATGAGTCATATAAATAAGCTAATAATAATAATAATTAGGATTCTAATTAATAGAGCTTGTAATAGAATTAAACTTAAAATGAATAATGTGGCTTTAGTAAAGAAATGCTACCAGAATGCTATAAATGATTTAATTGAATACACAAAATTAAAGTAGGTATATGACAAAAACCTGTTTTTTTTTCACAAATTTATTTAATCTGTACAACCAGATGATTTTAAGAGGACTACAAGACATACCCAGATTTATTCCTAGTGAATGTAACCTTAACAACATATGCTACACAGACAAAACAGTGTTGATGGCAGATTCAAAAGGAAAACTGAAAGAACTATTAGACTAGCTGAGGAAAGTAAGAAGAAAGGACTAACTATTAACTGTAAGAAGACAGAATGTATAGTAGTGGTCAGCAAAAGGAACAACCCAAAGTGCAAATTATGGCAGGAGAACAAAAATGAAGCAAAAATGGAAATTTAATTGTGTAGTATAGTAACAAATGAGTAAAGTGTAACAGAGAAATCCAAAGGTACATATTATGAGTGAAAGATGCCATTCAGAAACTGAGCAAGGTAAGAGGGATTGGAAAACGTTCTTTGAAACAAAGAAAGGAATGCTGGACTGCTATGTAATATCTAATCTCCAATATAGCAATAAATGTTGAACTATCTCCTTCCAGATGAAGAGACAGAGATATGGTTCTATCAATAAATACTGAGGATACCATGGACAGAACATATGAGTAACTAGGAAGTTTTAAAGAGAACTACAAATAAACTGCCTCTACCAATCAGACAGAGACAGCCAAACTTTTGGGGACAAAGTGTTGGAAAATTTAATACTCACAAGGTATATTGAAAGCAAGAGAAATAAGGGTAAATAGTGAGTAAATTAATTGATAGCCAAGTAAATAGATAGCAAAACAAGCACCAAGGACAAAGGGTTGTAAAGAATTACTCAGGGCCACTTGAAGACAGGAAGTCGTGAAGGGCCATAAATGACCTCATCCTGAAATGATGTCACACAGAGTGTTGAGTTTGATTTTTTGATAGTTGCCCCATTACTCCAGTCTTGTATCAGGCTAAGATTAGATTAGTAAATATCTATTGATTGGCAATGTTAACTGATCAAATACAAATATTCACAAATACTTATAAGTAAATTAATAATTCAAAGATAAATTCAGTTAATTAAAATGTTTCTTCTAGTTGTTAATTGCTTAAGAAGCAGTTAAAATAAATGTCCATTTGCAATACTTAAAAAAAAAATAGAAAAAAAAATCTACTAGACAAAAACCATCTAACTTGTAGCACTGATAATTATCATGAGCTGAAAACTGAAAGTGACACTCTTGATCATGTGATAAGAGACCAATCAAAGAACAGCTCTTATTGTTGTTCAGGCAATAGGAAATAACAAACACAGACAACTAGCAGTCTAAGAAGATCACCTTTATCCTAAACATATGCTTATTTGTTGCCTTATAAATATTAATTAGAGTACTCTACTTTTTTGTTATTTAGCAGTTGTATTATAAAATTTGAAAAATTGTATTATTTTGAAAGTGTTGAGATGTGGCTCAGACCAGACACCATGTTTATTGACAGAGAGCAACTTCTTCCAGTCAAACACTTGTGGCTTAAAAGTTATCCTTCATCCAGATCATTACTCACAAATTAATAAATCCATGAACTGCTGTAGTAGTAAGATCTTTCTCGTAATCTACTGCTATAGCCAAGCAAGCCCTGAGATGAGGTATGAGTGAGGCAGAGAGGTAGACAGTCTAATAATGCATCCCCTTGTCACATTGTTCTCTGGAGGTCCACTTCATCTCTCTGTCTGAGCCTCTTGCTCTGTACTTTGAAGTTGACTTCACTTACTGATAACCATTGATTGAAAATAAATGCCTGAAACCATTTTTGTGACAGGTCCAGCTGTTTTCCATTTAATAAGATCTCAGCTGACTGATATCGTTACTCAAGTATTTCCAAATTATAACAATGTTTTTGGCTATTCACATTCTTCTAGACTTTTATGATAGGACCTTTTAGTTGATTTCTAGATTTTCTTAACATTACAACAACATTAAATATCTTTCTTCAGTCTTTCACTAGGTGTCACCATGTGTCACTTATAATCAAGTTATCATAAAGCAAGCTAAGATTTGTACAGACATTAAATGTCAGCACATAATTTGAAGGCCAGCATCACTTGTCGAATCTTTCATTCCTTCTAGTCAACAATTCATTTATATCCTGACTAACTCATTTTTAATAAATATTGGTTAGATAATATCATATATTAGTCTAATTATACAACTGATCAAGTACCTAAGGAAAATAAGCCAAATGACAAACAAGTTCATCCACACTATTCCATTATACTATTGTTGACATTCATTAAAAAAAAAAAAAATTTTTTTAAATTACCTTGAGGAATAAACGCAAAGAATTTTCTCATTAAATTTATAATATGGGTCATTAGATGCCCACTTTTCTGCTAAATGATTTTGACATACCCCCACCCCCAGAAAAAAAAAGGGGCAATCATAACCATTTTTTGTCAACCTTTGATGGTCTTTCAGACTAAACCAGGGATTGACTATTAAAAAAAAAAAAAAAAAAAAAAAAAAAAATCATTAAAAGAAACTTTTACAAGAAAATCTTTTAGTTATTTCAGGAAGAAATGAAATCTACTTACGTGAGACCACCAAGACCAATTGTAGTGAAGAAATTAATGGCAAAGCGGGTATTTTTTAGATTATCTCTTGGCATGATTCCTTCAAAATACTGTTGCAACGTTCTAAAGAGAAAAAAAATAGTTGTAAAATCGAGAAAAAAAAAAAAAAAAAAATTCATTTTTTAAAACATAAAAGCAGCAGCGTATCCGTGCCAATAACAGTCAAAAAGAAAATGTCTGTATATAAAAGCTTACACATTAGTTGCAAGTACAATAAAATCATGAAACCTACTCATATTCAGCAAAAGAGAAAAATAAACTTACTGATCTTTAAAGCGATAATTCAATTTAGGCAAGCCCATAAATTCTGAAAGTTCTTGGAAAAGAGTTTTGATAAAAATTCTGCTAGCAGATGTTGTGTCATCTTCATTCAATTTAATACAAGACATGACCTGAAAAAGAAGAGAGATTTGAAATATCTCAATGTACTGGTTAATGTACAAAATGCATTCTAAAAATGTATAAGGAAGATGTAAGACCAGCTTTCTTTTATCAAAACAACTTTTACCTCCATAGTTGTAAAATGAAAAAAAAAAGGAAAAAAAAAACAAAGAAAAAAAACAATATCAAGATAATCATGCACCAAAAAGAGGGAAATATGCTTCTTTCTACACAAGATTACAGAATGGAAATTTAACTGAAAAACAAACTTAAAAAAGTTTTAAAATTGTCCTAAAAGAGAATGATGGAGAGTTGAATACACATGTACAGAAATTTTTATTAAAAATACTATTGTCATATTTCAAATTTATTCAAATAATAATAATAAAGTCTTCATTCCGAAAACTAAAAGTATTCAACTTGTTCATCATGTTGTTCTTGTTGTTACATTATTTCACCTCATCCCATTTAGTTTTTTTCAAGTGTACAATCCATAAAAGAGAAGAATCACTTTTCTATAGAAATAAATCAGTCAGTCAATTAAATGCTATACATGATAACCACTTGGACAATCATGTCTCTTTCAATTTATGACTGACTAGGCAGAAGATTTTCCCAGAGTAGGCTGCCATTACTCACTGCAGTAGACTGGTTGTCAGCCAAGGCTATAGGACCCAGTCTGTCCTGCTATTCAACCCATAGCTGGAGGGAGAAGAGTCATACCTTTCCCATGGGAATTTGCACATAAGTGAATGTAAGACCGAACTGGAATTCGAACTCGGCTCTTCATTCAAAACCAATATCCATTACGCCACAACACACAATCATAGAAAATAGGTAGTAAACAGAAAAGAAATGGTAATAATCCTTTAATTGTTGTAGGTATTTAAGGGTAGAAGAAACAGACAATCTCCTCTAGGATGATCTGTTGATGGTGACTCTTAAGAGTTCTGGCATTGTCATGTCAGTCCACTCTTTGATGATGTCTGACCAGCTTTTGCGTTGTTGTCCCCACTTACAGCCGCCTTCAACAGTGCCTTGCATGATAGTCTTGTAGAGGTTGTCATGCCAGAATGTCCAAGTTCCACACCTGTAGAGGAGGATGGATATGACCAGCAATTTGTACAGCTTGAACTTGGTATGGAAGCTGGTGTTGCTCTTCCATATCCTTTCCAGTCTGGCCATCACAGCAGGTGCCATCTTTTGACAGGGTTGCTCCTAAGTATTTGAAGCTGGACACTTCCTCCAATTGTTCGCCATCTATGGTGACACTGGCACTGGTGTTGCTTGTGCTATTCACCATTACTTTGGTTTAACTGATTCCCAGCCACAAGAGCTACACAGACAATACTATTCTCAGCAACATGTGTACCACAAGTGATTCCATATTTATACAAAAAGGATGCTCTCTAATTATTTCCCTGTTGAACTAGACTGTACTGAAATACACACCAAACTGACTTGCATATCTGTCCAAGTGAAGGTTGATTTTATTTTCAATTTTGTCACTCTCCAGTCATTTGGACTTCATCCGAGATAGCTAATGTTCACTGCCGCTGACTTTATATGCATTCGAAAGCATTCTGTAGCCTGGTTATTGCATCAACCCCATAGGTAGCACATGCAGGATATTGCATTAACCATTTTATAAACATGTACCATGCCTTTGGATATTTCAGTTTCAGTTAATTCCCCTTGATAACTCAACTCTCCAACTCTTTGATTAATCAACCAACGTTTTTATCCACATGGGACATTGGGAACTTAGAGACCTAATTTCTCAGTAGAACAATGTATCCCTATGGACTAAATAAAGGGCTTGGTTCAAAATTCCAAGAAATATCACCTGAAGAAGGCTAGAGCATACAACATGAATATGGCAATAACAATGAGGACAACAGTCCAAACAATGTAAATAGTTATAATACCTCATATCAGAAATATAGACAGATATAGAAAGTGGATGCTGTTTTCAAAACTCAACCAGACATTAACTGCTGTTTGTTAATATAAAGAAGTACATGTTGATATATATACACACACACACACACACACACAACATGATATTCCAGATTTCTCTTTGTCTCTTGCTCTTATCATGACTATTACAGTAAACAGAAACAATGTTAGATGAAGATATAAAGTTTTTGGGAAATGATAGACCCTTCTAGTCAACTTTTTACAGTTAGTAGCAACAGAGCCAGAAACAATAGGACAAACATGATATGCAAAAGTACATCAATAAATCTGTAGGCTAATGGTGGTGGTGGTGCTTGGGGAGTTGGAGCATTAATTTTTATGCTCCAAATTCTTACTTTTTAACATAATCTGCTTTCTTGTACATATGCTTTAAACCAATACTTTTCCAGAGAACAAAGATCAAACATAAAACAATGAAAGTTTCAGAAAAAAATTAAGTTAACAAATATGTCAGGCTATCAAATTATCTATCCCCCTTCATATATAATTTACAATATAATTACATCACTGTTCATACTTACTTGCCAGGAAATAGCATCTGTGTGCAACAAGTGGGCAAAAAATTTTGCAACATTTCTTAATTTGTTGTTGTCTAATCTGTGGATGGTATCATACTGTTCTTTAAAAATCTGCTGGAATGGTTCAATATATTTTTTATCTACAAGGCAGAATCGCTGAAAGCATGAAGAAAAACAAAAATTAAAGAACCAAATAAAATAATAAATGTAATAAAGATAATAAAAATAAAAAGAATGGTTAACAAACAAGCCTTGCAAGCCATTACTATAACCAAAAATGGGATATTAAATGACATACAGGTAGGGCCTTATGCCATACAAAGCTAAGTAAATATCAATAAAGCAAAACAAAATCAAATTTAATAAAAAATATTTTAAAACCACTATATATTACAAATAACTATAAATTACATTATAAATAATTGTATATTATAAATTACAAATGACTTTTTCAATAAAGATACCTCCACGAGATCGCTAAAAAAAGAGCATAAGCATGATGAAAAAGACGCCAAACTTGACGAAAACAAAATTTTATCATCTAAATGTCTATGTTATTATTAAGAGGAAAGATCAAAGTATTTTGGGGGTATTTTTTTTACATTTTTTTAATCGTTCCTAGCATGTCCGAAATTTTCGTTAAAAATCTTGTTTTTTTTAGTCTGCAAAATTGACCATTTTTTTCCATTTTATAAAAAAACTGGAAATCTCACTTTGAAATTCTTTTAAATATCAATTATTTTTTCAAAACTTATTTTAAGAAAATCAGAAATTATAATGTTGATTTAAAATATTTTGAACCAAGCTTAACTTAGCTTCTGCACCAAAAAGATGTAATTTGAAAATAAAACAAAGCAGGTCATAAACTTTCACGTCACTTGACAGGTGATGAATAACATATTAACAGATTCCGTGAGGATAATTTGTTCTACAGAAGGAGAAAATTGAATTAATTTACATTTAAGTGAACAAATTACTTACCTCGTTATTTTTAAGGAAAACTTTCAGCGCTCTAATTTTTTCTTTTTTTGTACATAGCTTTCACTTTTACATTTACGATGATTTATGGAAAAAATATTATAAAGAAATTAAAATAAGACTGTTAAGAGTTAGATTAAATTTCATAAGAAATTAATTTATAGGTGCCTTTCTTATGAAATTTTATCAGAAGTGTACATAAAATACTATAATTTTATGTACATCTATTACATTTTACTGTGTTATTTGTATTTCCATTCATTTTATTTTTAATTTTGATATTTCATTTATGGAAAAATGTCATAACTGAGAGTAACATAAAAATAAAAGATGATACTGATACTTGTAGGTACCCTTCTCAGTTGAAACTGAAAAATCAAATTAACTTCTCCACATGTGTTTCACAAAAGTAAAGGCTTTAACAGCGGAAAACTATGCTTAACTCAAATAACGCAACTTAATTGTATTCTGGTTGGTCTTCCGTACTTTATAATTACAGCCCAATTATAAACTCAAAATTATATTTCTTAATTACTGCGAATCTTCTGATTAGTGAAAATGATACAATTTACAACGTGCTAAAAAAAAGATCTATCTCATAAGAAGACTTAGGAAACCCGATGCAGCTTTTAACTAATTTTATAATATTTTAACAACTTAAATTAAAAATCTATTATAATTAAGAAATAGCAAATAATTGTATTAAAAATTCATTTTTCATTGAAAAAATTTTTTGCTTTCAGAAAATATTGTCCATATTCATAAAAGCAAATAAAAGCATTTGAAATTAAATAATATCTTTGTTTTATTGAGTTCTGTATGTTACAATTCAGAGACTTGTGTTTTTAACTATTAAACCCGATGCGATCGAATTTCTAGCATTTTCATAAAATTAGTTGGGGGGGGTGATAAATATAAAAAAAATATTTCTGCCATGACTTTAATAAAAAAAAAAAAAACATATTTATAATAATTTTGATCATCTGTGAATAGTTCCTGAAAGTTTCATTAACATCCGACAATTATTTATATTTTTGCAAGATTTTCCAAATTAATGTGTGACATACCAAAAAAAACGTGCTAAAAATTGTCTATGTTATTTTACTAGTTCCTGTGATACAAAGAGAAACAAGGTTTTTTTGGTTTTTTTAAAATCAAAATTTGGAATGTTCTAAAAAGAAGAAAAAACTTTTTAAAGATAATCAAAAAAAACATTGGTCTTTCCTCTTAATAACATAAACATTTAGATGATAAAATTTTGTTTTTGGTAAGGTTGGCATCTTTTTCATCAAGCTATGCTCTTTTCTTAGCGATTTCATGGAGGTACTTAAGTAAGCATTACAAAGAAAGTAAAATTGTAAACTGTTCAATACATTGTGATTAAAAACTCTGAACATATTTAATTTACTAAGAAACTGTTGTATACTTATAAATCTATTTACACTATTTACATTGTTCAGACTGCTGTCCACATCTTTACTACCATATTCACCTTGACCCTGATCTATTGGTGAATATGGCAATAAAGATGAGGACAACAGTCCAAACATTGTAAATAGTTACAATACAGAAATATAAACTTATAAATCTGTTTTTTAATGATATACCAACCTGTGCAAGTAAACCATAAAATTTTTCATATGTTCGTTCCTGAGCACAACAATCCAAAATCATATTACATAGTTCATTCTGAAAAAAAATTAAATTTTTTAATAATTATATTCAAAAGTAGCTAAAATAAATCAAGCAAATACTTAACTATTAGACAAGTTAAAATATTACCACTTAAGAATAAAAACACATCAATTAAAGTAAATACTCATACCACTCAAAGAGGATAGCTTTGTGGTAGTTGGCCAGTAAAAAGATGTTAAAAAGTCTGACTTTAAAAAAAAAAAAAAAAAAAAATCAAGATGGGTATTTTCCCACTCCCTAAAAAAAATCCAAAAATTCATTCTAAACTGTCCAAAGCTTAACACAAAGAGAAAATCAAAAACAAGAATCTCAATCTATGACTTCAAAAAATTCAACCTTACTTTTAAGTCTGTAATATAAAATTTTGAATATAAAATAACTTTTAGGCACCAGCTTCATAGAATTAACACAATTACTGGTATAGATTTGTCTGGAATACAGTTGTGTATACATATGAATTTATGCAGAGAAGATATGGAGGTTTTCAATCTGAATTAAGTTAACAAAATAATAATAATGATGGAGCAGTGGAGATTTCTGACCTCAATAATAAGATACTAATTAGAGTCACCCTATTCAATACAAAGTACAGTGGATTGCAACAAATGTCACTCTCAGATAAATAACCTACATTTAAAGATCTTTAGACAGAAATTATATAAGGCAATTGATAACTCAGTTTAATTCTGAAGGATAGGACTTAAAGTCAGTACATTTAATGTATGAAAACATACAAACACACACTTATCTCAGAATCAAAGAACTGATGGGAGGAAGATATGTGTAGGTACATTAAGTGCATAACTCAACAATAAAAAAAGCATGTTTTACAAATATTTTTCAACACTTACCTTCCTTGTCAAACACTGGTGAATATTAATCTTAATAATATTATATTAATTTTTTTTTTAGTTAATCTTTATTATTATTATTATTGTTATTATCATCATTATTATTATTTTCTTCGATTTCTGGTGTTTACACATTTCTTTCCGGGTCCCACCCAGGGACCTAAGGTTAGAAATGGCATCATGACACTTTCCACTGACAAAAAAAAAAAAAAAAAAAAAAAAAAATTTACATAGATAAAGCCCTTCGTAAAGTGTGGGCTGTAGTTGTGAGAACAATTTTTTGTATCTATTTGAGGCATGAACTTCCAGGAATCCCTTCAATTAGTCTACTGGAATCTTTTCCAACCAATCCTAGGGCTCCAACTACAACAGGGATTGTTGATGTTCCCATATGCCACATTTTTGAGATTTCTATTTCAAGGTCCTTGTATTTTGACAGCTTTTTGAATATCTTCAAAGATACATTGCAGTCAGCAGGGACTGCCATATCAATAAGGAGGCACTTTTTTTGTTTGTGGTCTTTAATAACAATATCTGGGCAGTTGGCTTTGATTGTTCTGTCAGTGTGTATTGTGTAGTCCCATAGAATTGTAACAGGTCCTATCTCCGTAACTGGGTCTGGGTGGTGTTCATACCATTTTCTTTCAGTTTCCTTCCCATAGAAGTTGCAGATTTTCCAGTGCAGATATTGGCCCACTCTGTCATGCCTGGTTTTATATTCAGTGGGTGCCAATATCGTGCAACCTGATACAAGATGAGCAATCGTTTCTGGATATTTATCACAGAATCTGCATTTTGGGCTAACAATATTTTAGTATATGTGCTTGATAATTCCTAGTTAACAAGCATTGGTCCTGTGCAGCAAGGATAAAACCTTCAGTTTTAGCTTTCAACCCTGCACTATGTAGCCACTGATGGGTACGAGTTTTGTCTACGTCAGCTTGTTTGGTATGGGCAGAGTATTGGCCATGAAGCAGTTTATCTTGCCATCGCTTCTGTATCTGGTCGGTTGCATTTGTCTTTGCTATCTTTTTTAAGTATTTTGCAGTTTCAGCCGGTGTATTGTGCTGTACTTGCATTTCTACGCACATTTGAAACTCCACTTTGAATTTGTTGGCTTCTTTTATTACGGAGTAAAGACGCTTACTACTTTCATGTTCCTTGACGCATACCATCATCCAGTGTTCTGTAGTTTCCAAGTATCTTTGGAGGCCAATTGTTGTAGTTTTGTAGGACAGTTCTAGTTGAACTAATCCTCTGCTTCATTTGGATCTGGGCACATACAGACCATCAACATCAGCTTTGGGATGATTCATGAGGTAGCAAGTGAGAAGCTTTCTCGTTTTGGCGTCCATTCGCTTAATTTCAGCTATGGTCCAGTTAAGGACATTAAAGCTGTATTGCACCACAGGGACAGCCAATGTGTTTATGGCTGATATTCTGTTTTTTGAGTTTAGCTCGGTATTTAGTATCATTATCATTAAACAAAGCAATGTCAACAATGAGTGATTTCTGACTAGTATTTCTTTCAACTTCAGTAATAAATAAGCTCTTGGCCTATTCTTTAATTCTGTTCCACACTGCTTATTAACTAGAGAATGACAGTTTGATTAGTTCTAATGAAATTTCACTGAAATTAACATGAAAAACAACAAAATTAATAATGATTAATTACATAGATTAAACATTATACAGTGAAATTTTCAGATAAAATTCAGCTAATAACTATGTATCAGGTTGCAGACTTATTGGTGCATCTATATATAAACATTTTACTGGGAATTACTTTCAACAGATAAAGTTTGTTTAGATATTTATATCTTGTTATGGTTTTGAATGATTTCTAAATTAGAAAATTTACTTAAGATTAATATACTCAATCTTATTAGCCAAAATTCAACAAGAGAAAAAAGAAAGACACACACATATGTGTGTGTGTGTGTGTGTGTGTGAAAATAATAACTTAGATTTGTTTTATAAACATACCTCTTGGCCTGGTTTGAGATCCATTTTAAGCAATTTATGAGCACATTCCTGAAAGTCCAGACTGGATGCGATTGTCAAATATATTGTCCGTCGCAGAGCAACCAAATTTGTCTCCGTGTTATCAATAATCATCTGTTCAGTTTGTTCTACAAGAGGAAAAAAAATTATAAAATACAACTTCTCACTGACACAATATTTTTTTTCTCTACTTCTTATGGGGTAAACTCAGAAACTAAATAAACTCAAAATTATAAACATTGTAAAAATATAAGTGCTACCACACCAATTATAAAAATATAAAATATTAGAATTAAATAATATGAACATATTCATTGCATATCACTCAGATTTTAACACTTCACAACTTTCTTATTCAATACTGTAATATTTTTTTTAAGATCAGATTCTTTACAAACATGTTGTGAAGTAAATAGTACACTCCCAGTGACTATATGAACTAGTCCATAACTAAATAAAGAGCTCTAAATCAGAGGTAAGGAGAAGCTGTTTAGAATCAGGCAGTTTGCTGCCAGGCTTGTCGAAGTCTCTGTTTTCGGACAGAGAGGAATGGGCAGAGTCTCGTTTGGGGACATAGACAAACCCAACCCTGAGTATGCATGGTCCACGGGGAATTTTTGTCTGTGTCTACAGGCTCAGAATCACCTTGTGGGGACGTTTGCTAAATACCAGAAGCCACCGTTTGGAACCAGTTTTCTGACTAATTAATGCAGGCATCACATAAGTAGCTAAAACATTACTTATAAGCGCTATGAAGCGTCATTATAACAGTGTCGATGAGGGATTGAAAACTCAGGTGATTTATAACTGTTGTGATGAGGATTCAGAACTCTTATGACTTATAATTGTGACAAGGATTCAGGAACTCATATGAGTTGTAACTGGAGTTACAAGGAAACTCATACTGAGTGAACAAGTATGGAAAAAATATAATTGTTGCTTTGGTGAACTAGGATACTGGTGGGGGACAAGAATTTTAACCACATTGGTTAAAAAAAAATAAATAAAAAAGCATCCTTGTGAATATGGAACAAATTTTGGCTTCAATATTTGAAATTCAACAACAGCACCAACAACAAAATCAGTAAAAACAGTTGGATATAATTCTGAAGAAAACAAAAATTTTTCGACATCTCTTATGCCAGACGCTGTCCAAAACACCATATCAGAATTTGTATACAATCCTGATGAAATGCAGCAACTTGGAAGAGGAGAGAAAAACAAGATTGTTGTTGAGGGAAATAACTCAAAAAGAGTATGAAAAATACCACATATTACCCCCACCCCAAAAATGAAATTGGGTTTGAAGCCACAGTACAGATTTTGACGAAAATCTTTAGTGATAAGAACTCTTTGTTTAATGCTCATTGGCGGTGCATGAATTCAACTAAAAAAAAAAAGCAGACAAAGATTTTATCCCATATGCTGGCATCATCAACAAAATGTGAAAAGTTTAGAATAAAGGAAATAGTTCCAGATATGTTCAAAGGGTTATTTTTCATTCAAGGTCTAAAAGCTAAAAAAGATGCTGAAATCCGAGCAAAAATTTTAACAAAAATTGAACAAAACAATATTATTACACTTCAAGAAATAGACAATTCTATGTCTGAAACAAAAGGCTGAAGAAATTCAGAAAAAGAATGTGCATTGGTACAAGCAAAAGGCAAATGTACAAAAAGGAGAATAACTCCTTATTTCAGATGTGGTAAATTACATCTTTGAAAAGACTATCCATTTAAAAATGCAGAATGTTAAAAGTGTGGTAAACGAGGATATATGAAGTCTGACTGCAAAACCAAACCAAGAAAAAATTCTCACAGGAAGAAATTCATACACAGCATTGCAATGGAAAAATTGGTCACAGAAAACAAAAGGAAATTTGTGAATGTGAAAATAAATAATGTGGGTATGGAAATTCTACTGGTCTCTGGTCATGATATTTCAATAATCAGTGAAACCACATGGAAAGAAATTGGAAAGCCTTTTAAAAAAGACTTCCAAAGTCGCGATTTCAGTTTCTGTCGAGAAACTATTTTTTTTTTTTTTTTTTTTTTTAGGAGAAATAACTTAATAAGCATATAAAATCTAAAGTTTATGTATTAAAAAACGCTATAAATTTATCCACTACTGACTGAATGGAACTATTTGAATTTTGGGATTTGCTGATAAATGTTTATTGTAAAAAAAAAAAAAAAAAAAAAAAGTGGACAAACAACCAATTCAAAAAATCAGAGTCAGATTTAAAAAAAGAAAAAAGTCAAATTAAAAAGATGTTTTCCAGACGTTCGGTCAAATGAACTGGGCCAGTGTTCAAAATTCAAGGCAGATTGTCGAGTAAAAAAAGGTTTGACGCCAGTATTTAAGACAAAACAAAGCATAACATTTGCAGCACAGGAACAAGTCAATGAAGAGTTGGACAGACTCAAAAGAATTGGTGTAATAGAAAAAATTAACCATTCAAAATAGGCTGCACCAGCAGTGTATATAAAGAAAAAAAATAACAAAATTCATATTTTCACATTTCTCAACAGGATTAAACAGTTGTTTAGAAACATAACTATCCATTATCGAGTCTAGAAGAAATTTTTTCAAAGTTAAGCAGCAAAGAACATTTTCAAAGATGGATCTCTGAAACATATTTATAAATTCAGATTAAAAATAAATGTTCAGAATTAACAACCATAAGTACGCATGGAGGATTATATAAGTTCAACAAACTTCTTTTTGGTATAAAGGTGGCACCAGCTATTTTACAACAAGCTATGGATTCCATGTTTGCAGATTGCATGTTTTTTATGTGCCAGCACCACAACAAGTCATGAAACCAACATGGACAAGTTCAAGAAAAAGAAAGCATACTGAACTGGAAGTCGATCCAAGACAGAAATTCTACAAAGTCAAGTACGTTGGCAAAGTCTCCAGAAAGAGGAGGAGAGAGATACTAATAAAAAAATAAAAGAGTGGGAATGTTGTGGAGTAAATAGTACACCTCCAGTGACTATATGAATTAGCCCATAACTATAAATAAAGAGCTCTCAGTCAGAGGTAAGAAGAAGTCTTCAGACTAAGTAATACAGGTATCACAGCAAGTCACTGGGGCATTGCTTATAAGTGCTACAAAACAGAAGGAAACATTTTAGCAGTTCAAAATATATTTCTTATCTTTCAAAATAATTTGCCAAAATTATTTTGTCATTAAGTTTTATTAATGAAGTCTTTTAAAGCTTTATTAATAAAAATTAATGACAATAATGTTCATAGAGAAATAAATGAAAATAATGTTTATTACATTCTTAACAAAAAAAAACAGAATAACGAGTCTATTCTCAGAGAGACAAACAACCAACATTCAGGTTAGCAACAGAATTCTAGGAACAAATAATAATTTGTTATAATTATCTTTGGTTGCCTGAACATTTATTAAAAAAGCTTTAAGTGTATTTGTAAACAGTTCCCTAGTGAAGGTTAGTGTTATATAAAATATGTGTTTTAATATCTCATGTTGACAAAGCTTAAGAAAAGAGAGACATCAAAAAAATTCTGAATGCTAAATAACTGAAGCAACATGAATCAGAATTGCTTTCTTCCCAGATTATGCTAACATGTCTCAGTTCAAAATAAATTACATCAAGATAGAAGCATTTAAAATTAAAGCAGTATTCTAAGAGTCAGAAAAGAAAGCAAATTATATTGAGCCATAGATATGTCTATTCCTGTAAATCTTCCCTAATATGCTTATTACTGCAACCTTCTCTAAAAAAAAAAAAAGAAAAGAAAACAAACTTTCACTCAAGATATTAGTCAGTAACGACTTGCTATTTTTATCATTTCTTTACTCTCTATACCTGTAAGAGGTTTCAGCCTATAATATTGCAACTGGGATAGAGTATGACTTGTATCCATGAAAAGCTTGGCTTCTCAACCAATAAGCAAGTTTATTTACTAATGTTTGAATTATTATAAAGAATAAAAGACTGGTTAGATAACACTAAAATATTAATAGAATTTGACTAACCTGATCCAGCAGGCTCTTCCTCATCTTCACTGCCACTCTCATCCTCACTGTCATCTCCACTTTCATCACCACTCTCCTCATCGGAGCTTCTTGTGAGAATTTCTGAAATAAAGAAAAAGATAATTACAATTTCTATATAAACTTATTTAAAAATTTACCTCATCAAAAATTTATAAAAAGAAGGCTTTTTCAGAAATGCCAACTGTCCTCACTTTATTTTAACTATAATTATATGTAACATCCATTCTCTGTTTAAACCTATTTTTTTTGCTTCACCATATTTAACCTTCACCCCTTTCAAAAAATGTGCAAATTTTATATGTTGATCATTTTGGAGATTTATAAAATTAAATTCAATCTAACTTTAAATTTTTTTCAAATACATCTTGAGAGTGAATTATACACGAACAAATACAAAATGAACAAAATTATCCTTCAAATTATCTTTGATGCAAATTTACAGAAAAAAAAAGAGAAATAATATGTGATATTCTTGTATGCATTATAGTACAAAAAAAAAAGAATATATCATTACAGATTTTTTTAAACCAAAAAAATAATAAAGATAAAAATATTAAAAATTACATTATTTAGAAAATCTAATAAGAAAAATAAAATATTTATAGTTTCTAAAGAATTATTAGATTTATTTTTAATCCGGCATTTTTATTACTTCATAAAATTAATTTTAATGGATACTGTTGTTTGAATAGACAACCTATTAAAAAAAAAAAATAAAATGAAAAAAAAAAAAAAAAAAAAATATACTGACTTGCACACTTGAGAAAATTTAATAAAGAAAACATGCTCTCCAATAGAGTTTGAACCTGCATCCACCATTTTAGGATAAACCACTGTTGGATCCAGTGTTTCTCCTACAAAGGGAGGTGCAGGTTCAATCCCTTCCAGACAGCACATTTTTTCATTAGGTAGAAATAAATAAATAATATTTATATATGTGAGTGCGTGTGTCAGTTCAAACACGGGTATCCACTAAAATAACATTTGAAGTAATAAAAACAGTATACATACAAATTAGAAAAAAAAATAATGTACATAAAAAGAATAAAAGAATTTATACATGATATATATTATATAGATGCATGTAAATATGTGTCAATTTGGTTAAAAGAAAAATCAAAATTATGAGCACTCATACGAAGCAGTTTTTCTTTGAACATGAAACTGAATTTACTAAAATTAACAGAGTTAAAAAACGGAATAGTTGACTAAAGAGTATTCTTACAATAACTATGAGATTATCTCCTACCAGTTTTATCTGTCTGAGAGCCAGGATATAGGAAAATGGTTGGCAGTTGAGAGACATCAGAAGATAAAGTTCAAGAGTCAACATGAAGTTGAGTGACACATACAAGAATTACAGTCTGAGTAACAAAAAGTGTTTTTTTTATGTCACTGTAACAAACATATGCAAATACATTTGTAGGAAATAAGTGATGTCCAGTCTATGCTGGCAACTTTCTAATTTTTGCCAACTAAAGATTGCATAAAAAAAAAAATTATGAACTTGTTAAAAAATTTTGCAACATCATTTAAATAAAAAAAAAAAAATTTTTTTGTACAACAAATACAAAATCTTTTTTGTATATTTAAGCTATTTTAATATATTTAAACTTGTGTTAGTCACCTTGGATTTCCAAAAATGGATAGTTCCCTGGTATCTGCCTCCTATAACAACTGAGATACATTTGTGCCACACCACATACTACACACCCTCACCGAGTCATGAGAGGGAGCAAAAGAAACAAATTGCCAACTAAGAATTATGAGTACTTTAAAAATTCTGGGGTAACATGTGACTAACACAGGGTTAAGATAATATAAGATGTAAGAATATAAAATGGAAATGGTTTAATTTATGTTACAATTTTTTTTTTTAAGAAAAAGAAATTTACATAAAGCAGAGAAAACAATCTTTTAATAATAAAAAAGTCAACAAATTGTTCATTTAAATGAACATCAATTTAAGTATAGAATTATTGAAATCAAATGAAAATAAATGTACCAACTTACCATTTTTCAAAACATTATATTTTTCTTCATTCTCTACAAAATTATCATCAGCCTTGAATACATCTGCAAATAAAAACAAGCATGAATAATAAAGTAGAATTTTTATTTATTATTTAAGCATGAATAATAAAGTAGAATTTTTATTTATTATTTAATATCTCATAAAATCTTATTTCAGTGTTTTAGTAACCTGTCACAACATCAACACAAGTGAAACGATTTTTATAAAATTTCTTACTATAGATGTGTATTTATTGAGGATTTAATATCAGTAGAATCCATCTTAAAAATATTAAAAATCATTTCACAATCCAAAGAAATTAAATCTATAATGTTAATACTGAGATTGAGACAGATTAAAATAAGGATGATGTTCTCCAAATTTATAGACATAAAAATTCAAAGTTCATGCATTTTTGAGTCTGTACACAAAATGGTAGTAAATCAAAGAAAGATGTACAAAGTAAAGAAGGCAAAACTGATATACATTATACAAGTACATTTTTATACCATTTTAAGTACTAAAATATTTTTGGATACTCATTGTGTATGTAATGTCTCGAGTCATTATTAACAGAAACCCTGTTGAAAGTCCAGATTTAACTCATGAGCATATCAAGTATAAAATTTAATGTTTTGCATATAGGGAATTACCTAAATTATTGAGGTAACAAGAAAATTACTTGATATGCAAGAATTTCACTTTATCCAATCACAATGAGATTTACAAATACAATTTCCAAAAATTGAAAGTATTTATAAAAGAATATAAACTTGTAACAATACTATGGAAATTTTCATGTAAAGTTGACTAAGAAACCCAAAACTTATATATTTTACATAAAAATATGATTCACTTTTCATAAATAAATTTAAAAAAATATTTCCCAATTTGTTCTCAAATAGTAATTTATTTAATGAACTCCCTTTTTCAAATTTTAAGATATGTCAAACTGTTCTTCAGTTACCTTCTAAATACATACATAGAACTGATGATTGTTTTGCTATACGGTCATGAAAGATTAACAAAAAGAGAGAAAAAAAGAAATCATTAAAAGAACTTACTCAAAATTTCTTCTCCTCCTCCAGCATCATCTAGAGTCAGTAAATGTGTAAACTGGTCAGCTTCTTCTACTAAATCCAGTTCCTCTATCACTGCAGGATGGTCCTGTCAAAGAGTTAATCATATTAGTTATTATCAATAATATTGACTGTTCAAGTGTGTATGTGTGTGCTGTCACTGAACATTTAGGTTAGTAATCTTCATTTGTAAATTTTTTGATACCAACACCACAACATTTAACCAATAGAACTTTTGAAGTATAAGTTTTTTGTTTTTTTTCCCAAGGGCAAGGAGCAATCAGATAAAATTACTAGAAATAAAAATCACCTCTTATTCTGTAATTCTCAACTGCATGTTTTTGTTAATAACTTACTCTTCACTAATCCTAGCACTCAACTTCAAATAGAATAGGTGATGCCTCACATTAAATTTTGCATTCATTACTTAAATTAAAACTCAATACTTGAAACAGATTTATTACTTACTTTCATAAAGGTAGATCCTGGGAATCTACCTAAAAATTTAAAAAATATATTTTTCTGAATAAGAAAAAACAAAATCACTTTTTTATATAGAAATAAAATCTAACTTAAGAGAGTAGTAAACCTTATTTTCTATTTGAAAATAATTACGAATATAAATTCCATAAATAGTAAACCGATTTAACATTACCTGCCTTTTGTGGACTATAAAGGTTGTTTTTTTTTTATTTAGTGACTAGGCATTACATCATGTCACAAAGGTTTATAACTTTTTTAAATTGATTTTACACACATATATCTTCTAGATTTGATGAATTACTATATATATATATATATATATATATATATATATATATATATATATATATATATATATATATATATATATATTCTTCTGACAACTTTATTAATATTTCTGACTACCAACTTACTAAACAGAATTACTCAACCTAGGACAAAACTACCACTTTTACTACACTTTTGTTAATATAAAAAAAAGTGAAGATTGAAATATTATACCAACAAACCTTAGAATGAGAAGACAAATTTATCACAACTAAGCCAGGATTACAAATGTTACTCAAAGCTAAAAGTATAAAAGAAAAGGTAGGAATAGTCATAAAAGAGGAGACCAACTTTTAAATTAAATGAGGCTAATATTTTTAGTATGTAGAAAACACAAAGTCTTTAATAATTTTGTCAAACTGCCAATATATGCCTGATATATTGAAGACATTTTTATATTAACTGAAAATATACACAAAATAAAAAAACTTGGAGAATAACTGTTCTACAATATACTTATGAATTCAGCATTAATAACAGAACTCCTTTCTTTGATATTAAAGTAGATGCTAATAGTGATTTTATCAGTTTACTGTATAAAAAAAAACCTACAAATAGAAATTTGTGTCTTAATTACAAAAGTTAATGGACTCAGATATAAAATAAGTGTTATAAAAACATACCTGTGCAAAAATTATTTCTTCTTTGGACACATCATTTTATAAATAATTAAACAATAAAACAAACATTTATCAACAATAATTTCCCAAACCATGTTGCTGAAGAAATAAAACTGGCTTTAAAGGAATTTAATTAATTTTATCAAATACATCTTGCTTACTATAGACTACTTTCAATTCTCAACAATGACTGTGATAATTCAAAGTACTTGACTATAACAGAAAAGGTATGAACTTTGGACAATCTGTTAACTTTAATTTTGGATGTACAAACATCTCACTCAAAAATTGGAAAAACATAAAATGTTGAATAGACAGACATTGTTGGAGGTAATAAATAAAACTTGTTTGGCGCTATATATATATATATATATATATATATAAAATACTTGGCTGCTCTCATTTTACAAGCACACCCACCTGCCAGGGCAACTAGACAATCCTTGTGTGCAGGCACCTACACAGGCAAACTTGCATTTGTTCAACACACACAAAACCCAGCTGTGGTTTATACTGCATCTATGCTGAGAGGAAACTAGTTACAGTTTCTGGGAGAAAGCACATAATCTGTCATGATCGCTAATATGCTGAAAACCCCCATTATTATCACTTGTGACTTCATGCTAGCACAACCACAAATAGCTTCCAAACAGTTCTGTCTACCCAATTTAACTCACATGGTTTAGATTAACCCGTGGTTTGGTTTTCAAATACTTTCCAAAGATGCTGCATGCTGGCAACGTCTCCCACCTTCTTAATAAAATTGACCATGGTGAGATTAAAACCTGTGTCTGCATGTGTGTGCAGTTTGGCATGTGTTTATCAATGGAAGGCTATTAATACTTCTTCTAAATATTTTTATCATAATGAATGTTGTTCTTTTTATTATTAGGGTGGTATTTTTTAAATTAAAGCTGTAGCCTGTTTATTTCTGGTGTGTTACAAGAAAGTTCAATGGGTTGTTTCAATAGAAATCTCTCTTGTGTTCATAGATGTGGGTTTTAGGGTTTTGGAAGTTTCATATATATAGCTCTTATGGCACCACCAACTCTCACAAGACCAGATGGAAATTACACACACATTCTCATTTTCGTCAATTAAAAATTAAACACATGTACACAAAAAATGAAAAACAAACACACAATTCAAATGTACCAGGACATTCTCTTCCACAAATTATTTCCAAAAATTTCTGCTGTAGCTTAAATAAAAGCAAAACATTTGTTCTTTAACATTCTGTTGGATATATGACATGTTCAGCAGAGAAGAGGCGTATTCAACCAAAAAAAAAAAAATCAAAAATTGCTTTTTTCATTGCAAATTATTCATATCATATCCAAGTATTTTACAAAAAATTAGTTTGTTTTACAGCATATCAATCTCAGTGGGCTATTTAATGCCAACAACATTTTTACAATAGATTTATATGAATAGAATATATATTCTTTGTAAGAAAAGTTTATAGATCTGGCTTTATTGACATACTTTCGTAAAGAGGGTTGTTGTCAAGAATCTGGTTTCATTGATATATTCTTTTCAGATACAGTTTGTAGAGAAATTGATTTTGACATTGTCATTTGGTTTAGAATTTTTGGTAGTCCTACTGTTTTGAGGCATGATCTTATATCATCCATTTTTACTTTCTCAAACAGCTCATACATATTGTTTATATTATAGGATTTTTGACTTGAGAGAGCAAGATCTGAGCACTTGGTTAATATATGTTTAATAGTATATGCCATTTTATATGCTTAGCATACTGGTTGATCTTCTTTGTTTAAGTATGAATGGGTTATTTTTGTATTGCCAATACATACGTGGGCCAGTATCACTTCTTCCTTACAAAATTTTCTGCAAAGAGTTTATTGTGTGGGTTAGTGTCCCAGTACAATTGCTATTCCTTTTGAGTGTATTTATTAATAACCTCCTTAAAATCTGTGTATAGGATTTTTGTCCTTGTATCTACATTCACATCTAAAGCAGACTTAGCTGCTAGGTCTACTTCATTATTACCTTTAACTCCGATGTGACTAGGTATCCAGCATAGCTTGATGCCGTTATACTTTTTAATATTTCTCATTTTGCATAACATTTTCATAAGTGGGTTGTTGGATTTTTCCTCTCAAAGTCAATAGGACAGACAGTCCAAAAAAATTAGAAAATTTTTTTTTGTTTGCTCTCTGAGATAATGTTGAGAGCTAGCTCAATTGCATAAGACTCTGCAGTGAAAATAGAGCTTCCCTTCAGGAGGCATCTTTTGTCGTAATACTTTGGTTCACTGCTGCACATCATATCTTGTCCTCACATTTTGATCTGTCTGTATAGATGGGTGTATGGTGAGGGAAGTTGTTGACATGTCCTGAAACTTATCCTGGAATGTGAGCGAGTGTGATTTTGATTTTGGGACATTATGTAATTCTAGCAGAACGTTGGGTTGCTTGATAGTCCATGGTGGAATACTGGCTGCAGTCGTTTCTTGTATATTTGAGAGTGTGGTGCCTAACTGTTCAGCAATGAGTCTATAAGGTTGTATAGCATTATTTATTTTTGTCAGAAATAGATTGCAGTAATTCAGTTCAAAGGTACTGCTATAAGCTGGGTTGATCAGGATTATATTTTTACATAGTACTGTAGTGCCAATTTAGTGCACCGTAAATATGGAGATGTTTCATTAGCTTCTGTGTATAAGTTCATCGCTGGGGATGTTCTGAAAGCCCAGAGTACTAATCTTTGCAGAGGTGCAGTTGGCGCACTCTGAAGCCCTAGCCAACAGGGCAGAGGTGGCAGCTGGAAGAACCTATGTCTGGCAAACAGGACTCTGCACCATACCACACAATCAGGAGAACAGAGTAAAGGCTGTCAGACAATTAGTGTGACCACATCACCCCAGATACCTGGCCACTTAACTCTCCAGACTGCAACCTCTTTGATTATATGTGGGGCACAGTTGAGCGAGAGACCAACAAACTCCTTGTAATAGCAAAGATGAACTGAAAGCAAGGATTATGACAGCATTCACCAACTTATACAAAGACATTGTCCAGAAGAGTTGCAGGAGATTCTGAAGACGTCTGGAGGCCGTGATTGAAGCCAAAGGCGGTTTTATTTAATATTTCAACATATTTTTGTATAATTTTGGTAAATATATCTGTTAAAATGAAATGTCAGTGTTATTTTCATTTTTGCATAATTTAGACATTTATCCATCACGTCCTCTGTGTGTGTGTATATAAGTTAAATTTTCCAGAATAATTATATATATATATATATATAGGAGAGATAGATGATTAATAAAGGAAATGATGAGGAAAACCCTTTATGCCGACACATTTTGTTCCTTAAGTAACTTTTGAGGCAGATGTAGAAATTTTATTGGAAAAAAAAAAATGTATTTATTTTCACAATAAAACTTCTACATTTACTATGATAAAGTTCCTCAAAGTATGAAACATGTCAGCATAAAAAGGCTTTCTTCTTGTTTTTCTTTGTCTTTGCAGATACATTCATTTATATCTGAATATTTTTTTTTCACACACACATTAAAGAATGTGCACTCAAAGTGGTGGAAACATAAGAAAATTCATCATAAATTTCAAAATTTGTTATATATATATATATATATATATATATATATATATATGTGTGTGTGTGTACATAATTTTTTTTGGGGGTAGAGACCAACTCAATTGATAAATAAACAAGTTGGTCACAAGTGCAAACTGCCAGTATTCATGTTTAGTTTTATTAACCACCCTCCAATACTATTTTCTCGGCTTCTAACAATTTATACATTCATATACATATAATATTTGAATACTTGTTCATATATATGTTTCAAGAGCTCCTCCTAGGAGAGAAGGAAAAGGAAACAAAATACTTTATGTTATGGAACTTGTTAATGCATGAACATGCAAAGAGCAATTGCTAGTAGAGAATATAGAGAGAAAAAAAGAGAGAGCAATTTTGGGGTTATTGTCAAGCATGTAAGAGATAACTCTAATCAATATATTAAAGTGCAAACATACCTTAAAGTCATCCTTTCGGACAGCAAACATAACTTCAATAATATATTGAGTACGTGTATCCACTTTGCCTTCATGCAAGATATTTCGCAACCGTTCAAAGATTGCTGGCAAAAAAACATGACAAGAAAAAAAATTGTAAACAACAAGCTCAATAATTCAGGTTTAAATCTTTCACTTATCTAAAAAATCTGAAGTCACAACTGACAAGTACATTCTCTTTGATTATAAATTAAAACAATTAAATGAATTTTGCTAACATTTATATACGATTATCCATAACCTATTCATTTTGTATAGACAAATTTTTATCACAAATATCTTGGTGCTAGCAAACAGATTTTTATATTGAACAAAAAGCTGTTATTATAAATAATATTGACAATGATAGAGAATATGATTTATCCCACAATATTATGACTATTGTCAGAATGTTTATAATAAAGGAATTCACTTACCATTTATTCCTCTGGGGGAGACTTCGGTGAGCTTCTGGCCACACTCTTTGAGAAAACCAACAGCCACCTCTACAGAATCATTTGTGGGGTTCTCCAATAGCAGAGTAAGAATTTCCAAAGATAAAACCTCATGAGCCTAGAGGAAAAATAATAGCAAATATTTAAGTGATATAAACTTACTGAAGTTCAACACAGGTTCAATATTTTGCATTTAACTTCCAGTAGCAAAATGTACTTACTTCTTACTAGTGTTTAAAACACACTCAGGGTTTAATCCAATGATATATTGCTTGAATCTAAAAGCTCATATCAGTGAAAATGTTACATGAAGCAAATGCACACAATAAATGTTTGAATCATATTCAATTAATGATATTAATTTCATTAGATTCCTATTAAGTGCAGCAGAAATCACTGAATGGAATTAATATCTAGTGAAATAAATATTGTGTCATGATTATTTGAACTGATATTTTCTAGATTTATTATGCAATTTCTTTTTATTTCACTCCAAGCAAGGCAATAAAGCCACTAAGACACAAGGGATTATTGAGTTAGAGAATACAAGGAAAACAAAAACACTATTAAGGAGAGAGAACAATAAAATAACAAGAATCAAGAAGACAGTAGATAACAATTGACATTGATCTTCAAAATTTTAAATGCAAAGTTGACTGGGAAGCACGAAACTAGAAGAGAAAAGTGTGATAGAAGAAACAGTTAGCATAGAACTTTCAACTGTAAAAAGATGAGCCCTTGCTGCCAATCTACTATTGCACATAAATTCATAAAGTTTAGGTACCATAAAGGTAAGTTCATCAGAACAATTGCCATAGAAAAGGTGGGAAAGTAACCAAAGGTAGGATACCAGGTTAGAACAAATAATATTGCAGATTCTTTGGAATTTATCAAGAATCTATAAATATATAGCAGGAGCACCAGACCAGATATGGCAGCAATATTCAAAGCGAGGATGAAAGGTAGACTTATAAATATGTAAGATAGATTCTGGTGAGAAAAATTGTCTACCATGACACACTGAACCAACTTTCTTAACAGCAGATCAAACAATTGATTTGATATAATCTTTCATCTTATTGTCAGCGGAAAACAATAGTTTGAGAAGTTGCAATGAATCACTCTCCTGGCAGTTAGCATCACCTATGTTGATGGAAGGTAAAAAGGGTTCTCGCAGATAATTAAAAGAGCAATTTCATTTTGGAGGCATTAAAATTAACAAGCCATTCCTTGACCCAGTTAATAACAGGAAGTAGATCTTTTTCAGATCAGCTGCCAATTTGTCATATCAAACTACTCAGACTTACTATTAAGACAGGAATAAATGGTTGTGTCATTGGCATAGATACCAAGTTGAGAACTGATGCAGTCAGAAAGGTCATTAATGAAGATTAGGAACAATGTGGGGGACACCTGCATTAATGAAAAAAGATCTAGAAGAGTGGCCGTTCCAGACACAATTCAATAAGAAAAACAGAATCAGTTCAAAAATTCATTCAGAAATACCATAACCTTTCAACGTGTGAAGAAGACCAACATGCTAAACCCTGTCAAATGTCTTAGAGATATCTAACGCAACAGCCTGAGCTTCATCATTCTTATCTAAAGCTTGATAGATTTTTTTCAGCAATAACCATTAACACATTAACAGTTGACCTAGAGAAGTGAAAGCTTTATTGCTTATCTGAAAGAAGATGCAAGGTGAAATGCTTAACTAGTTCAGTGTTGATTAGTCTCTAGATCTTTGCCAAAAAGTAGAAGGCTAATAGGCTGGTACAGGTATCAGATGAGTTCTTAAAGACAGGAATGAGAGAAGAGGATCTCCAACAAGTGAGAAAGCAAGAAGCAGCAAAGCACTTATTGTACAGATAAGTCCACATGCTTTCAGTGCATCCACTTTAGAGATGATAGCAGAAACAATGAATAGAGTTATATGCATATCACTCAATAGGGACTCAGTATCTAAGTGGAAAGTCTGACAAAGATACTCCAGATGACAGTGAAACTAATGCTGACTAAAATTTGTCACCTTCTCTTCTCATACTTATAATGCTATGTTACAAAATGATTGAACAATTTTAGTTGATTTGTACAACTTTGCATTGAAATAAAATGTTCAATCTGTAGCATAAAAAAAAATTAACTTTTGTATTGACATCTTTTATTCTCATTACTAGTGTCCTTCACTTTTATCAAGAGATTTATTATTTGTGAAAGTCAACTGAATTTGAGTTCTCTTATTTCTAATGATATTGATTATAAATTAGAATTAATAAATCAAATTTAAATTTTGGAATTATTTGCTAATCTATCTTTCTGCAAGCCAGATTAGATTAGCCTTAATTTAATATTAGATATCATCTTAAGAATATGAACCATCTTATATTTGAAAAAGTTAATGTATTCTTATCTAGGAGGGTATAGTGAAACCCACTTCCAAAAATCTGAATAAATATCAGATTTTTTTTTTAGTCCCTTCTTAGTTGGTACTTTTTCTTATAATCAATTGGTGAAGATGAATGCACACAACAGTAAGATGAATTAAAATATATAAACAATTTATACATAAGTACATCACAATATGTCCAGAACTTAATGAAAAAAATATTTTACATATTTTCAACATTACTTTGTCAGTGCATTTAATTCATGTAGATCAAACATTATACGGTGAAAATTTCAGATTGAATTCAAGCTACAAATTTATTAATCCAACCTCATACACATTTATTTGAACTCACACACACAAATAAAAAATCAAAGGCTAATAAACTTTTGCCAATGCAACTTATGAGCAGAACAAATTTTCTTACCACTTGCTGATTAACCAAATGAGCAATACAGCGACATGAGGATATGCAAACATTTTTGTCATTTCTTTTGAAGGCTCTTCTGAACTGGATAATTAATCTGCGCAAGATTAATTCACCATTTTGAGGAAACTAGAAATAGAAATTGAAAATCTTTTAACAATAAATCATAAAAAAAAAAAAATTTATATATATTATTTATATATGTGCTACTTATTGGAAAGTGCTGAATATCAGTGATAGAGCTAACATATCTAGTTGGATTGATCAGAGTTTGTGACCTGGGTTTCACGATCTCTGTGATCGTCAGATTGTCTGACAATTGCAGAGAGCATGAAACACAGGGTCACAAACTCACATCAATCCAAATAGATTATATATATATATATATATATATATATATATATATATATATATATATATATATATAGATAGATAGATAGATAGATAGATAGATAGATAGATAGATAGATAGATAGATAGATAGATACATTATATATGCATTACATGAATATTTGTTGACACTGAGTAGTTAATTAATATTAGTCACCGTACTTGGAAAATACCTAAAGTAGCAAATCTAACTTGTGTTTAATGCTGTGTTAAATTCTATGACTAATCAATAGCAATAATAATAAAAACAATTTTACTGATATATCTTTTAAAAGGTACCACAATTTATTGCCATGTGTAATACTTCTAGCAATATGAAATCGAATTTAATACAAAAAAAAAAAAAGAAAAAAGTCTTCAAATTTAAACTAAATATTGCTTATTTGAAAAAAAGAAAAATTCCTACAACACTCCAATTGTAAAAGCATTTAACATTATGTCAATAATAGAGTTAATCAAGCTTATTCCCTGAACAAGTACTAACTTTAAAAAATGAAGATTATAATAGCTATGTGATATAAAACATATTTTATCAAAGTACAATGTGAGCAAAATGAAGAAAAAACCCAAGGAAATATAATAGAAATAACAAAGACTCCAATATGAATAACAGTACAATATCTCATATTAAATATAAGCCCAAAGATTCACTCTCACTCACCTTTGTATTAATAATAGCTACCAAAGCAGCATAAACATGTGTGAAAGTTGGGGAAGCTACCTGAGCTTGTAGTAGAGAACGGGCTAGTAGACCTCTGTATAAAAAAAAAAAAGTATTAAGATCATTAATAGATTATCATAACTGGATTGATGAAGATAAAAGAAAATATATGATGAATTAATAATTTCTGAGCACTTATGTGTAAATAAATGACAAAAAAACATTCTAACATATTTCATTCCAAGAAACTTCTTTAGACTAATAAAGGTTTTATCGGTAGGATCAGCCTTATATATAAAAGATTTTTTTTTTTTTGAGGGGAGAGGATACAAAAAAAAAAAAAACCCAAAAAAACCCAGGCTACATTTTATATGAAAACATTAAAAATATTTAGTCTTTAAATTTAGACATCTGATGTATCAAGAGATTTAACTTAGCCTATCTCGTTCAACTTTTATTTTTATCATATAATTTTTAATTATACTACATTGAGAGTATTCAGAAATTAGTGCACTTTCAATACACATTAATTACTTTCTCTTTTAATCAGAACTGCATTCTTTATGGTGAAATTAAGATCAGACCTATAACAATGACCAGACTGAAACATGTTACCAAGAAGTTTTTACTATTTAGTATGAGATTATATGAGAAGTTGCAGAAAAGTTCCTGTTCAAATCAAGAATGGATTAAAAAAAAAAAAAAAAAAAATAAATATATATATTTGATGTTTGATTAATTAGTCATATTTTGTGAAATGGGCTGAGCCACGAACGTTTTTCAGCACCCCACCTCACATCACGTATATAATTTCTCACAATAAGCATAGTCAATTAATAATTTTTTTTTACGAGTATTTCTTTCATTTTAATTTCAGTTGCTTTTCCATTGCTGCAAGACATTCTACAGTCGTCAGTAAGCAACACAGATTGTAAATAAAGAATAAGCCCCTGCCAAGACTCAACTTGTCATACCTTTGCAAAGCCTACCCTAAAATGATAGCTGACTTACCAATTAGGCCATACACAAACATGGAAATGCTCAATCAGATTGTTAGATTTCTTAAGAAAAATTATTCAGTGACATGAAAAATTTATCAGATTCTGAAAGGAAGATATAAACTGTAGTAAAGTTGCTGACTTGCATGTCTAGTGTAAGATTTACATCAAATTTTAGCCAGGAAACAAGCACACTAAAATCATCTGCTCATTTCCTAGAAATGCCAATTGCAGGAATCTCATTTAGTTCTGATATTAACTATTTTCATTAATCCATACATTTGTCAGACAAGTATCTTAACCTTTGTTTTTATCACATTTTTGCTAATACATTTTTTGGGGGATTTTTATTATATATATATATATATATATATATATATATATATATATATATGGCCATAGCACTTGTTTTTATATATCTTCAACAAAAACATTACCTAAGTGTCAAAGTTACATACTCACAAAAGAATTTCCAGCAAAACTGAATGCTCTTACGCAATTTATTGTATGCTTCTGATAACAAAGGTACAGTAGTTTCATTGAAAAAGAGAGACAACAAAAAGAATCATATTTTCGTGATAGTCATAATCAACGATTTCCAATCTAATTTGTCAGCTTATTAGTTAACCAAGTTTAAAACCAGTGATAACTATTAAATATTCTAAATATACAAATTTAAAACCAAAATTTGAGAGCTTATTAAAAAATAAAAGAACTCACCTTCCTCGGACGATATTTTCTTGAAACAGCTCACGTACGATATCTCTAATATTGGCAACGTTGACTTTATTAATCAAACCATTAATGCTTTTTCGCAAGGACTCCCATGACAATCTCTGGTATGCAACACTGAATAAAATAAAATACAAAGACAACCAGAATCAACAATAAATATAGAGTACAGCAGATTTTACAATGTTAACTTCTAAAGGAAATAATTCCATAACATGGCTTAAAAATAATTTCAAATGTCATGCCACAGTAAAGCTAACATCTCAAACTGCTTAGCTCAACATCAATTTTCATCATAGTAAAAATGTTATTGAAAATTAATAAGTGTGATTCTTTTTCTTTTTAATCAAGTGAATACTAGTTTAAAGCAAAATTAATATTCTTATAGGTGATGTCACAAGCCTGATGAATCTGATATTTCAGACTTCTCTGCTTCTTGTCCAGTGCTCAATCACCCTGTAATTTTTGAAAATGAAGATCATGATACCTTGTCTTATTTTGCTTCCTCTAGTGTGTCTTAATGTTTAACTGGATAAGCGACTATTTTAAAATGTAAATATCTTTTCTGTATTATTCAAAGTGTGTGTGCATGCATGTGTGAGTGAGAGAGAGAGAAAAAAATACTGAAAAGTTCTCAATCTGATCAAGAAGCAATTGCAAGAAAATTTCCCAAGTTTGGGAAGTTTTCAACACCCACTCACATAAAACACTCCTAAGTTTTAAATGCACCATAGAATTTCTATGAAGTTCTACTCATTTTATTATTTTTGTGAGCTATTTTTGTTTTATTTTCTTATGCAATCTTTAATAACTGAAGTTTAAAATAGATTTTCTTTTTCCACCAAAAATCAAAATATTCAAAAATTCAAAAAATTAAAACTCAATATAAGCAACCCTTTATGCATTAAAAGTTAAACAGTATTTCTGTATGGAAAAAAAAAACCAAAAAAAAAAAAAAAAACCACAAAACACTCACCCAGCAAAGAAAATGATAAAAAAGAGCAAAAACAAAGGTCTTACCTGCTTTTATCTGTGATTTCAGCTTGCATCATTCGTAGCTTAGCTGGAGGAATATAAGCACCTCCAGTACGTGTTGTGAGAATACCTGCTCCCTGAGGATCTTTGGATGGCTGAGAAGAGACCCTATCATCCTTTTTAGTCTCCACTTCAGTCTTTTTGGCTTCTTCACCGACATCAATGGAACTGGAAGGTTTGCTGAAATTTTCTTCTTTGTTTTTTACATCATGAGAATTGTTTTTACCGTCATTCTCAACACTTTTTTTGCTAATAGAGCTTCTTAGCTCTTTACTTTGTCTTACTTCAGGTGATGCCTCAGAACTATGGTACCTTTCTCTAGAACTATCATGGCCCTTCTTGGTGCTTTCACCTTGCAAATCCCGGTCTACACGTCTGTCAGAGCTTGAATAGTCCATTCCACTAACAGTACGTTCTCGTGATGAATTTTCACGATCTCTCTCACGTCTGCGATTATCTTCTCGGCTTGAGGTGTTCTCATTACTCTTTCCATGTCTGTGATGCTCCCAAGATGAAGACCGTTCTCTATCTCGATGCTTATCTACATAGCTGGATTTTCTATCTTGAGAATTATCCCAACGCTTACTGCGGTTATTGGATGAATATTGTCGATCTCTAGAATTGCCTCTGCGCCTGTCCCGAGAATCATCTCCACGCCTGTCTCGGGAATCACCCCCGCGCCTGTCACGGAAATCGCCCCCGCGCCTGTCACGGAAATCGCCTCCGCGCCTGTCACGGAAATCGCCGCCGCGCCTGTCACGGGAATCGCCGCCGCGCCTGTCCCGGGAATCACCTCTGCGCCTGTCTCGGGAATCACCCCGATTCTTCCATTTATCCCAATCATCCCAATGTCTCCACCGTTCCCTAGAGTCACCTCTATATCTATGTCTGTCTCGCGACACCTCACATTCACGGTTTCTTTCTCTTGAATCGTCCCTTTCTTTCCTTTTCTCCTTTGAACTATCTCGTTCTCGACGACGGTCTCTTGATTCAGCTGTCTCTTTTTGCTTATCATGAGAATAGCTTTTGTCCTTTTGCCTCTCTAGGGATTCATATGTCCCTCTTAGACTCTCCCTCGAATCTTCCCTCTCCTTCTCTCTCGAGTGATGCCTCTCTCTAGAGTCATCCCTCTCTCTCTGCCTGTCTCTAGAGTCTCCCCTCACTCTCTGAATCTGTCTTGAATCTTCATTCTCTCTCTTTCTCTCCCTTGAATCTTCCTGCTCACTCTGTCTTTCCCTTGAATCTTCCCGCTCACTCTGTCTCTCCCTTGAATCTTCCCGCTCACTCTGTCTCTCCCTTGAATCCTCCCGCTCACTCTGTCTCTCCCTTGAATCTTCCCGCTCACTCTGTCTCTCCCTTGAATCTTCCCGCTCACTCTGTCTCTCCCTTGAATCTTCCCGCTCACTCTGTCTCTCTCTTGAATCTTCCCGCTCTCTTTGCTTTGCTTTGTCACTAGACATCTTTCCATACTCTTCAAGTGGTTTTTCTTGGGAGTCATCACTCTCAGAACATTTTTCCTTTGAGTCATGGGCTTCTTGTTTATTAAGATAATCTGATTTGATTACTCTATCAGCACTTTCCATTGAACTTTTCTCAAAAGAATTTGCCTGCCATCTTGATGTTTTCTCAGAATTGTCTCGTACTCGAGAAATGACTTTTAAAGAGTCATCTTGTTCCCTTGATGTCTCAGAGATTTCAGGATTTCTGGAAAACTTTTCAACCAGAGTATCATCTTGAGAACAAGGTGATTTCATGACAGGCTCCTTCAATACCCTTTGGGGGACGGATGAGGGAGAATTACCCTCAGTCTTATCTTTGCTTTTTTGTCTTTCTGAAGGAGATTCTGCTAATGGTGATCTGCCAGGATTCTTTTCAGAGCCATCATGCTGCCGATGCAGCCTGTTAGTGTTACTCATGGCATCATCATTTGCATCCTCATCATTATCAAGTTCTGAAGACGACTTGGCACCATCAGGAGTAACAGCTCTATTCTGTGGACTGTTCTCTTTATGTAATATGTCACTGTTGTCTTGGTTTCTTGGACCATGATATTCATCTGATCCACTTTGGTTTTCTACAGAGCTTCCCTGTTTAATATGGACTTTATCTTCTTTCCTTCTCTCTTCTTGCCTATCCTTTCTCCTGCCTTCTTCAACACTTTCCTTCTTTTTCTCAGACTCATGGACATCATCTCTCTTTTTCTTGCGTTGGTCACTTCCAGACTCATCCTTTTCCCGGCGACGCTTCTGGTGTGAGGATTCCTTGCTTTTGCTTTTCCTCTCATCTTTCCTTTCAGCATCAGAATCAGGAACAGAGGACAGTCGTTCTTCCCTAGCCAAACCCCGGTTAGAATGACGACTGCTTTTCTTCTTTTTGGAACTTGAATTTCTTTGACGATGCCTTTCAGTGTTCAAGTCTTCATCAGTGTCACAGGAGTCCTGATCCAGCCGTTTGCTTGAATGTTTCTTTTTCTTCTTCTTCTTGGTCTTTCGTTCCTCAGGCTTCACCTCTTTGTCACTCTCAGCATAATCCACAAGACCTTTATAGGTCTTTTCTTTACTCTCATTGGCTGACTCTTGCTCCCTGCTTATTCTGCTTGAGTCTTGGTCCCGAGATGACCAAGAGGAACTGCCCCAGTCCTGCTGATTGTCTCTCTCATCTTTCCGTTTTTCTTTCTTAGATGATGAGTAAGACTCAAGCCGTTTCCTCTTCTCTTTTGAATCTCTATCATTTTGGCTGTCATCTGAACTATCTTCTGCATAACGCTTTCTTCCTTCCTTTGTACGGTGTTCTTTATGAGAACTAAAAAAAAATAAATAAATAAAAATTCCACATAATTATTTTGAACATGAAAACATTTATAGAAAATCTACATAGATAAATTGTTTTTAATTTTCTTAAAGACGAATTAGAACATCAAATGTAAAACAAAGAATGAAACCATACAATTCTGAGTTCATTTCATATATCAATTTAAATAAAACTATTTTCAATTTGCAAGAACAAAATTCTAAATATAACTAAAAAAATTAAGCTGTGATTTTCTACTGTACCTAATGTAAATAAAGCTAATTCTTAACGGATTTTCTTATAACTGATTTGTTAATATTTTTTTTAAAACAATGTCATTTCCACCAATTAATTATTTAAAACCAATTAATCATTATTTATTTTGTCGAAATATTATTTAATATATATTGAAAATGGCTAAAGCAACACATAAGAGCACAATCAACATTAAATAGCCTTTAAGTCCAATCAAGTACAATGAATTTATTGCAACGTACTTAAAAAATATTCAGGATTGTTTTGTTTTTTTTCAACAATTCTAGACAAAGATAAAAATTAAATCAACATTAATCCCATATTAGCAGAATTTGGTTAAAGAACTTTATTTAATATTTACAATGTATTATTGATTTGATCTAAGAGATAGCAGGTGACAGGTTTTTGTGGAAGGTGGTAGGAAAAATTGATATAAATAAGTTGGGTTGTGGGAAGTTGAGGGTTAATACTTTTGAATATTGATTTTTGTTTCAATTCTACTGTTCTTCTAACATTCTCTTCAAACCTTACTTGCTGCATATAAAGTCAACATACCAAGCCTGGATTTCCTTCATAACTGTTCTGGGGAATCAACTCCATACATCAATCATCTCTTATAAAATAAAACTAAAGTAGTAGTACTAACTTCTTATAAGCTTCTTTTCACCCTACCTCTTGAACATTTATCATTAAATATTGCTTGCTGAATGTAAATTTGGTCTTTCTACAACTTGCTAAGCAATTTCATTCATGGAGTTTGATTATATCAAAATTAAACAGATTGCTGCAATAACAAAAATAAAAATTTGGTGGTCAATTGTTTACTAAATGAAGCCATCAGAATTAGCATTCATTTTAGAGGAAAGCCAAAAATTTACTGAAGATTATTAAAAAAATATTAAATTCATAAAAAAGGTTCAATTATGAGGCATAAAGAAACTTTCTTTGAAGTGAATAATCAATGATATTCAGAGTAAAGTTTTTTTCTTCTTGAAGATGCAAAGCAGAGCTATGCACAAGTGATCCAGACCATGGTTGAATGCAAAATTCCTGAGAGTTCTGGAAGATCTCCAACCAAATTCTGAATAGAGGTAAAACATCAGTGCCTATTATAAATGGCCCAGAGGTCATCTCATTCTCTTTGCTATGATCTTTGCCTCTAACATTAGATGACAAAGGCCACCCACTTCCTAAGTTTCATTGAGCACAATGTCAGTAATATTTTTATTACAGCCCAAGAAGTCTCAAGACTTATTAAAAGGTCTTGAACCTAAGACTACTGGTACAGATAAAATCCCAGTGGTTGTCTTAAGAATATTAACCTAGAGTTATCCCAAATTATTTAACCACTACTTGAAGGATAAATCATTCCTAACTTTGCAGAAAATGTCAAATATATATCCTGTTTTCAAGAATGCAAGTGAGCACTCATCCTCATCACAATATCGCTCTCCTCAGTTTCATTAGCAAACTTTTTGAAGCTATAATAAACAAGGCCACCTAAATAGGAACAACCTCTTGAACAAAAAACTATGGATTTCGATTGGCCCAGTCTACTGCTGATATCCTAACTGCCATTACTCACAGAATCAGTGAGGCACTAGACAACAAATACATCAAGGATGGTTGCATTAGATATTTCAAAGGCCTTTGACAAGGTATGGCATAAAGGGTCACTGCACAAGCTTTCTAGCTATGGAATCACTGAAAGAGTCTTCTCAATTATAAAGACATTCTTAACAAGTAGGTTCCTGAAGATAGTTGTTAACAGTCAGTCCTCCAAGGCACAAGCGATCAATGCAGGCATCTCCGAAGATACACTTCTCTGTCCAACTCTCTTATGATACAACAGTATATAGGTGCACCTCCAAAACTCTAGATGATCAAAGCTTGGAGGCTGATCTCTCCTCTAACCAAACTCTAAGAACTCAATGGGAGGAAAAAAACTGGCTGGTCACATCCATCATCAAACACCCAATTGCATCAAAATTATCATCCTCTCTATTCTCTTTCTGCCCCCTGGTGGTGATGTCAGAGATGGCTGTGAAATAAAGAGTATTTGGCAAGGTCATTCATAGGAATTTGATTTTGGTGGACATCTCTGCACAACGGAGAAGCCCACACATTTGGCCAGAGCACCTCTCTCATGGTTCAAAGGGGATTAAGACAGGCAAGATCTGGCAAAGCTACTTTCATCATGTTGTCAAATGCTTGGTCTATCAAGATCTGCCTTGGTTATGCCAGTCCAATTTGTGTTGTCCTCTTCCACCAGTTTGGCCTTTGACATCAAGTAGATCTTTGCCTATTCCACCATTGGGAATCATCAGGGGCTTGGTCACATTCTGTCTAGTCCCTCTTCCTTGTCCTTACCGCTATGGCTGACCCTACAGGAGTTGGAACTCCAGATAGGTTCATTCTTGGGATTACTGGGACATACAACTCCTTTACCATGACAAGGAACAACAATATATATTTTACATTGGATGTCGCAGTGACCATTTTTTATCAAATGTACTGCTTTGACTTTATTTTACTTTAATGATGATAATAGAAACAAATTAATAAATAAGAATAAATGTATAGAATTATCCTTAAATATATGAAAACATTTATTGTTGTTGCTAAAAATAAATATTTGAGAGATTAATAAAGGAAGAAATCCACTACTAAACTGATAGTTAAAAAAAAGATACCAAATAACATTATGACTAAACATTTATCCTACAAATTTGAAAATACATCCTCATCCATAAAAAATGTTAATTATTACAATCAATCAATAAGAAAAGGATAAAAGAATGAAATTATTGGCAAATGTTGATAAAAATGTTTGAATGATAAATGACAGGAAAAAAAATTGATATTGAATCAATAGTCAATCATAAACAAAACAAATATTACAACTCAAAATGCATTTCCTACAATTTCGAAAATTACTTCCTCTTTCATAAAAAAATATTACAGAATTATTCATGCTAGTGTATAAGTAATTGAACAAATACAATGTATTAAATGTTCTTAATATAATTCCTAGTGATAGACATTCTTAATAAAGTAAATTTGCTCAAACACTTATTTTAAAAATAAAGCAAAAAACAATCAGTGTATACATTGATTTATCTTAAAAAAAAAAAAAGAAGAGAGAGAGAGATCCCATGCCTTGAGCACCTATTGGAACTTAAATTTAACCCAGGCCACAAGTGGGACTTGTATATATGATCTATCACTAAAGAAAAATGGTGAGTTCCTTGTACTGTTCCATCAAGTAACTGCTCCTTCTGCTATCCTCTCTCTTTACAAGAGATAGACCAGGCTGAAAATGGAATACTGTTGCCATATATAGGTAGAAGCTGCCCAGACTTCACTTTCCAATCGCAATAGAGTTCAAGTGTCACCACATCTTTGTAGGTGATAAATTATTTTCCACCCTGCAATCCCTTTCTCACAGACAAAACATTAAAAGTCCCTCACTGCTGTATCACTTTCAGACAAACTAAATTCTTTAATTTCACCATTTCTAACCTTCATGGCCAAGACTCACCATGCCCTGAACATTATAGCAAACCACCCTCATTCCCTTCATATACCATTGGATAGATGTAAGTTACCCTCAAGCAGCTGCTTCACCAATTTTTTTTTTGCAGGTATATTTGTTAAACTTTGCCAACATTTGCATATAAGCGGAACTAGTATCAAGTGAAAAACAATAAAATGGCATTAAATTTTGGGAGAAAAATATAACCTAAATCACAAGTATAAATAAGCTCATTTGATAACTTATCACAAATCTATATAAAAAAAAATAATAAATCTACTATAATCAACATTGTATTCACATCTTCAAACAAGATTAATGCTTTTTATCATTTCAATCATAAGGAGCTTTGACTAAATGGATTAAACTGGCTAGTCTATATATGGACAGGATTCTCATAGAATGTTAATTTACAATTAGATTTATAAAGCTATAATGAAAATTAACCATTTTCCATTCACTAACTTATACTAAAGACATAAAAACAATTCTTTCATACTTTACATGGTGTACTTTAAAGTTTTTCTTGTTCTGAATACAAAAATAAACCACTTCACTGATACACTTTAGTAAATATGCTTACAAACTAAATTGTGTTTTAAAAGAATATTTGAAAGTCAAAAAGGATCCCATATCATTTCTATTATTGTTAGAAGAATAATTTAATACAAGTTACACAAGTAAACAATTCCTTCATTTCCATGTGTAAACATGAAATGTAAAATAAAAGAATCTAAAAATATTTTTCTAAAATGTGTGCATGCATGTTCTTTGAAAATTTTGCATGTGACATTAATATATGAAACACATGAGATGCTCTTAAAGAGATAATAATAGGAAATGTAATAGGAACATGTGTACAATAGTTGTATTTAGTTTCTAATGACCAGAGATACAGGCTTTGTTCAGATGTTTAAGTCCTCAGTATAAACTCCCCAATAAGAGTATTTCAACAATTTTTGTAATTTCTGATATAGGAAATTCTTTACATCAGGCCAGCCAAAAATGGTTGTGTGTGTGTGTGTGTGTGCGCGCATATGCATACTTCACATTAAAAGAAACCTTGGATTTTATTATTTTCACACAAGACATACAATTAACAAAACTGATTTTCTGGCAAACTTTTATAACAAACCACTTTTTCCAACTAATATCAAGTATTCCAATGTACCCTAGTTTAGTGTGAAATTAGTATGTAAAAAGAATTTAATCTTTTCTCTTTCTAAAGATATAATTATTTATGTGTAATGATCAGTTTTTATTCCATGTCTCTTTAGATTATGTCAGTATTTCAATGACAGCTGGCATTTTTTTACATTTTCAAAGTTGACAATTTCATAGTGATGTTTTTTAAATTTTTTTCACTCAGTTATGTCTCTCTAGACATCAAAATAATTCTATCTTAAAAAAGAAAGGACACTCATCAATGTGGTGGGCTAACTATAAGTTTTGAAGCTGTCTTTTGCAAAAAATTCCAAAGTTGAAAACTTTAGTGCATAAAAACTGAGAAATTCAACTCTTAAGAAAAAAAAAAAAAAGAAAAGAAAATTACATATCCTTGGAAAGCAGTCTTTAATAATCAGTTGGTTTCATATTTCTGTACCCATACAACTCAAGGTGCACACGAATAAAAAAAAAAGCGTATACAACATTTAATTTGTGAAAAAAGGTTGGGTCCAACACAACAAAATTTGTATTGCTGAGAGAATGAATATCACCAGCCGAACACCATTTTAAATCAGATGTATTTATATAGTTTCAATATTTTTTCTTATATTTTCTTTAATGAGTCATTATTCATTTCATTTACATTCATGACTGGCAATATTTTCTCTAATTCTTGGGATTAAATCAAAAATTTATTTACATTTTCTTTTCCAAAAATGGAACTGGATACATTTTATGAAAAAATAAAATAAAAACTGAACTGGATAAGCTTAATTTTAGCCCAGTTGAATGTATTATATTGTGAAAATTACCTACTAATTACAAGTAGAAGATAATTTTCAAATGTAATCAGTTTCCTTTTTTCTTTTTAATCATTATTTGCTTAGTAACTCTAGGAATTAGGTCTTATTTCAGAGGTTAAAAGGAAATTGTTACATTTTCTTAAAAAAAAACAAAAAAAACATTGATACATTTTATAGTTCCAAACAATCTAAAAGGTTTTTTCATCAGTTCCAATAAATCATTTCCGTTTTTTTTAGATAAATGTGTTTAAAGCTTTACAATAAGCAATTATTTGAAGGATTGACCAATGAGACATTCATAAAACAAACTTTTAAGTTTTGTAGTTATTACTGTCCCTCTTGACAAACTAAAAATTGCATAATTTCACAAATTTTTCCAAAATTAGATGTACGAGAAAAGGTATTCATATTACAGAGAAAAGAACTGTTTTATTAAATTTGTCATCCTAAAATTAGTAAAGAATCAAAGTTTCAGGTATATTCTTCTGATGAATACTTTTTTATGGCAAGTTCAGGATGGTTTGATCTGTTTTTGTCCTACTGTCAAATTGTATTTCTGGCTGTTTTTATTAGGTGCAAATAATTTTTTTTTTTTTTTATTTATTGATATAACTTCATCTGTTGTTCTATGATTCATAGTTAAAAGTTGCAAGGCATTAAATGTTGAGATGAAACATGAACAGTCAAAAAGTGTTCTTCTGTGTCATGTCTTAACTATTTCATTTTTGAGAACACAATTTTTCCCAAAGTTTAGCTTGGTTTGATCTAATTATTGATTCCATCAGTATTATATTTCTTTTACTTCAAGATTTCTATATGGCATCATATTTATAATGATTTTTAATTAGTCTGAAGCCTGCATCTTCAGTTACTGTTGAAATTGGCATCTCGTCCAATAGCACACAAGACGCAAAAGTAAAACTAAAAAAATTTGAATGGTCAACTTTGTTGCTAATTGAGCTATCAAGATAAATTCGGTATCATATTTTTATGTTTTGTCAAGTTCTATGCCTGTATTAAAGGTTTTCAGATATATTGAAAGTAAAATGTTAGTTTGGCATCAGGCAAAAATAAATTATAGACTTTTAAACCCGTTTTATTATTTTCTTCCTATTTCTTGTTTATATGTCTGAAGTAGAGAGATTCTAAAGAAAAGACCAAATTAATTTATTATTACTTATTTCCATTTAATCATTTGTAAATGCTTAAGTTAAGCACAATGTGCAATTAACAAAAAAAAAGTAATAGACTAGCTAATGTTAACTAAGATCACAAAAGTTATTTTAAAACCCAAACAACGAACCTTACTAACTTCTCAAAATTATTTCTGTAAGAAAGAAAGAAAACTCGATTAATTTTTTAATTTTTCGGGTTTGTTTACATACAGTTTACCTGAACCGACGGTAAAAAAAAAAAAACTCGACACAATATTGTTTTTTTACAATATTAAAGACAGCTGTTTCTTCGTCTGTATTTGCTAGTTAAAATGAGAGTGTCTCATGCCACGCATATTACAAATGATGTATTAAGTTTGCTAATTGAAGAAAATGGCTGTAGTGTAAATTAATCAGAGATTAAGAGATCGGCAAACTTTACAAAATGAAAAGTACAGCTTAAAAAAAGCCTTAAACGGAAATAAATTAAGACACCAAAAATAAAAAATAACGATTGATGAAACTTGCCTCGTCAAGTTGATACACGTTTTCTTTTTTAAATGTAATTACTAAGATAAAAAAAAAACGATATGGAGATATTGCGGACTTGATTTTTAAATCAAAATAAAAATGTTATAATCGTTAAGTTCTCGCTATCATAACAAATGTTTTCTGTTTATACTTTTTAAAACAAGAGAAATAAAGGCATTATGATTAGTACTGAATTTATTATTAGATATTTAGTAAGTAAAATAAAATAAAATTTAAAAATAAGCGGGAAGCGATCATTCATCATTAGCAGTCCATTTCGAAAAGTCTCTAGTCTAAAATTAAAATATGAACAACGCAAGATTCTTCGAAGTTCTAAAACAAAACAAAACAAACAAAAAGTAAAAAAGAAAGTACCTTTGTTTTTTAATACTGCTTTATTTTCCGACATTATGACTTAGCAAGCAAATTAAAACTTATACTATGAATAAAAAATCGAATTTACATAGAAATTAACTATTTTTTTTTAAAACATATTTGATTTAGCAACTACTAATTTGTAAAAAAAACTAAAAAAAAAATTTAAAAGGATTCATTTTCTAAGAAAAGCGTCATGCATAAGAAGATTATCTAACTTTGTTCTCATCACGAAAATAAACCTGCTTATAAATTATTTATGCAAAAGTAAAACTGTCATACAATTTACACATAAAAAACAAGCACACAAACAAGACAATAACAATAGCATATAGGGTAGGTTTGTCGACATATGCATCAATAAGATACACACGTGATGGGTAAAATGGATTTTAAATCCGTAATTTGTAAATGTTGAATTGCTTCGTTACTAATAACTGAATTCTAGTATAGATATTATTAATCATCAAGTTGAATTGGAATTATCTTTTTATTTTGCGTAAAGTTTTAGACATCTTATATGTGAACTGGCTTTTAAATTTGAATAGTCACCCGAAACTTTAACATATTTGACAGGAATAAATTTGTACTCAAATAAATTGGGTTTATTTTCCTCCTCGTGGAAGAATTCGACTTATAATAATAGTACCATAAAGAGAAAATGTAACCGTACCTATTTCTCATACTACGGATGTTTAAAAGTAGCATAAAAACAAACAAAACTATCCTAATAAAAAATAAACAAAATAGTTCCTTTGTTTTTTCAAATCTATATTTTTAGACAAATCAAATATCAAATGCTAACATATATTTTTCGCAAGATAATAGCATCGAATGAAAAATATTACAAAACTTAGATACCAAATTATAACAAATTGGGCAACCATACTCGAAAAAAGTGGGTCAGACACGCTTTCATTAAATCGGTACTCTTGTTGTTAGTTAATGACTTTTTTTTAGTTTTTATATAATTTTTTTTTTCTTCAGGTTATCGATTATAGATCCTTGATTGAATCTTTTAATAGTTTTATTTTATTCTAAATTAATTTAAAAAAAAATAAAATCATGAAATTAGCTTTGCAGTTGTTGTCGATTGTCATGCAGGACAAAAATAGTAAAAGTATCTCTTTTCTTCTTCTTCTTCTTCTTCTTCTAAAAAAAAAAAAAAAAAAAAACTTTTCTTCTGTGTCCTTTTTTTACCTGATCTTCTTCCTGTGCCTGTGTAGTTAAATGGTTTGTTCTTTAGAGGTGTGTAGTGTACATTTGTTCAAGTTATTCTAGGTAAAATTACAAGGAAAATGTTTGAAGAATCATATTCACAAAAATGAAAACGGGGAAAAATGAAACAACTTTTGTAGCCTACCACTCATATGTATGAAGGAAGATGACCACTGAGAACAATTAAACATATATTTTTTTATTAGATTATCCCTAAATTACCCTTTTTAGTGAAAAATTAAAGACTGGAGATAGTCAGTTATAATATTAAAAGTTATCATTAAGTTGATGTTGCTATATATTTATTATACATTAACAGTACAATAGCATTTAAAACATTTTTTTTAATTTGATGAAGTGGGGAAGATTAGCATAGGCCCTATTTAGAAAAAAATTACGAAGCTTCCGTAACTACATGAAAGACCGGACCACGCGGATAATCACGTTTAAGGGTCTCGAAGTGCCTATAATTTGGTGATTTTAACTTGAGCATTCAATAAATAAATTACTAAATAACTTAGGTCATAGTTGATTGTACCTACCCCTTAGAAAGCGTCATTTTCTTCTTTTTCTTGCCGATCTGGGCGCCGTGTGTAACAAGCGACGAACAGACAGACTACCTCAAATTGGAAGCAAGAGTTATCTACCTTTACTTTTTCATTTCCTCTGTCAATAACAACAGATGGCGTCATTTACTTCATTTTCTTCTTACGCGATAAATAAATAGTAAATACATTTTTTAAAATTGCAGGTGTTTTGTTCTATTTTATATTGCTTCTTGTTGATTAAATTCATTTAAAACTTCTTTGTAGAGTAAAATCAAATGTTTTACATACAGTTTTTAATAGTGTTTATTTTTATAAAAATTCGAATTAAGGCGCTACACACAATAAAAAACCCTTTCTTTTTTTTTTGTCTTAGAACGTTTTAATTTTCAAAGGACCGTTTCATAATTCCTAATCTCATGTTGAATTTCAAGAATATATATATATATATATATATATTAAGACATTTTATGTTTATACATTCTTTATATATATATATATATATATATATATATATAAAGATATAAATTTTATTTTTAAATGTTGAATATCTTTCATACTGGATAAACAAATGGTAATATTAACCTAACCATTTCCTTATAACATTCATTGACTAATAAGCAGCCAGTACTACACTTGATTTAAATTTATAAAATCTTTCTCTTAAAATAATCTTTCATGAAAATAAGTTTCACAAGTTTAATAGCTGTTTAGTGTTATCGGTTTTTCCGACATTCATGGGGGTTTTCTTCCTAACCTTTTCTTTGAAGTAGTGTGGAATGTTAACATCTTCAGTATGTCATTATTTTTTATTCTAGTTACATATGATATCCATTTTAGTAGTTACTTCTGTTGGTAGTGTGGAGCAAAGGCGGAAATAAACACCAAGACAGTAAATCATCAAATGACAAAAGATGGATTCTGAGTTGGAGGATTCTCACATCTTTCCAGTTAATAAATTAATCCTTTGAAGATAAATATTTAACATTTGTCAACCAATGAGTTGCATTCCTGCCAACAATAAAAAACATGCTTCGTGATCCCTTTGAAGAATATATAAGCAAAGTTGTGGTGAATACAAAATAAAAATAACTCTCTTTTCTCCATTTTTTTCAAATTCATGAGCCTATGCAAAAATTTATTTTGACCAATAGAAAAAGGGATTGGCTCCAGGCTGAAGAAAAGACCAAGGCAAAGTTTAACAAGCCTATACAAAAATTTATTTTAACCAATAGAAAAGGGAGCAGCTTACAAACTGAGAAAAAAGTAACAAGCCAATGTGAAATCATTTTTTGATATTAATAGGCAGAGAAAGTGGAATCAAGGCAGAGAGAGAAAAAAAGCAGGAGACAGAAAAGTCCAGAGTTCCACACATCTGAATAATGCCTGTGTCAGATTACATGCTGATACATTATCAGCTTCTAATAAGAGCAGGGCAATTTCAAAGAACTCTATTGAACTCCAAAGCTAAGTACCTTAAAATATATCTTTTCTTTCATGTTGAATACAACCGTACTACTTTTATGTGAAAAAGAAACTCTCTCAATTTGTTTTAAACATTTCAGAATATTATTTTGTGTCCAATGATTTAATATGAACATTTTCTCTTCTGACAATTGATCGAAGCTACGAACTTTAAATATTTGACTCCTTTTCCTGAAACAAGCTCCTGACAACTTCAAATATGTAAATTTGCATATAAATTCCTTATCTTGTTTCATAAAATACAACACATGTTTCCTTGTTATTATCCCTCAATACTTCACTGGTGACCTCTGACATGTGAGGAAACTAAACACATATCTATTCTTACTGCCTTCACAATAAGTCACAATGTTTAACAATTTAATGGACACAAATCAAGCATCTACAGATGTCAGCAAATTGATACAAATAGTATCCATCAAACCACCCATGTTCATGGAATCAAATGTGCTTGCATGGTTCACAATTGTGGAAGCACAGTTCAATATCATGAAGATAAGGACTACCATTCAACAATTTTATCATGTGTTGACTGCATTACCATTGGAGATAGTATGCAAACTACTACCTACCGTTTTACAGTCAGGAAACTATGAGAAACTTAAAGAAGCAGTCATAGCTCTTCATGAAAAGTTAAAGCCAGAGTTGCTTGATAAATTGATGTCTTCTTGCACTCTAACAGGCAGACCTTCCACTTATGGTGTTAGCTACAAAAATTAGAGTGAGCAGTGACATTATACAATACAAATTCATCCAAGCAATGCTGATTAACTTAAGACCAATTCTGACAGCGCAAACGGATTTAGAAACAGAAAAACTTGGGAAAATGGCTGATGACCTACTACTGTATTTTAATGAGCAAAATCCCAACCCCATTCAGCAGGTTCAACCAAAGAAAGAAAAAGACTGACATAGTCAGAATTACAAATTCCAATCTACTACAAATCCATATCATCTCGACCAGAAACCAAAAATATGCAGGTCACTCATCTATTATGCACCCTATGTAAACCATGGTGTATGCGCTCAAATAAAGAAAATTAAATTAGAGTTGTCCTCATGACAAACTTCATCAGCATGTGACAAAAAAGCAGAAAACTAGTGCAGCAGGAGGTGATGGCTTCCACTTTCCCACCACTTTTGGGAGTAATTACACATTTAGGAGCCCAAAAACTTATGTTCATTGTGGATACAGGGGCCGCTGCGTCAATTATTCCAAAGGAATGCCTGACAAACATAATCCTATATCTTACACTACTAAATCCTTTTGCTCAAAGCCATTTTTAACCATTGATCTTAGAAATTGGTTGTGTACAGCTGACAATGTATATATTTCTGAATGGATTTGGAGTCATGCATGTCATCCATATGAAAGTCTAGATGAAGCTATTGAAGAATATAACCCATGCTTTCAAGTTACTGTTTTTGTTTTGTAGCAATTTGTGGTGTTGGGCAAAACTACCACTAATGCAGCCTATTCTATGTTCAATTTTCCTTTGTCTTGTACTAGATTTGGTAGAGGATATTGATTTTCTCTTCAAGATCATTCTTATACCAACTATGAATATCTATGTCATCCACATGAATAATCATACTAAAAATACCTTCCAAGCTAATAAATATTTTTTTGTAGAATGTGGGAACTGTTATTCTCACCTCTAATACTACTTTACTTTTTTTTCTCAGTTTTTAGCTGGTCCATTCTTCAACCTTCTTTGAGGAAAATGTAGAAGCATAATAGTGCCAAAAATCATTGAATGATTCTTAAGATTTGTGGTGTCAGTCTACTTGGATTTTAGGCGAAAAAATGAAATCTGAGCATCATGCCCACAAATACAACACAAAATTTTATACAAGGCAAAGAAATGATCATTGCAGAAAAAGAAGACCAAGCTAAATATGACAATAACATTTATAGAGCCAGATACATATATTTAAATATTAAAACTTAATGTTCTTTGTTGTGGCCATGGAGTGACCAATAGTTTGATTGTTTGAAATAATTTTTCACAAGTGAGTCTACAAATTTTCAAAGTGTTTTTGTTGTAAGTGAGAAAATCAGATGCTATGTACGTCACTATGTATGTGTGAAGCACATGCTAATGAAACATGTGTTACTGCTGACTGATTGCATGCACTAGTGGTAATTTTAAATATGGTGAACAAAGAGAGAGAGGGGACAGAACTTGCTTTTGTCACAGTTTTGTATGTTTACAGTGTAGAGAAATCATCACTGACTGATGCATTATCATAGTAACGTGTTTCTAATGCTGTTGATCAAGGCAAGGCCTTGTTCACTGACTCTTTTGCAGATCTTGTTACTGACTGCCTTTGTTCCTGGCAAGCCGTTTTTATTGCTATGGGTCAGCTTGGAATCACTATTTGAGTTTTGTGTGGGAATGTACTCATTAACTCGAGTTCCAACCATTTTCCAGGTCATTTGAAGTTCAACAGCATGGGTGTTGGAGAAAGCACATCACGTGACTTGTCCTGTCCAATCAGGTTCCCGAAACCATTTATTTAATTTGGAGTTCTGTTTGTACAGAACTGTAAGAAAAAGTTTCCATATGTACTGAATTTAGTAAGATCTATTTATAGATGTCTCTTGTTTGTGTTTCACTCATTGGCCATAAAATATACTTTATATCCCATAGATTTAAAGCAGAAAAGTCATCTCCAATTGATTTTTAAATATATTTCATTGCATGAAAATTTGTAAGTCTATTTTTAAAGAATATATGTTATTGAAAGATTAAAAATATAGATCTTGGAATGTGAAATCAAGTAAAAATGTCTAGAGATGTATTTTTTTATCTTCATTTTAAATTCTCAATATTTGTTTAATGTTTCAATTTTTTTTGTTGATTTTGTTTTGCAGCTTATCAATCTCCATCAGTTATTTAATGCTGAAATCTAAATATTTTGTACATAATTTTATGCTTTCATGGTGAAGGTATCTTTGTAGATTACAAAATGTATTGTTGTTAATTTTACTATAAAAATGTATTTTTATATTTTTTAATGTTGCATGTCATTTTGCTATAAACATGTATTGTTGATCATTTTATTATAAAAATGTATTGTTGATTTTTGTATGGGGATTCATTAATTGCCCATAACACGTGCTACTATCCCAGGTCAGGATGAACCTAGTAACAACAGTTAAGAGATGGTTCCATGCTCCTCAAAACCTCCAATCTCTTGATTAAAGGCCTTACTAGTGGATATAGCTTATCGTCATACCCAGGACAATACTGTTTTAAATGTCTTTTGTTATTGTACAGGGTGCAGCATAAATACTGTTACAAAAAAAAAATGACACTTGAAAAAATTATTATGTCAGCATACAATTTTAACACAAAGTAATTATTAATCTGCTAAATAACACCAGAAAATCTCATTCAATATGGTTCCCTTTAGCTTTTACTACATATTGAAGACTTTTAGGAAAGTCATTGATGGTCGCATTGATGGTAGCATGAACAGTTTCCATGAGTATTTTGTCCCATGTACCATATTGTGGTGAAGAGTAGGACAGGCCTCACCCTCAAGAACTGTCTACAAACAATAGTCAAGAGCATTGATATCTCGTGATGAGGGAGGCCATTCATCCTTGATGATGAACCCAGGACAATTGTCTCTAGTCCATCTTGTTGAAATGTTCTTCTCCATAAGTGGCATTCACCTTGGCTTGAATGCACCTTCCAAAATGTCCTCTATGTACACTTCCTTGGTGATCTTTACATGACATAAAAAGGAGACATTCCTCTCTGAAATGGCTGCCCTGATGTCAGTTTCTATGTTCTGAGGCATTTCTTTGAAGCAACAGGAACTGACTGATGACTTATTAAAATAACATAATCATTTTGTTGATTAAAAGTCTGTTCAACAGTGAACAGTTTCAGTGAAGATGATGTTTTGCAACATGCCATCATGAATCTGTTTCAATGACTGCTTATTTCTTTGAAGCCTCATTTTCAATGTGGCTGCTGAAAGAAGTTGTCCCTTGATTATCTTGTTGGGTGACATGCCTAGATCATTTTGACATAGTTTCCATACAGTTCTCTCTGATGTTTAAGCCTCCTTACTTTGTTTTCTCATTAATGAATTACTCATGATTTTTTTTCATGCAGCTGTTTAATGAGTTTTGGCAATCTGGAGGTGCAAAGATGTCTTGGTGTCAGTCTATCTTTGATGGATGAAGGCTCATATTGATTGATTGTCCTTTTGATAAACATTCTATTGATTCCAAGTTGTTTTGCAGCTTTAAAGATCTCAGGCAGAATCAGTATATTTTCATGTTATTCACTTATATACTTTCTTTTAATTTTTATAGATATTTTTGCCAGTAAATTTTTTTTTAATCATTTCACTCCAAACAAGGCAATAAAACCACTAAGTCACAGGGAAGCTACATTACAATGGTGGGAATGGGACTAAAATAGTAAAACACTTTGAAAAAAAAACAATAATATACATTGTTGGGTGAGTATCAAACCTTAAGCAACAATGTAATGACCAAAAATTTATAAGTAAAATTAATTTTAAATTTTGCCATTTCCTCTATATATGAGTTGATTTTGCCATATCTTCTATATATTTATAAGTAAAATTCATTTGAAATTTTGCTGTATCCTCTATATATGAGTTAAGGTTTTTAAATTTCTACAACCAAGTAGTTATATTTTTCCACATTTTATTCTTTATCTTGTATTTTTATCACTGAGTTTTTAAGCTGATATATTATTAAGCTGCAAATATTTTGAACCAAAGAAACAGTCCAGGTAGGGTGAAGACACAAAGAAGAAAATGACACTCAAATAAAAAAATAAATAAATACTAGTTTTATATAAGGTCCTTCATACAACAGTTGGTTTACAGTCTAAGAATTTGCATGCAGACAATTATCAGCCCAACCCACTTCTAAGACAGACATGACACTTTGTTAACTTGGTAAAGTTTGTTTTGCTGACTTGGTAAAATTTGGCACAAGGCTGATGTCAGAGGTTCTCATCGGCAGATAATCATATGGAGTGTCTTGCATCCAGTGGTTGGATCAATCTTTGCTTTCTTGCTTTGAGACATTCGTATTTATTGATGTTCACCTAAACTGCTGTGGGGCACAGCACAGTGGGAAAATTTGGTATTTCCTCCTCTTTTCATCTTCATTGTTTTAGGTCCTGAGAATTAAATTACTTCTTAATTTTGGGGATCTCCTTCTTCCACAGGTGATGGTTACAGACATTACTCCACCTCATAACTTCCACTTCCTCTTATTACCATTTCCCATTAATGCTCCTCAGTAGGCGTGGGTAGTTCCTCCACCTTCCTTGGTACCTCATCTGTGCCTACCACTTCAGCCACTCTCCAATTAAGGTTTGTTGTCTGCCTTGGGGTGAAGACAAAAGAAAGATTAATTCTAAGTTTGTTATTTACACAGAAATAAAAGCTTTCCACCCATGTGTTTCATTGTCCAAAACTGACACACAATCAATTCTAAATGCAAAAAAAAAGTCTTTCCACATCATCCCATGTTTTCTATTGTCCAAGACTGACACACAATCTTATCTAGCTGTCTACACATTTTGGGGTTAATCAGGGGTCACTCTACAAGAGAATTCTTATCTCTGAATTATGATTTGAAATCCTATTCGATTTTCTCTTTGCATAGAGTATTTTTAGCTGTTTGTTATCAACCAATGTCAACAGATCTTGCCCTATGACCTCTTGAATGTCATTCACTCTGCCATCCACTTGATTCTTGGTCCTTTTGAGAATCAAAATCTTCCATCCGTCCCATGGGGTTTTATTAGTATGTTGTTCAGGCTATTCATTAACCATTGTATATTGGTATGTCATTCGGGTTATTCATTAACCCTTGTTTATTATTTACCAGTAACAATAGTGTCACATTCTAACTGGAAATTAAAAATCAACAAAGACAAATCATTTCCAGCTCAAAACATGATATTCCAAATCAGCTCAACATTAAATTGAAAAAAAATTTTTCTCAGTCAATGAAAAATACAAAAATAAATTAAATAAACACATCTATCTGAAACACTTTTATGGATGTAACTCTTATAAAAAGCACACTTAATAGCATAAATCATCCAAACAACACAACATTTTGCATAAGCCTAGGTACTCTGCTGACCAATATGGCAAAGAAAAACATGACATCAATGGAAAATGCTTTTAATTATAGCTGATAACAATAAGAAAGAACTTTTTCAGTTTGAATTTTGTTGTATCCTTATTTTTATTACTTTCAAATAAACTCATCTTACTTTGAAATGTATCTAATTTCAGGGGCTTTAAGCTTAAAAGTCTAATAAAAAATATTATACATAAACACTCAAAAGATAGTAGTCTTTTTCCACTTAAGTAAAAAATGTGATTGTTCTGCCAAACTCAAGTTACTTGGGATTTTTAAATGCTGATGAAATAGTGTATTTTCAATGCAAAGATGCTGGAAAAATGGTTGGTTCTTTGTACTGATCCAGAAAGTACCTGACTCATCCTGCTAATTTTTATCTCTACAAGAGACCAAAAATGGAGTATTGCTGCCATATTTGGGCTGAAACTGTCCAGTCCTCATTTTGTAGCTTTGATAAAGTTAAAAAAAAACTCTGTATGGATAGAAAATGAACTGAGAAAGTACACAAAAATAGAAAGAGGTGTAAGGCAAGGATCCATCTTCACACTAGCTTTAATCTGTACAGTGAAACAATCCTAACAGGATTCAGAGGAACAATGGAGTGCTTAAATTGAGGAATCAGAACCGAGTTTGAATTCCAGTCTTACATGCTAAAACTTTTGGGAAAGGTATGAATCAATCTCATCTCTCCCCAATCATGGGTAAATAGCAGGATAGATTGGTCCTATAGCCTTGGATGGCAAACAGTCTAGGGGAAAGACAACACTGATTTCAAAACTTGAGGGCAGCCCATACCATATTTTGCAGTCTTTGTCTATTGGTCAAAAGTTTGGAGAGGAGATGCACACTACCAAGCTATCCGAAAGCCCACTGAAAAAATCATGAAGAAGAAGCATCAAAGTCTGTTTCTTCTGCCTTCAGGTCCCCCTTACAAGTGAAGCATTTGAGGGTCTGATGATGTTGATGATGATCATGATGATGATAATGATAATGCATTCTAAGAGATTAGAAGTCTAACCATGATTTATTACTGGTTAGCAAAATCTTAATATTAGATATGCAGGTGACACCATGTTGATGGCATACACAAAAAGAAAACCACAGGAAATCCTAGACAAAGGAAAGTAGGAAGAAAGGACTAACCATCAATTGTAAGATGATAAAATCTATAGTTATTAGCAAGAAGAACAGCTCAAGATTCAAGCGATGAATTGGAGATGTCAAAATCAAACTAGTACAGAAATTTATATATCTGGAAAATATTTTAATGAATGATAGAAAATGTGATGCTGAAGTCACATTGGAATAGAAAATGCCTTCCGAAAGCTAAACAAAATATTAAGAAACATGAAAATTTTGTTAGAAACAAAGAAAATGCTGAACCACTGTGGAATACTAATCCTATATGACAGTGAATCCTGGATATTTTCTTCACAGATGAAAAGAATATTTGTAGCAACAGAGATGTCATTCTACAGAAGGATGCTAAGAATAACATGTGAGTAACTAAAAAGTTTTAAGGAAAATAGAAACAAAAAGGACTTAAGAACCAGAAAGAGTCAGTTGAAAGTTCTGTGATATAATGAGGAAAGAGGGCTTGGAGAAATTGGAACTCACAGAACATACTGAAGGCAGGAGAGGCAGAGAGAAATCTACCTTACGAGCTTGTATAAATGGATGACAGAACAGGGAGAGGGAGGGATAGTGGAAACCAAAAATTGCTAAGAGCTAAAAAGGCTAGGAAGTTGTGGAGAGCTATGATCACCAACATCTTAAAGGGAAGCAGCACATAAAATAAGAATAATCTGTAGAGGGCCATGATCATCTACATCCTGAATGGTCATAGCATTTTATTTTTAAAAGAAGTGTGCATTCAGCTTTGCAATAGTATAATAAGTTTCATTTACTACTATTTTTGTTGCTATAAACCAGTCATGGTGAAACTGCAGCCCATGGACATGTGCCACATTTCTGAATTGCACACATAATTTCATGATGAAAATAAGATTATTAAATTATGTTTGTTTTGTTTTGTTCTCATTTGTTCATTCACATTCTTGCTTATATCCCCATATATAATAATCATAAAGTACAATGTTTCTTGAATTTTGTAACCTTTTGTTTAAGGTAGGTTTTCAGGCATTTTAAACCATTAGCAATTTTCATTAAATAAGCAAGCCCCAGTAATGAAAGCAATACTGGCCAATCATGAACATCCATGACAGAAAAGGAGATGCCCTTGGTGACTGCCAGATCCACTTAAAAGCAGGTTTCCCATAACAACCATAAGCAGTTACGGACCGGCAGACCACCTACATACAGGGTGCTCCTACTGCCACCAACATGACCACTTTTCTCAATGATTGTTACCATTTCCAGGCTTGACTGATCACCCAACTTTTTGCATGCAGAATCCAGAATATCATCTCAATATTGACACTATCCAGCTACAAGCCTTCCTTGTCATCAATGCCATCACCTCAACAAACCTGACTCACTACAGCGGCCGACTATCCAGCCTCGACTCTGCCAGGCCCAAGACACCAACAGTCATGATTGATAACAATGTTGACACCACCCAGTTACAAGCCTTCCTCATCACCAACACCATCACCTGAGCAAACCCGACTCACTACAGTGACTCTGACTCCACAAGCAAGCAACTCTGACTCCACAAACAAGCAATTCCGACTCCACAAACAAGCATTTCCAACTCCACAAGCAAGCGACTCTGACTCTGCAAGCAGTGAATCTGACTCTACAACCAAGTGACTGTAAATTTGCAAATGGAAACTTTGATTCCTCAAAGAAGTGACTTTGAATCTGCAAGCATGCAGCCCACTTGGACTACCACAGTTTTGTAGAACACTTGCCAACCAGCTACACTAACCTCATCATCTCAGAAACCCACCACCATCACCTGGGCACACCCAACTTGCTACAGGCATTCCCTTTGCAGTCATCACCATAGCCCCATTACATAGAACAGGTCTACCAGCTACTCATCATCTTGACAACCAATGCAGCCTACAATGAATCAACCCACCATTGTGACCTCGATTGACTAACACATGCAAATGACCATGTCCTGTGACCTCAGTCAAACCAACACCAAATATCAGTCAACTCCTAGCTCTTCTCTTCCTCATCACGAACACTGTCACCTTGGGAAATCCAACTCTACTCTGTAAGACACCTTATATATATTAAACAATTACACATTGTTCAAAAAACCTAATCTTCATTATTTCTTTCTTTTTCCAATCAAATGCTTATAACACCTTCCACAATTTACTGTGCCTTGTGGCCATTAGTAGTTTTTCTCTCTCTGCAAAGGATCCCACCCACCATTATACCATCCTTTCACATAAAATCATCAGGTAAGTGGCTCACTGGTTTCTCCTATCTCTCTTGCTCTCAGTATGCCCTGTAATGGTTAAGTTTTCCAAGTCCTTCTTCCTCATTATGTATCCAAGGAATTTTACCTGTCTTGCCATGATTCTTTAAGATTTCATTGTTGCTTACTCACTCCATCCATGGAATTTTCAGCATCCTTCTGTAGAACCATATTTCTGATGCCTCTAGTCTTCTCTTAATCCATGGGGAGATTTTCCAGCATTCACTGACATATAAGAATGATGAATATCACATAGCAATCCAGCGCTCTTTTCTTTGTTTCTAATGAAATTTTTCTGTTTCTCAGCACCTTACTTAGCTTTTGAAATGCTTCTCACTTTCCTACTTATTGGAAATCCTCTTCTCTCTATCCTGTCTTTAAGAACCATCTGATTCTTCCATTGACCTATTAGTCTTCTACCTTTTTTGGCAAAGTACTAGAGCTCTAATCAACTGGGAACTGGTTAAGCATCTCACCTCACTTCTCTTCTTTCAGCTAAGCAATATGGCTTTCACTTCTCTAGGCTGATGTATTAATGATTATTGCTGAAAGAGTCAATCAAGCTTTAGATAATAATGGTGAAGCTTGACTGGATTTCGCATAGTGGTCTTCTTCACAAGTTGAAAGGTTATGATATTTCTGGACAAATTTTCAAACTGATTCAGTCTTTCTTATCAAATTGCAAAGTAAAAGTTGTATTGAACAGCCACTCTTCTAGATCTAAAAAAAGGGGCCTACTTTCTGTTGTTAACTGGGGAAAATTTAATGCCTCCAAAATGAAAATGCTCTTCATTAATTGTCTGAGAGACCCCTTTCTGCCTTCCATCAACATGGCTAATACTAACTTCCAGGAGAGTGACTCATTGTGACTTCTCAAGCTAACATTTACCACTGATATGAAGTGGAAAGCTTATATCGAATCACTTGCTAAGTTTGCTGCTAGGAAACTTGGTTCTGTATTCTAGACAATTTTTCTTTACAAGTCTACCAATCAATGCTTAGAATATATATGGTCTGGTGCACCTGCTATATATTTAGAAACCCTTGATAAAAATCAAAGAAATATTATTAGTCATGTCTTTGCATCTCAGCTTCAGTCACTTTTCTACTGCCGTTACATAGCTTCCCAGTGACTTTTCTATAAAGACTTTCATGGTAATTGTTGTGATGAACACTCATCTATGGTACCTAAACTCTATGAATTTAAGTGCATTACTAGATTGGCAACAAGATTACATCATTTTACAGGTGGAATGGCTTTTGATATAATCATAAATTTTATACATTAAGAATTGGACAAAGTCTGACAATTTATTAAAGACAAGACGTGCCTTAACCAACTCGGCCACAAAGGAGTGTTCGGTAAATTCAACCTTGCCTACCGAATGCTCAGCGTAAATGACGGTTCCGTATAGGATGCAGGTTCGAATCCTGTCAAAGGACGAATATTTTCTATGAAAATTTCTTGGACATTCAGGCCGGTAAATGTTATTTAATACTGTTTATTATAAACAGAGCATTTACTTAAATACTTGTATCTATAAAAAGAATGTTAAACATAAAAATGTCTTTAATAAATTTTATGTTAACAGTTTCTTTTCTTGCACTTCTCATTTGAAAAACTCTCTTATGACTTCTTGCTTGTAGTAAAACAGAACCAGTGAATAAACTTATACCAAAGCTTTATTGCACTTTACTCTGACTACTCATCTACTGATGGATATTACAGGGTACTTTTATACCTCCTAGATCTTAAGGGGAGGTAACTGATGATTTATCAGTACATTGCTTTCTAATCAATTTTGATCTTCAAAAATTTAAATGCAATGTTAATTATCTTCTGTAATTTAATTTCTGTTATTTCATTGTTCTTTCATTGTTCTTTAATTGTTCTTTCTTTGTTCTTTAATTGTTCTCACTCTTAATAATGTTTTTCTTATATTCTTTCACATACAGTAACCCTGCATGTTAATGTCTTTGTTGCTTTGCTTGGGGTGAAAAGATTATTAAAATAAAAACTTGCATTTTGGGGATTTTTCTCTTGTTGATGAACATACTTTCTGTCTTCTTGCAGTTGATGGTTAGTCTTTTTCCTCACTTTTTTCTGCTACTGTATATACATTTGTGGGACTATTTAAAACTCCCCATTGTCAAATATTCTCCCAAAATGTAATGTGTAAAGAGGCACTTTTCAACTTTATGATGGTATCACTATAAACTTCATTCAGTTCTTATTACTATATTGCTTGTGAATAATGTAAATTATTTTGACAATCTTTAACCTTCACGCCCACAAAAAATGGTGTGTCAAAAGGATGGCTTTTCCCATGACACTGCTATTATTTTAACTACCTTCACACCTCGGTAATGTTTATTTCTTTAAAAAACAATAAGGATTTCCTTGTAGTTGGTTCATATACTTTTATAATTTAGTAAATTTTTATAAATTTATGAATAAATAATTTTCATATTTATTTCTTTACTAATTGGTAAATGATAAATATTGCATTGCATTAGTTTTAGTACAATCATATTAGTTTTTAGAATATTGTAAATATAAAATTATTCTTGTAAATAAACAATCTAATAAATAAATAGTATTCGTCAAGCACTTCATTCAGTGATGAATACTAATCACACAGATAGTGGTACATTATACAGTGAAAATTATTCAGTTAATAATTATGTGTCAGACTATGGACTTATTGATTTACCCTCATATATATTAATATGTTTAAACGTATTTAGATCATCTTGGAAGCATCAGAATGTTTGGAATAACTAGATTGTGCAATTGTAAGCTAATCAAATATTGATTACTAAATTTTCAACTGATTCCATCCATTTACACACACACACACACACATGCATACACACAGAGAAACACACACAGGTGAAGGTACAGAAATAAATCTTCAATTTAATGTGGAAATAAACATTTATTTTTACACAAATATTCATTTTTCAATGTAATCCCTTTCCTTATCAATATAATTAATTTAGTGTTGAGTATTAATCGTATTGATTGAGCATTATATAGAAAACATTTAGATTCAAATTCAGCTACATGTCAGGTTATGGACTTATTGATTCAACCTGTAATTAGGATTATTTCTATACATTTTTTTTTAATTTTCATTGTATAAAATAAAATTTTCAGCAATCAATAGTCAAATATTTATTTTTGACTAAATTACGAGAATACATGAAGTGACTATAAATAGCATCGTCCATATCAGATTCTCATTGCTTTATATTAGTTTTCATTCCTTGATTCTTGATTTTTACTAAACTTAGCTTAGTACAATTCTTTGATGATTTACTAAGTTTATTAAGATTTTTTTCTCTAAATATAACTCATAAAAATGCACAAGAATTAATTGTGAAACTGAAATAAAAACAAATTTATATCAATAAAAAAAATTATACATTGATCAGCATGTTTTTATGCCATGAAACATCTGGCATTAGGTAGTGAATAGAAATAGTAGGTCAGAGATATAGTTTAGTATTGTACCTCTTGAGTTTTCTTTCCAAAAATATCTCATTGTATTTCTTGTAGATTATGTGACAGCAGGTCTACTCAGTATTCTAGATAGTATGTTTGGTTTCTCAAGAACAAAGAAAATATATAAATTCACTTTTATATGTTTAGGTTTTATTAAAATTTTAATCATCATTTTTTAAAAACATAAAAACTGTTGAGGCGTGTGTAGGGTCAGTGTACCTGGATTAAAAGTGAAAAATTAAAATCCAAGTGTCATGCTCATAAATACAACATAACATGAAGAAATGATTTTTTTTACATAGGCAAAAAGGAAAATGAGATTGAAATAATCATATTTTTATGTACATATTAACATTTGTTTTTACCTGATAAACATTGTGTTTGTTCTGGTCGTAAAAAACCAAACCTCAACTGTTCGACAAAATTTTCCATTTGTTAAAGGGTAGTTCATAAAGTCATATGCCTTGATCAATATAAAGTGTGTATATATATGTGTGTGTGTCTGAAGCACATTTTAACAGAGTGTATGCATGGCTGCTGCCTGAATGTGTGTGTGGGAGAAGCACATTAGTAGAAATATTGTGTGTGTGAGTGCTACTATGTTAAATCTGATTACGGTGGTTCCAAAAGGAAATGGACATACAGATGAATGATAAGACATACTTTTTTTTCCACAGCTATGAATATTTCTTTGAGTTGTGTGAATATTCCTTTGAATGGAGTGTAGTCATCACTGACTGAGGTGTTGGCATGGTAATGAGTGAATTCTGGTTGAGTGTTTACAGATCCAGCCATCTGTCATTGAATGACTGGGTTTTTGCTGTTTGTATTTTTATTGCCTCCAAAATCAGTGTATATATACTTATCTTGATCATGCGATTGGCTTCAAACAAAAGTTTTTGGCTTATGCAGGATAGCACCCAGTGACCAGGTCATTTGGAGTTCAAATGTACAAACATAGTCAGAAGCATAGCACATGACTACTGCTTAATCAAATTCCAGAAACCACTTATTTAATTTTGGATCCTAGTCTTTTACTGATATGTACAAATGTTTTTGTTTTAATGATTCTGATCCTATTTGTTATGGGACCTTACCCATAATAACATAATGGACGATTCCATATGTAATAAATACTGTGCCTCAAGAGGAAGCAGAAGTCTCGAGTTCAGTCTGAAGTCTGGAGTGAGGTCCGTCAGAAGTCTGTCAGTCAGTCAGAGTGAGCGAGTCAGTCTGTCGAATCAGAGGCAGTCCTAAACAGTCGCGTTCAGACAATTACTACTAAACCTGAGTGTTCGCCCTAACACTTTCTACTTCTCTGTATATATTCTTGTTTGTAATATATCTGTGTTATTGCATATCCGTATTTGAGTTTTTCTTTATTGGTTCTACCTTGGACTATTATCGTGGTACAAGGAACCGGACCATAGCACTATTTATGTGTGGGAATTTCTTACTTTATGCTCCATCTATTGGTTGTAAAATATAGGCTTTATTATCCTATAAGTGAATCTACTTAAAATAATAGTGGTGTCAAGGGAAAAACTCCTTTTGACATTACATTTTTTTCTAAACATGAAGATCCAAGACTGCCAATAACATTATTTAGTCTGAAGCAGTCCTTTTGAAGAATAAAACGCATCAAAGGATTTTTCCCATTTTGTCATCTAATGACCTAACATTTGTCTGATATACAGAGTTTATATATCATATTTTTTTTCTTATTACCATAAATGTTATTTTTTAGTCATTACACGTATTTAAATTGCTATTGTAGAGGGTTGGTATTTGACTGTGCCACTAACAGAAGTTGAATGTTGGTGGACTGCAATAAACAAAATGAAGAATTGATTAGAAAATGAATGACCAATGTTTATTGACACATGTAGGTACAAGATGCTGAAGTATAAGGAATGGTCAACCTCAAGTCAGCCTGATGTTGAGTGAGGTTGACTGAATGTCTCTTTTGTTGGGGTGGCTACCAAACATGTCTAAACTCAATGGGTGGGAAGTGAGAAGAGAACAATCATTTCCTTTCCAGAAGTTGGGGCATAAAATTCACATGTGACCAGAAACCCTATTTGATTTCCTTTTGCATTATGGAAAAATAAAATTCTTTCTTTTTTTATTATTTTTTTTATTATTTTATTTTCATTCTTCTACACTATCCCTGTTTTGTTTTTTTCCTTGAACAGTGAAATTAAGCAGGAAAACTGCTTCTATAGCCAAAATGTGCTTTTATCAATTCATCCATGGCGGTCATATAGATAGAGAAATGTTTGATTTAAATATTTAAGGAATGACCATTTCTCATTCAAACTTTTATGAACCTATATCTGCTTGTTAAGTTTAATACTTGAAACATAAACAACTGTAATTTTTTGAATTGATTTATTATCCAAAATTATTTCTTATTACTATAAATGTTATTTTTAGTTGGTACACATGTTTGAGTTGTCATCCCTGCTTTTTGGGTTTTTTTTAATTTTTTTAACAGTGAAATTAATATCAACCAGCCTAGATCAAGAAGTCCTACTAAAGAAAAATTGTGCCTCCAACAGGAATCGAAACTGCATCTTTTTTCTCCATTTTAACCAAAGTTGCTGATACCAGTTTGGTCATAGAGACAAGCCTGACAGAGCAATGCTTGAATTACATATTTAAGGAAAGCACATTTCTCATTTGGACTTCTACTCAATTCCTGTCTCGATTGGAGGCGCGTTATTTCTTTAGTAAGGCTTCTTAACTAGGCTGGTTGTTACTGAACTGTTTAAGAAAATAAAAAAGACAAGGTTGGCGACTCAAACATGTATACCTACTAAAAGTTTATAGTAATAATAATAATAATAATATATATATATATATATCCAAGTATATGATTGGTGTATACGGAATAAATTACAATAACCAACAATTACTATTCTTAAAAGATATATATATGTATGTATGTGTGTGTGTGTGTGTGTGTATATATATATATATATATATATATATATATATATATAAAATTTAAGATTAAAAAGTGAAGCAGATATTTTCATATAGTGCTCAATATTAAAAATAGACCATTGATAATATTATTTAGTTGCTACATGTGTTTGAGTTGCTATCCAGGATTTTTTTGTTTTTTTTGTATTTTTTTAAAACAGTGAAATTAATAAAAAGTGACCTAAATTTAAAATTCCTATTAAAGAAAGATTGTACCTCCAACAGAAATTGAACATGCATCCCCTTTTTTATCAGGGAAACTGCATCTATAGTCAAAATGCGCTTTTACTAATTCAGCCACAGAGGCCCAGTTGATAGAGCAAGCTTTGATTTACCTAAGGATTTTCTTATTTCATCACTTCTATGAATCTATATCTGTTAGCTTCAGTTCCCTACCCAAATCATAAACGGCAGTAATTTTTTAACGTTTTTTTTTTTTATCCAACAATATTTCTTATTGCTATAAACATTAGGGGTATAATCGTTCTTTAGTAGGAGACCAATTGTTATTAATTTTATTGTTTAACAAACTAAAAAAAAAATTGTGATAGCAACTCACATGTGTACTTACTAAAAATAATGTTTATAGTAATAAGAAATATCATATTCTCCCAGGTTAGTCTATATTGTTCTTGAGTTACAGTGTATATGTGCAATAATGACCTGCTTTTACTACAGTTGTGGGATGACTAAGGATATGGGTACTTAAGTTGTTATATTGGTAGAAAGATTACATAATAATGATGTATGGTCATTTTGTACATGTGCCAGAATTTCCTGGCTTTATCTCAGCTTATTTTTTACAAGAACCACTTAAGAACAATATCTTTCAAATAAGCCTGCAGTCAACATATTTCTGTGTCTGGCAGCTTTTAAAGTATAAAGAGCATCAGTAGGTACCTCTGCGCACTTTTGACAATAAAATAACGTGTCAATAAAAACATTTTCATTGTTGTTTATATTATCTGTCCTTCAAAAACAGAAAAAACAGATTTTAAAAAAAACTATAAATGATACTACTACTACAACTCACTACAGGATATATGTTACTTATATGAGAACTGACTTGAGGTGTTTGGAAAAGAATACTGTCATAATTCAAAAACTCAGTGGAATTTAAAATAATCAATAAGAAAAAATAAGACTAAGCAAGCATAGGATAAAACAAGGGTGCTGAATAGCTAATGAAAGGACCAATAACTGCTCCCACACATAAGGATCACATGACTCTAGCTATATAAGCAGCAAATTCAAAGACCTATTTTCTTTTTCTCTAACCAAATTACACAGGCAACAGGAAGAAACACCACAGACCCAGTTAATAGTGTCAAGTTATGGAGGGACAGAACCAGCAGCCTCAAAAAGAAATTACTACTGAAAGGAATGAAAGAGATTTCTCCTTCAATAAGAACAGTTGACAAGATAACTGGATGTCTTTCTCCAAAGCTAAGTCTGTAGACACACATTGTCTGCAACCACTTCTTTTTATCCTTATTTCTCTTTTTCTATTTTGGTTAAATATATTTAAATAGTCCAAGTTGTGCTTCTTTCACACTAAATGCTGTTGTCATGTTCATTTGAACACACAAGGACTCCATAAATTTGGGATTGTATCCTGATGTAATATCCTGGGTATAATCACCACAAATTATCTGTATGCCCAAAGAATGAAAGTAATTTTAGAAAATATAGATTAGTACTATATACTAATTTATCTGATTAGTACTATACATTGATTCATTCAGACCAATTTCCTTATCTTTGTAAACTTTATGATATTTTGGCCATTTTAGCCTCTGGTCTTCCTGAGTTGTCTGTCACATTCAGTAACCTTCAAGTATGTAGTGGGTGAATTCATCCAATGAGAAATATAACCCCATGTAGCATGTGTGCTGACTCATCATTGTTGGGCAAACTAAACTTACATTTTTGGAGATTTATAAAAGGAGGTCACAATGTATACAAATTTTTTAAACCAACCAATAAATGATGTTCCATTGAAATAAAAGCCTGGTGCTTTTTCACTAAATACGACTTGTTACCATCACTGAGCCTTTTAACATAGTGTAATGGTTAGCAAGCTTGTCTCACTAGATCAATTATAACTGAGTAGTAAGTTCAAGGTTCTAAATTGTCAACTGTATACAACCACTTTCTAATATCAATGATGAAAAAAGACTGAGCAAATGAAGCCTGAGTGTCTTGGCAAAGGTCATCCTTCTTTGAACATTGTGAACTGGCACTACAGAATCACAAATAAAGAACTGTATCAAATAACAGAAACCACATCATTTGAGGACTACCAACAGCAGCAATAACTAAAATGGATAGCACATGTAACTCAAAAAGAAAATAATGACGTAATGATGATGTTAACATTCCACACCACTTCCAATAAAAGGTTAGGAAGGAAACCGCCATCAATACTGGAAAGAGTGATAGTAGCTACTAGACTTGAAAAACCTGTTTTCCTAAAAAATTGTTTTAAGAGAAAATTTTTATAAGTTTCAACCAAAAACAGTACTGGCTGCTTGGTCAATGAATGCCAAATATTTCCTTGTAGGGAAATGGTTAATATTACCATTGTACCACATCTAACCTATGCTTACTATTTTATGTACTCATGTATAAATCAACTTCATGTATAGTGTGACCCTTGAATTTTTTGCAGGAATTTTAACCCCTCCTGAAAAATTTACCTGTGTATAGTGCAACTAGTTACTGAAGATTCATGAGTTATAACCTCTTCAAAAAACTATCTGTGCATAGTGCATCCCCATTACTTTTTGTGTAAAAAAAACTGATCATAAAATCTCACACTATACTCAAGTATTGTATATCACTATATCTCACTTTGAAGCAATACAAGTTATTTCTAGCAAGACGAGTGATTTGTAGAAAGGACTTACTACTTGTGAGGACTAATACCAGTAGCAAAGGCTATTACTACTGGTAAGAAATTTTACAACTGGCAAGGACTATTGCTACCATCAAAGAATTTAATTACTACAGATTAATATGAACATAATCTTTCATTTGAATTCATAAAGAGGTATGATGCTCTCATTTCTTTACCTGTCACATCTGGTATTCTTCCAAAGGAAATTTCAGAACTTTATTTTTATGGTGTTGCTTCTTCTCTCTACCTAACCATTATATATTTGTACTGACCAACTCAGGGATTGAACTACTGACTTACTGAGAACTAGATGAAGTCTATCAATACATTTATCAATGAGACCATAACTTTTGAGTAGTGATTTTTGGAGCCTAAACCTAATATGTTCTATCCTAATTTGTCACATCATGTCACAATTCCCATAACCCATTAGGATCATAGGAGCACCACATCTACTGCAGCCATATTAGGAGTAAGTTTGCTTAGAGCAAGATGGCCTGACGGAGTCCATCCCTCTTCTGGCTAGTTTTGAATTCAAAGTTTTTTCTTCTAGACTAGTTGCTACCCAAAGCAATAGAGGAAGATGTATTTATATTTTTCCAACTGCATTAGTGCAAAGTGAGTGAATCAACTGGAATTTGAACTCAGATTGCCGATTTCATTTTTCACACCAATAACTCTTACCCTATCCACTATCTTCATTAATAGCTCCCAAATGTTACTGATATCTATGCTCAGCCTATGACTGCATGCTTTGCTCAAATCATCAAAAAATACTTCTATATAATAAATGCGAATGTCAGTGTGTCACTGTGTCACACTTTTTCAACTTTACTCCTAGAGGCTGTAGCCCAACATATCATGCCATTTTGGAATCAGGCTGACTCCATGAGCAAATTAAAAACATTCCAGACCAGATCCGGACCTGCAATCCTGAAATTTTGGATTGTCAAGTTTTCATTATTATAATTGTTTTTTGATTCTGCCATCTTGGCTTCTACTGATAAAAAACATTTAAAGGAACACAACTCTTTAACTTTCAATAGCTCATGTTCAAATGAAAAAAATTACTAAAAAATAAAATTGTCTGTGTTTTCAACTTTACTACTAGAGGCTGTAGTCCAACATATCATATGATTTTGGAATAAGGCTGACTCCGTGAGCAAATTAAAAACATTCTGGACTGGATCTGAACATGCAATATTGAAATTTTGGATTTTTGTTACTGCAATTGTTTTTGGCAATTTTTTTATGGGATTTTTTGCAACAAATTTTTTGTATGATAACAATTTATATAACTTGGAAATAAATTTGGGAATATTTGAAATTAATTGCAACATCCAGCAAAAATCACCCATGAAATAAAAATAATTGTTTGTATGAAAAGTAAGGACAAACATACAACAAATTGTTGTTAAATTAAGTGGTGGCAGAAAAATTATCATTGAACTTTTAAAAGGTAAACTTAAAATATTAATGTAATACTTAAATGCAATGATCAATTTTGAGTTCTGTAATTTATTTTTGCCTATCACATCTACTCCTCCCTACCTATTGTGATGAAGGCCTAATTAAGAGCCCCCTGCAGGAGCTAGCTTAAATGCCACCCAATAGGGTGGCTTTTAAGCTAGTTATAAATATATATTTTTGTACATTTATTCTCTGTGTTTTAGCATTAACAAATGAACAAAGTTTTATAAAGATCTAATTATTACTTGTTGAATTATTTTTGTGGGGAATCAATATGCATTATTAAAACATCATGTTAGTGTTTATGATTTTATCAATTATTTTTTTGTGTTCAGATTTTACCTTTTTATGAGGGTGTCCTTTCATATCACTTTTCTTTAAATATTTATAATTGGTGTGATCATTATATTCTGATGAAGAACTCTATCCAGAAGTATAATACTACTCTCCTAAGTTTTATTTGTGTTTGTTTTTAATATATATGCAGATGGTATGGTGTTGATGACAGACACAGAAACTAAACAAGGTAGTAAAGAAAAGTGAGAAGACAAGACTAACCATCAAATGTAAGAAGGTAGAATGTGTGGATGTTAACAAGGTTGTGGGTTTTGTGTGTATTTTTTAGGTGAAGGTTTTTTATTCAATATATAAACAAAGAAGATAGAAGAAGTATACAAAAAAAAAACTTGAATTTCTTCTATGGACATTTATTTCTTTTATGTTGACTGTATTGAAACAAAGTTAAATATCTCTTGAGTATACCTGTTTTCCTTTTTGGTTCAGAAATAATTTATGGGAAGTAAGGATAAGAACGAGTAAAGATGGTTGAGCTCAAGTTAGCTTTTTGGTTTCTTTATAATGGGAAAATGATTTTTTTTTTATTCTTTATTATTATTTTATTGATTGGTTTTATTTCATTTTCTTGTTAGCAAGAGGGACAGCCTAAAATTCAAGCTATGAATTGTAGACATCAGATTCAAGCAAGTACAGAAATTTAACTATTTATAACAGGCGTTATCAACCAGGGTGCAATCTCCCCAGGGGGGAAATTCAGGGTTTTAGTTGAGAGGGGAAAATCTTCTATTTTCTTTTGTTTTTCATTTACAGAACTTTGTTTGTTGAATTACGGTGCCCTGGCATTCTATTGAATCTTTTGTTTATTGAAGTATACTTCAGTTTATTTATTTAATAACTACTTATGAATTAAAACAAATTGCTATACATCTATTCAAGTTTTAAAACCAATCAACATTTTTTATTGTGATTAAATTTGTAAGTCTCCGCTATAAAAATAATTAATGTAAATGTATATGTACTAATAGGGAAAAGAATGAAGATTTTCAATAATATATGCATATTATTTGAAATGCATCTTTTGAGTTAGATAATCTTGAAAAGGGGGGGGGTAATAAAATAAGTACATCCCATCTCCTCTCTCGCTTGTAACCATCCACTATAATAAAATAAACGTTTTCAGTGCTAAAGTTGAATTAGTAGAATAAAGCTTCATAAACTTCTGCTTAGAATTGTTGCTGTATTACAGGAGGAGGATGACATTTTCACATATAGTGAAAAGGTTGCACTGAGGACCACTGATCTATGAAATGTTATAGCAGTTAGAAAATGTGATACAAAAATCCAAAGGTACAGTGGATTTGCAAAAGATGCCCTTAAAAAGCTAAGTAAAAGCTAAACAAAGTATTAAGAGACAGGAAAATTTTATTAAAAAACAGAAAATTGCTAAGCTGCTATGTAATATCAATCCTCCTATATGGCAGTGTATGCTAAACAATTTTCTCAAAGATTAAGAGGAGACTTAAGTAAACTGAGATGTGATTCTACAGAAGGATGCTGAGAATACCCTGGATGTAACATTTGAATAATGATAAAGTTATAAGGAAAATAATAATAAAAAGAATACTTGTACTTAGAATCAGAAAGAAACAGTTAAAAATTTCAGAGACACATAATGAGGAAAAGGGGCTTAGAGAATTTAACACTCACTGGATATATTGTAGACAAGGGAGGTAGATGGAAACATCAAGTAACCTACCTAATGAGCTTGTGTAAATGGATAGCAGAACAGGCACAGGAAGAGATAGCAAGAAGACAAACATTGCTTAGAGCTACAAAGGACAGGAAGTTGTGGAGAACCATGATTACCCATGTCTTAAAGAGACATGTTACATAAAAGAAGACGAAGATTCTTGTATTTCTCTTTATGTTTATTGCTCAAAGTCTCCAGAAAGTGAACAGCCATTTTAAATATTTCATGAGACATTTTTATGATCTGAATGTAACCAAGGGTGATATACTGCACATGAATGATCAATAAATTGTCTCATAGAGTTACTGATTAGGCAAGGAGATGGCACTTAGTGAATTTGCATATTGTGTGGCCACTACATTCATAATGACTGTTTCTACCTTTTCTTCACATTGTGTGCAGGTTTGTTTTTTGTTTTTTGTCAAAGCTCACATCTGTCATTTCTATACTGCTACAGTTTAGACTTGACTCTCTATGACTTATATTTTTTTTCCAAAGCTAAAATCATCATTGAACACACATTGACAAAATTAAAGATGAAGCAGCTAAGGATGATTCAGAAAGTGAACATTGGAGACTATTTTTGAAAAGAGGAAGGGATATTGAGAGAAGTGTGTGAGGTTTCAAAAAGAGTATATCAACTCTCTCTTTTTCTCAGAAAACTGGTCTAGTACTTATGATATGAAAGCCAAGAAAAAGCTTTCAGCAAGATAAACACATTTTTCTTTCCTCAGGAAGCTTATCTGAATGCAACAGCAGGGCTACTGCTTAAGATACAAAAGTTAATAATAAGCTTTTGGGCAGATAAACTCATCTCTATTTGCTCTAGATGCTTGCCTGAGTGCAACAGCTGGTCTAGTCCTTGTGATATGAAAGCCAAGAATAAGCTTTTCGTTAAGTTAAACTGTCATTTCTCTTTCCTTGGAAAGCTAGCCTGAGTGCAACAGCAGTAGAATTGCTTGATATGAGAAACCAAGAATAACCATTTAACAAGATAAATTCTCAACTCTCTTTCCTCAGAAAGCTTGCTTTAATGAAAAAGCTGGTTTCATGTTTTCAATAAGAAATCAAAGAATAAGCTTTTGGCAAATCAAAATCTCACTTCTCTTTTCTTGGGATTCTTGCATTAGTGAAACAGCTGGTTTAATGCCTGATATAAGAAAACTAAGAATAAGCTTTCAGCAAAAAAATGATTTTCCCCAGAAAGCTTGTATAGGTACAACAGCTGATCTAATGCTTGATATAAGTCAGCCAAGAGTAAGCTTTCAGCAAGAAAAAATTCTTTCAAATTACCAAAAATCAGGGAATTATCCAATTCAAATGAAAATTTCTATACATATTCATTAATTATTTACTTTTATAATGAATAGGCTTTTTATTTTAAAAAAAACTGAGAAAATGTTATTCTTTTTGTAATAACCACCAATATTTTCATGACTAAATTTTACTTGAAAAAAAAGTTTAAATCACAAATTTTTTACATTAAAGATTAATTGCCAATGCATCTCTGCTGAAAAAATTTTTTTTTACAAAGATTCCAACACAATACAAACGGGATTGTCTTAAAAATTTATTTTAAAAACATTATTTCAGTTTTCAGGAAAATTTTTCATGTGTTGAACTCTTTAAGCATTTTTATTTTTTAAGTAATCATTTTCTCAGATTTATCTTTCTAGAAATGTAAATAATAAGGACTAGAAATTTTATTTTAATTACTAGCTGTGGATTTCTGGTTAGTATTACTATTAGTAAAAAAAAAAAAACTCTGTTTGCTTTTTTCACTTTCTTTAAAAAGAAAATAATCACTAAAACTTTATTTACTTAAAAAAATCTAAACTGCCCTCCAAAATAAATAGTAAATGGTTATTTTTCAAAGAAGTAAGGCTCACTATAGTTTTTGCCTGAAAAAAATAATTAAATTAAATGTTTAAATAAATCTTAATTTAAGTTTATTTGCTTTTTTATTAATAATAATTTGAAAAAAGGTTAATGAACATTAACAGAGTATTTATGTTTGTATTTAATTTGAAAAATAAAGTGTCTTTTTGAATAAAAATATGAAGATGCTCAGTTGCCTAAACTTCCTACCCCTGAGCATGGTATTGGTAGGATGGTATTTTCCAAAGTTTAGTTATTTTGTAACAAACCAAAAAAACAATGAAGTTTATTTTTGAAAGATTGAATAAAAAATTATTTTCCATAAGATGACTGAAAAATATTAATAAACTATTATTCAGAGATCTTCTGAGCAATGCCGGGTATCCTTGCTAGTATAAAATACAAATTTTATTGTAATCTAATTGATATGGTCCAGGTTAGGACCAAGGAAGAACAACACAAACACAAGAGTAGAAATAATGAAGGTATATTACACGAAATAATAATACATGATGTGGAAGGTGTTAGTATGACTGTCAGTCTGGTTTGGAGTGAACTACTATCGGCTCGACTTGATTCGGTATCTAGCCACCCCCACGAGGGTTGCATGTGGCACAAGGCCGAGTTTAATGTGGGTTTCCCAAGCCCGTAGGCTCAGCCAAAAAATGCCCTCAACCTCACCGAACGAGACTCTGCCCTTCAGCAGAGCCCCGTTCAGGTTCCTCTCTGCTCAGTGGCAGAGAGTTCGACCGTCAAGCCGAGAAGCTCAGCTCAATTCGTCCCTCTCTCTTGAGAGGCATAGTATACATAGTGTTAGGAAGAGTTCATTCTGTAGTTATAGGTAAGGACCCATGACAGTAATTATGTACATTAATAGAATTTATGCAATATAGGCGAACAATTCAACAAGAAAAATTGAAAATAAATGCAGTGTGTCTAAATACAAATTAGAGACATATCATAATAGATCATTCCATCTTAAATAAACCAACAATGTTTTGCAGCAGTTTTTAACATAAACTTGAGATTTTTCTTGTTAAAAAGTTGAATAATTTTAACACATTAAACATTATGGATAAAATATAGTGAATTTTATACTGTGCTTTTTCAAGACTTAGCATGAACAAAACAAATTCATGGATTCAGACAAAAAAAGAACCCAGAATAACATTGAAATCTGCAAAATATTTTCCTCCTTTAATGGTCAGTTGTGCTTAGTTTAATTTGTAAAGTATATAAATGTAGAGAGAAAAAAGCAAGTGTTGATAAGATAGTGATTATCACAAAACATTGCCTAATGCCCACAATCAGGCTTGCACCCCCTCCCCTCCATCTCCAGTTGAGGAGTTCGAGGTATAGTACATATTGGACATGTTGGTGACAATAAACATTAACCATTAATACATTATATTATTAATACATTAATAAATTATACTATTAAGAAATTAATACATTTTACTATTAAGTCTAATATATACTTTCAAATGAAAAGCAGTGATGACAATATATGTTAAGTCTTTACAACCCATGTGTAAATAGGAGAAATGGTTCTTGGGACTATAATTTAATATTATTGTTTATCTATTAATGCTGTTGTTTTTCTTGTCATTTTCTTTAGCACAGTACTTCAGTTATCATAACCAAGGAAAATATCATTGTTTTTGTTTTGCTTGGTATTAAGATTAACAAATATACAGTTATACCCATTATAAATTCCATACATGTCCATAGACATACATAGATGCACATAAAATTATTCTATCACATATGTTGATATAATCACTGCAGCTATACCTCTTCTGCTGTGTAGTCAGACTACTTAATAAAAATCTAGAATGATAGTTAATATGTTAGTATTGCAGATTGTTGTAAATAAATTTGATCCTATAGGTGTCCTACTTTTGTGGCCTTAAACTAAAACAAAAGCTTAGCTGAGTAAATAGTCTTATCAGAGTCTAAGGGAGGTAATCACTTCTATCCCCTAAATCGTTAAAAATAGAAATTTTAAGATTTGTTGTATTAACAAAAATTAATGACGTCAGTAAATTTATTTTCTTGAGGTGGGGGTGAGGTAATAACAACAAAAATGTTGAATAATCTTTTAATATTGAAATATTAGGTAAAATTCTTTTTTGCAATTCACATACAATACACATACAATGTGTATACACAATTATTTTATAAACAATTTAGAATTTTGTCCAGTAATCAGATTGTTTAATTTTTGCACAAGAATTAATAATATTCAGCTTGTTTAAATGGTTGCTTAAATGTTTTATGTTTGCATTTAGTAAATAGAAAAGAATGACATTTCAATGTAACTAAACTAATAGAATTTGTAGAATTCTTGGATACAGTAAGTTTTAGAGGGATATTTTTATGTAATATTATTTCTTGATACTCTGTTTTTTATTTTCTTAAACAGTGAAATTAATAACGGCCTAGATTGAGAAGTCTTACAAAAGAAAAACTGTCTCCATCAGGGAAAAAACTTTTTTAGTCAAAATCAAAGTATACCACTAATGTATTTAGTAACTCATTTTGTCTTTGTTTTTTTCTTTTTCTTTTCTTTATGAAAAGAAAAAGAAAAAACAAAGACAAAATTTTTTAATTATTTAAGTCATACTGACATCACATGAGTTGCTTAATATTTAGTCTAATTTTAGTACAGTTGCTTACAAACAAGTTATATATTAAACAAATCCATGTATATTTTCTTTCTGTATAGAAGAAATACTTTTCATGGTGTGAACATTTACTATTCTGATCCAAAGCAGAAGTTTTGAGGAGAAACACTCCAATCCAAGTCAGTGTATTCAGATATTCTGATCTTAGGCAGAAGTGCTGATCCATATGGAAATGATACTGACATTTTATTTTTGATGGGTATTATGCTAGTACAAATACTAGCAATTGTTTTTCTGTGTCTCTTTTTAGCATATGTTACCAAAATTTATATTAATAAAATTAAATATAAAAATGTTTTTTAAATGATAAAAATATGACAAAACCTTTTCAAACTGAGTAAAAATATATCTAAAAATGTTCCAAACAGGTTGCAGAACTCTCTATAGCTATGTGGGGATTACACTCACCTTGTCCTTACATTCACTTATGTGCAAATACCCTTGGGAAAGGTATGAATCTATCTTATCCTGCCAACTATAGGTTAATTAGTAGAAGATCATTATTATTATAAAAAAAAATAAATTGTTAATGCAATATTCATTCACAAAAAAAAAAGAAAGGAAGTTATTCTTACAATGAAAAACATGTTTCAGCTTTAAATATCCCACAAAGGGTTAATAAGCCATAAAAAACAAATCAATCAAACCCCTCCTTATCTACCAAAATGCCCACTAGGTGGCACTGTTCAGGACTATAAAAGGATGGACAATAAACTCCTTTCCTCTTTTTCTACTGAATGTAGTAGCAAAATTACAGAAATTCTCTCGCCCTGCTGGCCATCTTCTTAATTACAGGTAGTCACACATTTTCTAACAGCAAAGGCTATATATATTTTTCTTCCTTTTTCAGTTGTGTACATATGAGTATACAATATATTGTCTCTCTTCTTGAATTGTTATTCTTTTTTCTAAAAATAGATATGTAAACTCCCTACAAATGCTGAAATTCATTTCTTTTGAAAATGTTGAATTCATTTTACTTTGAAAGTTTCCATCCCTATCAGCAATCAGTCATAACTCTATCCATTACAAATTGGTGACCAACACCAACCTCATCCAATACAAACTGTAGCATTGCTCACTGCACTTATTCATCCAAATAATTTTTTTAATCATTTCACCCCAAGCAATGTGATAGTGCCACTAAGACATAAGGGGTTACTGGGAAGGAAAGAGAATGGGAAAACTTTAAGAGAAGGAACCGGAAACCCAATCCTAAACAGGAAACAAGTGATAAACCTCTACTCCTGTACAAAAAAAGAGGGAAGGAGTGCAAACCAGACAATAGATGAACCTATTTACTCTGTTGCTTGTTACATTTTAAAATAATATCTGCATATAAGTATTTTTTGTTGATGAACAACAATCAAGAAAATAATTTCTTTTTAAAGTTGAAGGTGTATTTAGTTATAGCATAAACACAACTTAATTTTAAAATTCTGAAGTTGTCTGGAGGCCGTGGTTGAAGCCAATGTCAATTTTACTGAATAAATTAACTCTTTAGTATTTCAAGATATTTTGTGTAACTTTGGTAAATATATCTGTTAAAATGAGATGTCAATATTATTTTTATTTTTGCATAATTTAAATGACAATTTATCCATCGCACCCTGTGTGTGTGTGTGTATATACATATATATATATATATATATATATATATATATATATTGTATTTAGGCTCATACAACCATCAATAAATAGAAACAATTATAGCTTAAAAGCTGACATCCTTAAATGTACAAAAAAATAACACACCTCGCTTAAGTCACAAGACTCTTTGCCTATGTCATAACACTCTTTGGTTCTGTAACATTAGATCCCAAAATGTGCCTATACACCTCCATCACATATTTCTAAAAGCTTATTTTAAAAAATAACATTGTTACACCATTTCAAAATTTTACTAAACTCACCTATTATCTCTACCTACCGTGATGATGTCTTAAAAAAGTACTTTTCTCCCAAAACGAACTTCATACAATTTCTTACAAAATTTCCTCTTTGTCTGAGAAGGATTGTTCACAACTTGGAAAAGTCACTCATTAAAATTAATCAATACAAAATGTCTGTCTCTTTTAATATATATTCTTCCATGCATTGAATATTGCTGTCATATCTGGTATATTGCTCCTACTATCTCAAGATTCTTAACAAAATTCAAACAAATGTTTTTAATGTAATCGATTTGGACCTGTCATCTTGACTTCAGACACTTTCTCACTGACATGACATGGTTTCACGCTGCCTTTTCTACAAATATTTATTTGTTTCTTTTTGAATGCATTGTGGTTTTGGAGGATAAAAGTATTTAATAGATTCCCTGAATCTTAGAAATCTTGAAAATTAAAGAGAAAATTTCAGATAACATCTTAAAAGTTCCTTAGCTGTTAAGTGTGTTTTAAAAAATATCAGTAAGTCCTTTATAATTATCAAATTCAGACTATGTCACATATGACAACACAAATGACTTGCTTTTGTTTTGACTGAAAATCTAATGTCAGCCTACAAAAACAACTTATAATTGGGTGCTTCCTGTAGCGCAATGCTTTGCAAACTTCAGATCAATTTAAGTTATTGAGTTCGGTCATTACTGTGTGCATCATACTTGAGAACTTGTGCCAGAGTAAGTTAAGCTAAGTAAATATTGGTGATCTACCATAAAGCATTAGTTTGAAAGTTTGTTTTACAGACAAATTAACTTTGTAAATTCAGTCAGCATTAGATCCAAATATGGTCCAAGGTCGCTAAAAGTGACCTTGGATGATATTAAGCTAAGCTTTGTAAATATGAAAATCAATATTTTACTCAATAATATAAGTATTATTATTGGTTATTATCCATTACATGAGGATGAATCAATAAGTCTGTAACCTGATACAGCTGAATTTTGATCTGAAATTTACTCTCTATGTTTTGTTCTACTCTGTTGAAACTCAAATGGAAGTGCTCACTTCGACAACCATATATCACAAAAACAAGCCTTTATTTTCTCTGTGCACCCACTTCTGGAATACCATCCCATAATACCAGGGTCATAAAACATCTATTATGACCAATCAGAATAGGCCTACATGGTTTTCACAGTGGCTGTTTCTGAGCCACTGACTCACAATGAAGCCAATGCTAATTTCACCCACAATGGCAGATCTGTTCAGGTTGGCATTAGCAATGGACCCCATAGTAGGCAAGTTTAATCAGGCCATCACCAGTGATACAAAGGCGTTTCCATCAGCATATACACATATATTTGAATTAATTTGAATTCTAGCACAAATATGCCCGGATGTAGCTAACAAATTTTTCCTACCATAATGACAATGTCCAATTCTTGATAATGACTGAGGCGATTGAAAGTACTTGAACAAAAACAGAACAAAATTTGGAAAGTTTATCCAGAATTCTAATTTAGATGTACATCTTATTCAAAAATTGTAAAAAATACAATAAAATTTAATCAAACAGAATCAGTTTGAACCTTATTATATATATATATATATATATATATATATATATATATACAGGGGTTGGACAAAATAATTGGAACAGGTGAAAATTCCAATCCTGTATTTCAAAGACCTATTATATTAAGAACTTTAACTAAAGCTTTGTAATTGCAGGTTATATCTATCATAAATACATTTATTTCTCTAATTTACTGTCTTTGTCTTATTTATTTTTAGAATTTAGTAAAATTTAAGTTAAATGTGTGACCTCTCTGAGTTCGAAAATGGGGCAAATTGTTGGAGCTTGCATGGCAGGAATTGCGATCACTAAGGTTGCTGAACTGTTTGATTTTTCAAGAGCTACAATATCAAGAACTATGACGTAATTCAAGAAACAGGGCAAAGTCTCTAGCAACCATAGCAATTCGGACCGAACTTGCAAACTTATTGACAGGGACTAACATGCATAGAAACGCAATGTGGCAAAACATCATCGGACTACTGCAGCCAATGTGACTGCTGAGTTGAATAATCATCTGAATAGTGCAGTTTCTACTAAAACTGTTCATCATGAGTTCCATAAGGCTGGATATCATGGAAGAGTCGCCGTAAGAAAACCTCTTCTCTCCACTCGCAACATTGACTGCATCTTCCAAGATGATAATGCTCCAATTCATACCGCTCAAATGGTTAAGAATTGGTATGAAGAGCATGAAAGTGAGCTAGAACACATGGAGCAGCCTCCCCAATCTCCAGATATCAATATTATTGAACATTTGTGGTTCATTTTGGAGTGACAAGTTAGGAGCTGCTATCCTTCACCATTGTGTCTTAAAGAGCTGGAGCGGGTGTTAATGGAAGAATGGCTGAAAATTCCTCTGGATGAAGTCAGGAAGCTGTATGATTCCATTCCTACATGTATTAAAGCTGTATGTGAGGTTAAAGGAGGACCAACTCCATACTAAATAAATTTTCATTGAATTTAACAAGTGTTTCAATTATTTTGTCCAACCCCTATATATATATGTATATGTATATGTATATGGAGGTATGTATATATAAGAGGCTGAATGCTTTGAATGTTTACTTTCTGACCATGAGACCAGCAAGGTGACTTTTTGATCTTATTGGTCTGGATGGTGATCCTAGTGGTATGGTTTTCAGGCACCTTTGGAGAGTGCCTGAAAACCATACCCCATGTTAACCCGAGCCTTGTGAGTAAAATTGGGTAGACAAAATTGTTCAGAAGTTGTCAATAGTTGTGCTAGCATAAAGTCACAAGTCATCATGACTGAGAGTTTAAGCATTTTGGCACTGTTAAAACTACTGATCATGGCTAATTATGCTCTCCCTCCCTGAAACTGCAGCTAAGATTCACTCAATATAGTTGTAGTATAAACCACAGGTGGGCTCTGTGGATGTTGAACAAACACAAATGTGCCAGAGCAGGTGTCTGCAACAGGGATTGGCTAACTGCCCCTAGAAGATAGGAAAAAGAAAATGGGAATAGTTAGCCATTATATATGTATGTATGTATGTATGTATGTATTAGGCATGTGCTAATGTCTTAAGTACTTTCTTTTATGAAAAGTAAACATTGAATATACACAGTCTATAAAATATAAAACTTTCTTCAAATGGAAATCATTGGAAACTTTTGTACATACCTAATATGTATGCAGGAACAATTGCACTTATTTTATTAGACAAATGTATACAAAGATAGGAGTAGTCTGGAATTAAAATGCAATTAAATGTGCTTGATTCATTGATACAACCAGTCTAGTTTGAAAAAATATAATCAAACCATATAATAATTATCAATATGTATTTATTTATATATTTCCTGTTCCATTTGTAGTGTGAAGGGAGGTAAATCAACATAAGTTAGTAAATTTATGCATGATTACTTCTTTTAGTCATTTTAATAATCTATACAAATAAAGTATCTGCATTTAGACAAAATTAATTCCAAGCAAAATGAACCATTTAATTAATCGGTTTCTTTATGCCTACATTTCTTAGATTGCAGTTCTATTTGTTCAAGCCTTTCATGTGAGGCAGTCAGATACCTTGGTCTTTTAAGTAATTGTCTTACTTCAACTTGGTCTTGAAATAAGCTTTGTAATTGCCATCTTTGTTGTTCTGTTGCTAATCTTTTTCTTCCAAGATATCTCCATTTCACTGTTATATTAAACACAAAATTTTTAATATGAAACGATATTGGACAAAAAGTGACTTATATAATACTAAGAGTAGTCAATGAATCATAGATACCATTGAAATATCTAAAAAATATAAAGGGAACGGATTAATTAATTAACAGTTCATTGGCCTCTATTTTAGCTGTGAATTCTTTATCTCCAATATTGAATTGCAGTACATTGTTTCAAGACTTTTGTTTCATTGAACCTCACCATTAAAACTTTCTAACATTTGTCATCATTTTTTATGGCATGGGTTCCTTAGTAATATATAAATTAACTACATTGTTTTATGACTGGCATTGCTATTAAAAACTAAACTATAACGTCTCCAGCCAGTATTTTAACCATGGGGCCTTAAATTTCTCTCTCCATCAGAGGTAAATTATTTTAAATTCTTTTTTGTTCTCATCTATTTGCATTTCTTCCACTAGAAGACAGCTTCTACATTAACAAAAGAAATTTCTACATGAACACAAATTGATTATATAAGAACTTACCTGTACATTCACTGTATACACATTAGTTAACTTCTTTAGGGTGTAGGTAATCATTGCTCTCCACAACTTTGTGTCTTTTATAACTTTTGACTCTTTGCCACTCCTTTTTGTCCTTATTCTACTATTCATTCATGCAAACTTGTTATGTAAGCTTCTCTTTGCTTCTCTTTCCTGCAATATGTCCTGTGGGTGTTAAATTCTCTAAGTCCTATTTGTTTAATATATATCCTAGTAATTTTGTATATCTCTTTGTGATTGTAAATATAATTGTCTTTTAAGCCTTGTATTTTCCTTAAAACATCCCAATTGACCACATGTTCAGTCATGGTATTTTCATCATTCATTGCCGTTACATATCATGGCACACACACATCACCCCAATCACACCACTTCTCAATGACATTACAGCATCCCCGATTGTACACTTACACATTAGAAGAAAGCAAAAGACATAAACATCATTTCTTTTTTTATTTTGGAGTGTAGTAGCGATATATGGCACTCTTCTCCTCTGGGGAGGCACTCTTTGGACAGCCAAATACTTAATTTCAATCCAACCACATGAAGAATATACACTCATATATAACATACTATACTAATCCCATTTTTTTTTTTAGCAATCTGTAAACATGTAAAATATTATTTTCTCTTTCTCTTCTTTTGTAAGCTATGTTGTTTTTATGTAAAGTATATTTCTAAAAAATTAAGGAATTTATTTTTAATTTCTCAAATATGCAGGCTGACGAATATAATACATGCTGTTTAAAGTAAAAATAAAAATGGAATGTATATTTCAAATATGAGTATCCACCATTGTCAGTATAAAAGTATATCTATAAAAATACACTGTATTTGTTTCTTCTGGGAATGTTGAATTACTTTTTTTGAAAATATTTCAACTGCATCTGTTTCAAAATAGCACCTCTCAACTACAAACTGGTAATCAATAGCAATCCTGTAGCACCTTGATGCTGCATGTTCTGTCTTTCTATAGTAAATTTTGTTTTCTTCAATTTCTTTGTTTAATAGTGATTTCATTCTTTTTTCTGAGTTTGTCATCAATACAGTGTCCTTTGAATATCATATGTTGCTGAGGTTATATCTATATGGTGAAATGAAGGTTGAGGTTCAGATCGCTGTCTGAATTTGTGTACGAGACTTAGTTGGGAGAACACCGGACTGAGTTGCTTCCTTTGTATTTAGAAGTACTGTGGTAAATTTGGCACTTGTTGCAAGTGATCAAATGCAGTTCTTTTTGTGCATTCACTAATCTTCTTCTGTATCTGCATGCAGACTGTTTGTTCTCAGTAGATGTTACAGATTACTTGAATACATATACCATGTAAATCAAGTTTTTCTAATATTTCAATGCATTCCTCTTGTTGTACTCTATGAAATATTTTCATGTAATCCATGAAATGTACATATAGAGCTTTCTGAATTTGTTTTGCTTGCTCTGATAGCATTCGAATAATAAAAAATCACATTTCTTGTTCCAGTGTCTTGAACAAAGCCACAATTATTTTTTTAATCTATTTCCGGTCTAATTCTGCAACAAGCCCTATTCATTAGAATCTTAATGATTAGTTTACTTATGTGTTTAATGAAGATGATAATCTGATGGCATTAAATTTCATTTTCACCTAATTCTTTGGTAGCTCTATGAAGATTGATCTACTGAGGTCTTCTGATATTTTACCACTGTCATATATTTTGCTTTGGTAACCTTATCAATTCACAAATCATCTAAGGCTATCAGATTTCTATTATAATCTCATTTGGCTTTACTCCTTTTTTTCTCTTCTTCTTGACCAGGGCTCATCTAACCTCAGAATTTAATATTTAGGGTTTTTCCATATTTTTATGTATTATAAAGCGCTCTCTGTTATATTCATTCCATTCCTGTAGTCCTTTTATCTTTCTATTATAATTCCTCACAACATTCTGCCAAAGAGTGCATTTTGTGTTTGGCTATTTTTTAAATTTTTTATGTCTGTTTTTCAGTTTCTTTACATTTTTCATTTAGTCATTTATTTTTTACTTACTTGGATTTATTTCTGATGTTTTTGTTTAACATCATATATCCTGTATCATTTATTGGGATTATTTTCTGCATCTCTTTCATGATATCAAGAATTACAATTGTCATCATCTTTTTGTTTCTTGTATTTGCATAGGTGTATTAATGTATCAAGTTCAGTGATAGCTGAACATTTGATTAAAAGCCAGCAGTATGTTCAGTCTTATAGCCCAGATATTTTCTTAGTGTTGTATCACTTGAAAATTTTGGAATCTGTGTACATTGTGTACTTCTGTGAGCAGAAGTAGTGGTTGGTGGATTTAAAAGGTATTAGCCTTGCACATAACATTTTCTGTGCACATTTTTCTCTTTGATTTTTGCTCTGATAAGAGAAGACCAATAAAATGGTTTAGCTGTTGTTTTTATTGTTGCTATATTACTATTTTATGGTAATATATATTTTTTCTCACTTCCACTTTTTTCTTATGAATTGCTTTTTAAAATATCACTTTTATCACTCTCATGGAATGTTATATGTTGGTTTATAATAGGCCAGGTGTATGTTCACATGTAAACAATTAATGTAGAAACATACAAAAACTTGAACTTCTACTACGGACCCTTTATTTTCTTTTTTTTTTAATATAAATTATAGTGAAACAAAGGACTCAATGTCTCTTGGGTATGTCCATTTTCTTTTTGGTCCAGAAGTTAGGATAAGTAAGGATAAGCATCATTATAATGGTCAAGCTCGGGTCAGGCTTGAACAGAGTTGGAACAACCAAAGAAAAGTTTGTACTTACTTCATAGTTGGAGAGTCAGCATGGTTATAATGGGTGAGCTCAAGTCAGCTTTGCACAGAGTTGGAACAACCGAAGAAAAGGTTGATTTACTTCACATGTGTAGGTTGTGCAAACACTATGTATTGGAAAGAGAGTTTAGTCATTAGTGGACTGGGGAAACAAACATGTCTCAGCAGGGACATCTTTTCCCCATCTTGAAGCAAGCAGGAGAAAGAAAAAGAGGGAAGAAAAAGTTTCTTTCTTTTTTTTTATTATTCATTATTATTATTTTATTTATTGATTTTGTTTCATTTTCTAACACTCTAATAAATTTTTTGTATTACTTCCCTTGAGATGGTTTCTTTTGCTGATGTTACCAGTGCCTCACTTAAAATGTAAGTTCCTGTCTTGTTCCAAAGTTTTATATTTGTTCTTAATTACAACTGCATAATGTTTGCAAATGTAGTCACTATTTGTTGCATTAAAGTTGAAGCACTTATGGCCACATCACGTTAAACACTGGTTCCCTTATATTCACCAAAGTTAAGCAACATCAACCCTGATCAGTACCTAGATGAGTGACCACTTAGGAATACCATGTGCTGTAAGCTTGGATGTGCAGGTAGGGTAATGGATAATGGCTCGGAATTGTTAGTCAGAGAGCCGAGTTCCAGTTCCTGACATAAAGTTGTGGAGAGCAATGATTACCTACAGTCTAAAGTAGTTAACTAAATTGTATACAGTGAATGTACAGATAAGTTCTTATATAGTCAATTTGTGTTCATAACTGCTTCTCTTATGTGCAAATACCCTTGGGAAAAGTATGACTTCAACTCTTCTCCCCATGGGTTAATTAGTAAGACTTGTATCACTAAAGCTATTCTTATCTCAAAAAATATTAACCTGCAAATGGTTGATAAGCCATAAAAAAACAAATGAATCAATCAATCGTAATATTTAGGTATTGCTTTAAGCTTCTTTAATTTTGGTCATTTTCACCTTAGTTTGCATCTGACTTGGTGAGGATGATCACTACACAGTCAGCATGAGTATGTTTTATAGTGAAAAACTGTATTTTAAAACTGTTTGTTGATAATTAAGTCGTATATCTTGTTTTTAACATCTGTTGACCTTTTTCATGCCTACAAGTGTCTTGAAACCAGATTTTGGCTATTGGTCATTCATTGTGCATCAATGAACTTATTTTTCTCTACGATCATTACATGATCCAAGTCTATCACTATCTTTTTCCTCTCCTACTTTTGCTAGGAAATTTGTCCCGGCTTTCCTGCATCAAAGGGTTGAGGTTAAAAATAGGGTTGAGGTTTAAATTTTTTGCAAAAAAATGCAAGTAAAACTGCATGATTAGAGTGGACAAACTCTCTCTTTTAGGCGCGTACGAATAAAGAAAAAACTCCTGCTTGGTGAGTAACAATAAAAGAAGAAAGTGTTTATTTACAACATATACAGAAAAAAAAGGTAAAAGGATAAAAGGGTGATTAGTAGAGAAAGAAAGGGAAAAGAGAAAATGTTCTTAACTTAAAAAAGGCTTGCTCAAAATATTTCTCTGAGCGCCTAAAGAGTTCTTTAAGCGATTAGATATTATTGTTAAAGTTCTGATAGAAACACTCACAGTTCTTGTAGAGTTGGAAATTTGTTCGCAGATGAAGGAAGCCTGCAGCTGAGTGAGTTTTTTTTTTGGTCAACGACAGAAGTCCAGTGGGCTCGTCAGAAGGAGTGGTGAAGGGATGCAGCTTTTTGGATTGGTCTTGAATAGTGGACCAATGTTCATTTTTGACAGCCCTTTTTAGTAGTTCTTCTTTGGTGAAAGAAGTGCTGGAGCTTCCTATCAGCGACCTCACAGACGGTAGGCAGAAATCTCACTGTCGAAATAGGCAAGATTCTCCAAATTTATGGAGTTTTGGGAGGCTCCGATGGATTGGGGATTTTCCCTCCAAAATTGTTGTACAAATTTCCTGGTCCCTCTATTGGTCAGAAAACACATTCTTATCTCTGATAAGAATCAGGGCACTGGGAGTCGGTTTCAAAGGTACTGAAGACAGGTTGAAGTGAAGAAGCTGTGAGGTTTCTCCCAGATTTTATGGCTCCATGGAAAGAATAATGGTGGTGGAATTCCTTTTTATTTTCCAGCTCTCTCCTTACTCAGAAAATATATTCTTATCTCTGATAAGAATGAAGGCCTTGGGAGCCGGTTTTGAAATTAAAAAGAGGTTAAAGTGAGGATAGAAAAAATAGCGAGAATGTGAACTTGTGAAATTGTTGTTCTCAAATTATATTCCAACACTTTTGCATTTAGCTTTACTTCAGTATTTATTCTGACTTCCTCTGGTATTTAGTATTTTCTTGTGTGATCACAATTTAGCTGTTTCTTCTTCAGTATATCTGATATGCATGCATTCGCCATTATTAAATTCTAACTCATGCTTTTGTAGGAAATTCAGTCATTCAGGTCTTTATATTTAAAAAACTGAATATCCAAATTCCAAACAATAATGAAATAAAAATAAGGAAAACGTGAGTATGCCTGCTAGATAAATCATTTGTATTTACAAAAGTTTATACATGAATTCAAAAAAGTTAAAAAATAAAAAGTATTTAAAAATTGTCTTTTTAGTTGAATTAAAAGTCTGCTCTTTGGGTAGTTGGTTCACAGAAATCGCTGTAGTTTAGTTGGTTCGCCGTAAAAAAAAAAGCAGTGGTTGAGAAAAAGCTTTTTATTGTTTACGAAAATTCACTGATCATTAGAATTATTTGGAAAAAGTCTTGTTTTTGTTATATTTAATTAACAGCCATTTTGCTGTATGACAGCATTTTTTTTGTTTTAGAAAATGTAATAGACACCGAAAAGACTTATTTTGATATTTTTGTTTCTTTGCTTGCTTTATGACTGAAAAAAATTATTATTGTTTAAAAAAATAATAATACTTTGAACCGGGTGCATATGGGCATAATTAAGTAAGCTAATTAAAACTGTTATATTTACCGCCTGAGTAAAACACGATTTTACTATTTATTGGTAAAAAGGGTTTTTTAATCACTAAGGAAGATATCGTTTTGTCACTTAAACGTCAGTAAACTAAACTCCTCCCGTTGTATTATTTTAGAATTAAATGCCATATCCACCCATTGATTGTCAATCATTGATATAAACTCCGCCTATTTTTTTTCAGGACTCCGCAACAATAAAGGGAGATAATTCTGCGTTACTGAGCAATTATCCACTTCAGTCTCACACGTTTTCCTGTGAGGTAAGTAATGTTTCGATGGTTATATTTTTCTTTTTCCTTATTTAATAAAAAAAAGTAAACGTGAAACATTAATTACATAGACTGAGTGCAATGTATGTACTAGCATGTGGCCAATATGTAACAAATTTTAAAGATCTTTGAAATTCGATTTTCACAAACAAAACAACATTCGTTTTTGTTGAGTGTGTGATCTTACTTAAAAATATTGTGGACAAGAACAGTTTATTTTATTTATTTAAACCTACGGTTAAGAAATTAACATGTGAGGATCATTTTTTTTTTTTTTTTTTAATCGTGTAGCCAAGAAAGCGGTTCCGTTACGTTTCTCTACGAATGCTAGTATCAGTTTCTTTATTCCCCCACCTCTTTATTATTTATGTTGTTATATTGCTACAAGTAAAAAAAAAAATGACTACTGCTTATTAGGTAAAAACTGGAATAGAAAGTTTTTTAAAAATAGTTTTTTTTTATTTTTTTTAACCGTATTCCAAATACAAATCGTCAATAAGTGGTTGACTTGTATTTTCCAGCTAGGTGCTTGAAAATGAAGTTAAGTCATAATTAAATTAATTTAAACTAACACTTGCTGTAATTCTCTGGTATGTTTTTTTTGTTTTGTTTTTTTTTTTGTCTTATTTATTGACTCTTTTTAATTCTATTACAAACACGCGCTATTAGAAAAAGAAAGAACTTGTATTAGCTTTCTTCTCGCGTGTCTTAAAAGATTGTGCATGTAGTTTTGAAGTCAGAATTGCTTCAGAAAAAAACTAAAGTCTCTAAAAACTAAAGTCACCTTTTTGATTCTTTCTCTTTGAAATGAATTTTTAGCTTTAGCTAGTCTAAATAAATTTTTAAATAATAACTGGTCCTGTGTGCCAAAGTTATTTTCTTAAACTATGAATAAATGAAATGAATAAAAACTTATAATTTATTTTAGCTTCATTTCCTCTCTCTCGAGCAATTTTCCAGTTATCTAAGTTGACCGAGACTCATATTGTGATCACATTGTTTTGACTAAAGAGAGGAGGAAAAAGAAAGAAGCACCAGGAAACAAACACGGACACAAGTTATAAAAAAAGTATATACTCCTACCTATTTTATTTTCCCCCAAATTATAAAAGTAGAGATGAGTGAGGAAATGTTTCCTTTCAAACAAAAAAAAAAAAAAAAAAAAAAACTACCTTTTCTTTTGGTTTTGTTGAGGCTGAAGAAGCTAAAAGAAAGAAAAAAAAAAAGGAATATCTTTAAAAATCTAGAAATTTGCATTCTTAGAAAAAAAATGAATCCGGTGTAAAGTACGGCGTTTATTAACTTCTTTATTTCTTGTTTTCAAAGTAAACATTAATTTTTTTTTTTTAATAACAACAAAAACTTTCCCTTAGAAAAACAAACAAAAAAATATCTAAATTTCCTTGTTGAAAAAAAAAATAAAAATAACCTGTTGTGATGTTGCAGTTTTTTTTTCCCTGCGAGATTTTTATTTTTAGCCATAAATTAAATAATTTATTTTTGTGACAACATTTTTTTAATTTTTAATTTAAATGTAAATTTAATTTAATTTTTCTTCTCAACTAGTCTTTAACCTTCGTTCTGTTTTCCATTTTAAGAATATGACATTTTTAAATTTTAACCCGCATGTAATTAAACTAAAGTTTCTTTTTTTTTTTTTTTTTTTTTTTTTTTTTGTGGCCTTTTTCATCTCCTCCGGCCCGAAGCTTGAAACGGGTGTGTTTTATTTTATTTTTATATTTTAATAAACCTAACCTTTTAACAGCTATTTTATAGTACCTCTTCCTAAAGAAGTATTGAATTTAAAAAAATAAATAAATCTGAGTATGTTTTAAAAATATATTTTTTATTTCGACTGGATTTCTTGATTGCATAAATTTGGAGCATCGATTGTGTCTAAATGACGACCATCCTTAAAAACTATCGCGTTTGGTTATGTTATGTGACCTTTCTTTACACAATGAAATCTGCGGAAAAAAAGTGTGCCGATTTTTAAATACCATACAAGTCTCCACCTCTATTGTTCCCTAAAGTCAAACCCTCTCCTTTTTGAGTTTTTTTTTTTTACTCCTTACAAAAATAGTTGTGTAAGAATTGCGATCATTGTAAAAATAGCTGTTACTTTATAAAAAAACGTTGTCAAAACTCAAAAAAAATACAATCTATTTCCGCATCCCAAATTTTGATTTGCACACTATGGGCTTCAAATAGAGGATGGTGAAAAAAAATGCACGGGTGTATGATGCATACAGTTCTATTTATTCTGTTCGTATTTGCAACCGTGACACTTTTTTGAGGATCAATGTGTAGTACCTGCACCTGACACTCGCTCTTATGCTGGAATCGGTTACGCTTTCTGACCAAGGTACATAGTAAGCTGGAAGGTAATGAAAAGAAAACTTTGAAACGACGATGTATTTTGAAAATGGATAACAAAATAAAATAAACTATTGGCAGATTTAATTTTTCTTTTAATTCGGATTAGCATTTTTTAGAATATTATCTTCCAAATTATCAACAAATAGAACCTAAATTTAGAATTTTAGATCCTAGAATACTTAAATATAAAATGACTTTTTTTTTTTTTTTAATAGAAAGTCCAGATGTCTCTAAATCAAACACTAATGTACTTCCAAAAAAGTGATATCAAAGCTTTAAAAATAAAATGTATTTTAAAAATGAAAAATCTTTCTTGTAAGCTTTTATTTTAATAATAATTACAAGCCAAAATTAATTAAGTTTAATGTTTCCAAATGACCAAAAAAAACTTTGCTTTCAAATCCATTTTTTTAAATCGCTAAAATCGACCATATTGACAAAGCTGTCAACACAGCATAATTCTCTTTTATTAAAAATCTAAAAAATTATGCTTTTCTGAAGCAGTATTTGAGGAAGCGTAGCTGATGTAATGTTTAATTAATAATTGGAACTAAAACAAATATAACTTGCTTTTAGTCTAAAATATCAAGAAAAAGCATTTTTTAACACAGGTGTGTGTTTTTATGCAGTGTTGATAGATTTATTAATAGAGTGTGTGTATATATATATATATATATATATATATATATATATATATATATATATATATATATATATATATATATATATCTCAGTAAGATGAAAATGGAGGTGTTTTTTTTTTTTTTTTTCAAAATGAAAGCAAAAATTCATTACTCTTTGTTTTAAAACAAAAATTAAGGAATTATTCAATTAAAATAAAATTTTAATTATTTATTAATGAATGAATTGTATGCTGAATAGGTTATTATATTAGAAATCTTTGTGGAAATATTTTTAGTCTCTAGTCTGATTTTCCGCCCCTTTTCGATAACTTTTGTGTACTTTTTAATTGGCGAGGTGGGGAGCATATTTTTTTATTTTTATTTTTTTCAGTTATATAAATGAAAAGATTTGTTGATGGAATATTGATTACCTACATACAATTACTGTGGCTGATTTTTGTTAACATTTCAATGTCTACTCTCCTCTGTTTAAAGAAAATTTAAAAAATCCCAAATGTTTGGCTTTTTGTAATTTTAACCGGCCTTACTATATCTTGTTTGTTTTACATATGTCAGTAAATAAGTAATAAAAGAAAAACACTTTTATTCATATTGTTCTGGAAATCATTTGGAAATGTACGTTTTCATAGGTTGATTAGATATTTACTTGACTATACTTTGTTACAAATCCTTATTTATGGTGTATACTGTGGAGAATGTAATTGCCTTAAGTATGGCTAGAAACCATAAGATCTATGTTAACATTTTCTTTTTTCACACATAGCTTTCTTGTGGAAATCTCTTCCAGCTTCTTGCTTTCCAGTCAATTTTGATCTTCAAAAGTTTAGATGCAATGTTAATTGTTATCTTGTCTTAATTCCTGTTCTTTTATTGTTCCTTCTTAATAATGTTTTCTTTTTCTCATTCTTTTCACACTCTTGCATCTTGGTGGGTTTATTATCTTAATTCAAGTGAATTTTTTTTTTTTTTAAATAAAAAAAAATATTGACATCTCTCTGACCACAGCATTAAGCATTCACTATTCAGCAAATAAGTTATGTTGGACACATAATGTGAGTGAATTCATATGTATTCTATTTCTTTTAGTTGTCAGCTATTTGGGACAAAGGTTGTAATGAACTGTTCTTAACATAGACTGAGCATCACTTATTTCCTGAAAATATATTTGTATCCAGTTAAGCCTAATGAAAAGCACTTTAATTTACTTGAACTACAAAATCTGTCTTCAATATTTTCTCTATCTCCTCAATTGTTGATCATCTATACACCCAGGCCCTGACTAGAACAGAAACAAATGATGGTAACATCATGATAATAATTTTCATAATTTTAAATAAACCTGCAACAAAAAGACTGTAGATTAGAAGAGGTGTTCATGCCTTTTCCTATTCTGGCAAATTTGCAGCTCATAGTAAGAACTGAGGTAAGTTGTACTTGTGAATGCTCAAAAATGTTGAACCTTTGCTTAAAAAATATCATGAGCACCTGCTATAAAATGGTGGTTTGGTGAGGTTGCTTCTCAAAAGTGTTCCATAAATATGACATTGTGCCTAAGTTGTAAATGTACAGCAAATGTTTGCATGAATGACTGAGAAAATTGCTTACTATGACTATAACCTTTATAATAATGTTGCCAAATTAAAAACAATAATCCAATGTCTGAGCATCTTTGCCATAAGAATAATGCCCCCTTCAAATTGATGAATATTTCTATTCCTCTTTTGTTTTCTTTCTAAAAAGTTTCATTCTTTTCTTCTATTTATTTTATTATTAAAAAATAAATGAACACTACCATTAGCTAAAGTACTTCAACTGGTTTGATTTTGAAATTAAGTCATCTTCCTGGCAAGTTGTTAAGGAGCAGCACATTTCTGGTACTAGGAAATATCATGTTCAGTGTAAAACAGTAATGAAAACTTTTATTTAAATACACATTAACTACCTAGTTGTACATCTGTAACCAAAATATGTATTTGCAAAACTGAAGGTATCTCCTTTTTTATGAATATTGTGAATAGAAAGCCTGTTTTGAGGGTGGAGTTAATAAAAGCTTTTTTCTTTTTTCTTTTTTTTTTCTTCTTTTTTTTTTTTTTTTTCTTTTTTTTTTTTTTTTTTTTTTTTTTTTTTTTTTCATTATTCTTGTTTATAATTGAATTATTGTATGATATTGTTTTCTTTGAAGGGATCCTTTTGAACAGCCATATTTACTATTTTTTTTTAATTTGATCTCACTATACTAGATAACTATTCTTTAACATTATTTTTGCTTGTAAAGTAGGAAAGTAAATATGATTAATCCTTTTTATTCACAAATCTTAACTTTAGCTGAGAATTACTCTGGAATAAACATGTAACTATTTATAATATAATCTGTACTTGTACAAACTGTCTTCAGCAAACATACACTGCGTGCCAAATTATTATCGAGAACTTTTTTCTAATATTTTAAAAACCGTCCAATCAATTCACACACAATGTTGACAACACTGAACTGCGCAATTGCTGAAATTTTCGTACTGATCTGCGCAATGTAAACAAACTGGCGCCATATTTGTTATCAGCACGGTGATTTGAGCGTGCCAAATTATTAGAAAAGTATAAGAATTTAGTGAAAAGATGGGCCGTAAAAGCGGTTTAACTGATGCTGAAAAGAAAACTATTACCTCAGAACTCTCAATAAGTAAATCTACCCTAGAAATTTCTAAAATGATAGGGAAGTGTCATCAAACAGTGAAAAAAACCGCACGAATCTCCTACACAAGTAATGCAAAAAGAGCATATAAAGGCAAGCCGAGGGTTATTTCATATCGTCTCATGTCACGACTTAAACAAGAGGCCACGAAGAACCCTGGACTTACCAGTCAAGAGATTTTCAGTCGTATTTTGGATCCTACTGTCGGTATCTGAGGGAAATAGCAACAACAGTCAAACCTGTATCGAAGCCTCCGTTGATGAGAAATCACATTCAAAATCGATTGAAATGGGCCAAGGACAATATGAAGATTGACTTCTCTAAAGTTTTTTTCAGATGAAACTCGAGCAACACTTGATGGGCCAGATAGTTGGTGCAAAGGCTGGGTAATGAATAGACAGAATTGCCATCAGTGTTTGAGACGCCAACAAGGCGATGGAGGCATAATGATCTGGGGTGGTATTATTGGAAACACATTAGTGGGTCCATGGAGAGTACCAGATGGCGTCAAAATGACTGCTGATGCATACATAGCATTTATGAAGGAGCATCTTGAACCGTGGATGAAAAGGCAAAGAGTTGCCTTCAGAAGAGCCATTGTTTTTATGCAAGATAATGCTCCCTCACACGCTGCTCACAAGACTACTGAATATTTGAAACAGTTAGGCTTTGATGGACCTCGAAAAATGAAGTGGCCAGCAAATTCTCCGGATTTGAACCCAATCGAAAACCTTTGGAGCATCATGAAGCGAAGACTGTATGTCAACGGACAACAATTCAGGAGCAACACTGAGTTGTGGGAAGCAATTCTTGACATATCTCGCGGCATTATAGCAGATGATATCCTACAATTAACAAATTCTATGGATCGTAGACTTCAAGTAATTTCAAAACTGGGAAAGCACATTCCCTATTAATTTGTTTAAAACTGTGCCTTTGTTTGTATCTGTTATTATTTGTTTGATTATCTTATTTATTAGCTTCTTTTGATCATAAACATTCACATGCAACATTAATAAACATTTGTTTTCTCAATTCTGGAAATTTTACTAAACCTTTCTAATAATTTGGCACGCTCAAATCACCGTGCTGATAACAAATATGGCGCCAGTTTGTTTACATTGTGCAGATCAGTATGAAAATCTCAGTGATTACACAGATCAGTGTTGCCAACATTGTGTGAACATTTTGTGTGAATTGATTGGACAGTTTTTGAAATATTAGAAAAAAAGTTATCTCGATAATAATTTGGCACGCAGTGTAAAATTCTGACCAGTCTGATAGAATAATAGGACATGGAAGATGTGCTTATGCTAGTTGGTATTATTTCATGTGAATCTGTTTTATGCATTTGCCAAGCTTGATTATTTATGTCAGTTTAGATATCATAAAAATCATCTATGTTGAGAGAAAATAAAATTGCAACACTCCTGAATGTTTCAGTTTATTCAAGATTAATCATGCTGGTAATATAGCTAGATTGTAGTAAATTATCATTTATGCAGATCAATATGTATACACGTTCCAAAATAAGGTGTGTATCAACAGTATTTGGATCCTCATATTAATCCACCGAATATTCCCTTTGGATGTTAAAGTCTTGTGCCTTGACGTGCATATGATCATATAGATGGTGACTACAATCCTGCAATGTGTTATTGAATGTTTTGTGCACATTTTCATGCAATGCAGCAAAAGTTGTAGGTGAGCTAATTGAACATCCCATTATGTTCCTATATATTTAATGGCAAATAGACCTGGCAATCATGCCACCAGGTAAATTGTAATGTCTTGCATTGCAAGTTCAATAACACATGTTTTTATATGAATTGGCATTATCCTGCTGGAACATTTCATTATCTTCCTGCTGTGAGAATATCAAGAGAACATGTTGAACAATGTTTTCAACATATATGCCACTGTTCAATGTTGCCTCTATAAACACTAAAGGTGAGTAAGACTTGAAACTTCTGGCACAAAACACCATGATGCTAGCAGTTAGGCCCATTTGTCATGGGTGAATACACTCTAGAAGATATCACCCCCCCACATGTTACATGTGTTGCAGGATTACTGTTTGTAATTATACCAATTGTCAAAGAGAGATCTTTAGTGAGAGAGTAGAATAATGATATTTTGGATACATGGGAGTTTTCTCAAACAGGAGATAGGAATGAAATTATAATTACATACATTTAATTTTTTTTTATTGCTTCTGCAAACTGAATAAAAAGTATGCACATGGAATTTGTGTGTGTAGATGTCCTTATTTGTATGTATGTGTGTAAATTCCGACTTAAGCTGTTGACTTTTTTTTTTAATTGTTAGTTTAATAGTTATCAGTTTTGGACAGTTTGTATGTTGTGGTCAATCCACCATGTGATTCACTAGGGATTAAGTCCCTCAGAGAGGAGATAAGACATCTTGTCTCTATGGCATCCTGTAGGTAAAGAGTGGGAGAGAGACTTTGTGCCTTTTTCTTCTATATTGCCTTTTGTCAATACCATTTCAAAGTTGATAGAACTTCCTTGGTAAACAAGTGGGGTAATCTCATGCATGCACAACCAACATTCTGCATGAAGGCATAACCTTCTCTCATTACTGGAGCTCTGTTTGATTCCCCAGGTGACTCTCTTATGATATCACTGAAGATGTGCATGATGGTGGCTATAGTCCTGCTATGTAAACAATTCCCAACAGTCCATATTGACGGTTCTCTGATATATGCTGTAATTGTCGTGCAATCTGCCACTGCCCTAAGCAAACATCAGTACAAAATGCTTATCCAGGACATAGTCTTTTGGCATGAATGTTCATTTGAACACTGTTGTCAGCCTTAAAGCACCACATCTGTTATGTGCAACACATGCAGTAATTCTCCTAAATCACCACCCAGTTTTTCAAATGTCTCTAATTTACACAGAATGAGTATATGTGCATTTCCATAATTTGACACCTACTTACACTGGACTGTTGTAATTTTTTTTTTTTTTTGCAGCATGCATCACTGTCACTTCAGGGTGTTGCAATTTTATTTTCTGTCAGTCAATATACAAATTTTTATCTATTTGCAAGATGTTATACTTTTGTCCTTAGTTAATAACTTCTTATCAATACAACCACTTTTTAACCTTTTACTATTTGTGCTAGTTTGGTACCTGTTGCTTTGGGATGTGTGGGTGATGTAATGGATTGAGAAATTGAAGGGCAGAGTTCAAATTCCAGTCAGGTTCATTACATTCACTTGGGTACAAATGATATTAGGAAAGGTATAAATTCATCTCCTTCATAGTAAGACTTGTATCTGGAGAAATCATTATTTACTAGTGCAAATAATAAAGGTTAAAAAATAGTTGTATAGATAAGCTTTTAGCTAAGGCCAAAAACATTGTTATTCTCAAAATTGTTAATGCAATATTCACTTGCAAAAAATATTCAAAGGCCCAACTTGTACTTCTTTTTTCTTTTTTCTTCTTTTTTCTTTTTTCTTCTTCTTCTTTTTTCTTTTTTCTTCTTCTTCTTTTTTCTTCTTCTTTTTTCTTTTTTCTTTTTTTTCTTCTTCTTTTTTTTTTTTTCTTCTTCTTCTTTTTTCTTTTTTCTTCTTCTTTTTTTTTTTCTTCTTCTTCTTTTTTCTTCTTCTTCTTCTTTTTTCTTCTTCTTCTTCTTTTTTCTTCTTCTTTTTTCTTCTTTGTTATTGAGGGGTTGTTGCTAGACAAAGAACTTAGCCCTCACAACACAGGTGACCATTCCAATTTCCTTCAAATTGTGTGTGGATGGATAGATGGATGTTTGTGTGTGTGTATATATTTAATTTAATGACAGAGCTAAAAAAAAAAATCTTACAAATTTAAAAAAAAAAAATGTTTAAAAATAATTCTTTTTATTACCAATTTCCAAAAAATTTTAGGTTGCAAAACAATTAACTTTTTTTTTTTTTTTTGTCTTCAAGTTTCATTTTATTGTTCAGCTCAGTGTAGGTATTGTCTAAACTGAGTGGGAGAGGAATGTACGATTTCAAACTTGATCAAATTGTGTGTGCTTGTGCATACGTTAAATGGCACAAGCACATGTAAGTCACAAAGGCTTATACGTTACATATGTGCATGCAAAATCACACATAGGCAATATGTAACCAACAGAGAAACAGCTCTTATAATGTAGATTAAAATTGAAGTGATTCTTCATAGTTCATGATTTTGATGTATATACACTGATTAGAGAAAAAAATTAGTATTGGTTATCATTTGTATAAAATTATATCCACTGATCTAATTTTTTTTTTTTTTTTTTATCTTTCTATTTGCATCAGTTTCTCCTATTTTCAGTTTAATGAAAGTTTCTTCAATCCTAATTGGACCTTAAAAAAATGATAAAATAAGCTTGACATCCCAAACCTCAAAACCAAATAAAGACATTCGTATCTCCTCAACCTAGGTAATAGAAAAATGAAAAGTTGGTTGATTTTGTGACATTTTAACTGCTGTTGTTATTTAATTCCAAATTTTTTTATAGGGTGGGGGTACCCAGTGAGAATCAAACTCACTACTCAGCAGGAATGGCAAACCAAACTGGCTTTGCTAATTATTACCTTAAGTCAAGGCATCCATTATTAAAGGAAAGAAAAAAGCTGGAGACTATTCTATCAAGTGTAACAGCAAAATTGTCCAATTGTTAGATTAAGCTCTGAACTGTTGTATCTTAGAAATGATTAAAGATATCTTACTGCAATTCTTTAAGGTTTTATAACACTATTGGACTCTACTTTGAGCAATAAGAATGTCTAATTACTTTCTAAGCTTACTGGTTAATTCGTAGAGCATCTTTCATGTATTTACATGCTCTTTCAAGGATATTCTTACTGATTTTACCAAAATTATTTTTAGTTGGGTCGAGTAATCGGTGTTATGGGTTGTTTCGAAAACTTGCTTTGTGGTCTTTAACTGTGATGAATCTTGCTGGTTGTGGAATTTGTAAATCCTATCATCAATTTTTAATAGTAGCTATTTTCTTGGCTTCACTATTGATTTTATTTTCCCAGTTGGGTGCCTTTTTATAAAACTTCTTTGTTTTATTTATATATGTGTGTGTATATATATATATATATATATATATATATATATATATATATATATACACATACACCCATCTACTTTATCTTAGCTATACATCTGTTATCCTTCTTCTGTTTTATTTCCTTGTTTATAATTTTTTAATACCAGAACTTACTCAAATTTCAATTAAGGAAATACTATTTACAAGATTACTTTCTAACTTTATTTTGATAAGCAGTGACAATTTAACATAGATTCAGTAAACAGATGATATCTCTATAAATGTGTATCTCCCAAAAAGAATAAAGCTAATAAGATGAAAATATTATTTGTTTCATGTGACGGCTTCATATTTACCATTGTCCAATGTAAGCAGTTTGATGAAAAAGTCCTCAGTGACCCAATATTAGACAATATTCAAGTTAGTTTGATTAATAAAGTGGATTAATTTTAATCTTTTAAAAAAAAATGTTAAGTGCTTTTTGCTGTTATACATTCTTTATAATTTTGACCTGTCAGAATGGTGTAAAATGTCTTTGACTTTTATTACATTTTGCAATGATGAGATTTTAGAAGGAGTAATATAAAATTGTTTACTGAAATAGAATCTGTCTTATTCTTGAAAATGTTGTTATATCGTGGTTCTTGTCAAACTTACATCTTTATCTTAATGACTACGCACAGCTAAGTCTCAGTCAGGATAATAATCCTATCATGCCAGTAACATATCAGTTCTTGACCATTTTACATTTTTTGGGTTTTTTTTTTTTGTTTTTATTTGGTTCTAGTCATTTTCAGTGCACAATATTGATGGAAACTTGCTAAAACAAATAATAGGTTAGATAAATAAATAAATTTTCTAATTCTTCTCTGTGCCATGCCTTGTCAGGATGTGGATGATCATTGCTCGCCATAACTTTCTGTCCTTTGTAAAGTTTGTTTTTTTGCTATCTCATGTTCTGCCAACTGTTTACACAAGCTTGTTAGGTTATGCACTGCTTTTCCCTCCCTCTTACCTTCAATATGTGAATGTCAAATTTTCTAAACTCTCTTTCCTCATATACCGTAGAAATTCAACTGTTTCTTTCTGATGTTAAATATATTTCCTTTTTGTTTCTATTTTCTCTAAAACTTTGTTGCTGCTCACTTGTTCAGCCCATGGCATTTTCAGCATGCTTTTCTTTTTTTCTTACAACCACACATTCTATTTTCTTTCATTTTTTATTATTAGTACTTCTTCTCAATTGGGAATCTTATTTGCTTGTGCAGGAAGTAACTAAAGCTTAACAGGTAAATAATGGACTATCAGTAAAATCAACGAGTAGTAATCAATTAAAAATCCTTGCCTGTATATAGAGGCTCAAGGACAATCACTATTAAAATACAACCATAAATTTAATCCCCCTCTCTCTTTCTTACAATCAAAATCTTTTGTCTCTTGTGTGTGCATCTATATCTAAAATATGAAATTTGATGTCTATTATTAACTGTTATTCTGTGGCTATGTAAACAAAAACCTCTATGCTCAATCATGGCTCTCAGCAGCATAATAGCCAATAGATATTTTTTAATCTAGCATTATTTCTTATTATAAAAGTTTATATTTAGTGGGTACATGTATTTGAGTAGAAATCTTTTTTTTTTTTTTTTTTTTTTTTTTTTTTTTTAATGGTGAAATTAATATCTACCAGCCTAGAGATTGAAATCTTGAATAAAATATTGTCTCCTGGCAATTCCTGTTGGTAGACACATTTTAAAGACTTTCAATCTCTAGGCTTCCCCCCCCTCCCTTAAGTTATGTCTACTCACTAAATATAACAGCAATAAAACTGTTATGTATTTATTAATAAATCTTACCTGTGGTATAATCTTATAGTGTTTGTGTGTGTCCAAGCAACTGCTCCACTCCCACTGGTTCGATTTCAAAGATTCATAGCTCATTCAAAAGCCCTAGAAAAGTTGGGTGCAAGGAACAATTTTGAGCTCAGATCCAAAGTTGCCAGATTATGCAAGTGTAAGAATATATATTAATATATTATACTAGCCATTATCATTGCTATCATGGTTCAAAGGGAGTAACTCTTATTTTCCTTTTGTATCCAAAATTTTAAGCTAGCTTACATGCTGCCCAATAGGGAAGCTTTATTAAGCTAGCTCCCGTGGAGGACTCTTGGTTTGGCCATCATCACAATCGCTAGGGAGGAGTAGATCCAATATTCATCAATAAGCTACAGAACTCAAAATTGATTGCTGCATTTAAGTAATAAATTAATATTTAAGCTTAGCTTTTAAAAGTTCAACGATAATTCTTTTGCTGCCACTTAATTTAAAGACAATTTTATGTACATAGATCCTTATTATTTTTATTTCATGGGTAATAGAACAGGGAACAATTTATAAGATAAAATTAATATAGTGTAAAACATGGGAAAATAGAAATTAGAATTAGTTACACATTCAACATTTGAAGAGTTAGAGAAACATAATAGCTAATTAAGTAAAACCTATATTATGGAATCAATATGAATAAATGCGAAATTGGAGCTCAATCATCCCATGAATTCTGAGATTAAAAAGTTCCAGTTCTACTTTATAGTAATTTGTATTTACTCAAACCCCCATGAGGTTCAGGTTGTGACATGTTCGGTTTAATGTGGGGAGCCCAAGTGCATACACCCCAACAAAAATTACCGAGCCCCTGCAACTGTTAGTTGTGCTGGCCTCAGTGCAAGCACCAGTCCCTTTCTCTGGTGCAATGAGAGGGCACAGCCTCAGGTAGATGCTCCCCCAAGCCGGCACCTCTCGTTATAATCTTTCTCAGTTGTGACTCGATTCTTTGACAAAGATGCAACTGAGAGATGATAAATAAACATGTTACAAACTACTTTATAGTAATTTAAACACAATATTTACTCTGCCTAAACCCCCCACCCCTAGGATGAGATGTGACACAAGGTCTATTTTTAGGTGGCGATCCGAGTGCATACACCTGGGACAGGATAAAAAATTCCCTTCAGTCCCCGCGACCGTCAGTTGCGCTGGCCTTGTTGCAAGCACTGATCCCTCTGGTGCAATGGGAGGACGTGTCCTTGGGCAGCTGTTCCGCAGCCCCTCTCAAACTGAGAGATAAATAGATGTGACCTTACTCAAAAAGAGTAGATATTTACTCAAATCCCCCATGAGGTCAGGTTGTGACACAATGTCGGTTTAATGTGGCAAGCCCGAGTGCGCGAACCCGGGCAAGGAACAAAAATTCCCCGAGCCACACAACCGTCGGTTGCGCTGGCCTCAGTGCGTGCACCGATCCTTCTCCCTAATGCAATGAGAAGCCACAGCCTTAGGCAGCTGTTCCCCAGGGCTGGGCACCTCTTCAGTATAATTTCCTCAGTTGCGACTCTGTCTTTTGACGGAGTGGCCCTTGAGTGCACTCTGCCCAAAGACACACGCAACTGAGAGATGATAAGTAGACTTGAAATTACTCAAAAAGAGTAGGTTGGCACTAAAAGCTCAATATCTGTATTATATAATATCTACTTCTAAGCAATATCACTCTTCAGGTTTAACTAATTTGCATATTGACTTTAAAAAAGTTTTTCATTAATTAACTGTCCTTCATTACTGTTGTTTTATTTGAGGATTGTTTTGATTTTCATATCAAAATTGTTGTGTTTAGGAATATCATCTTGTATAGTGCAGAAAAGAGTTTGAAATTTGTATTTTACTCGGTCTTCAACAAGTTATCATCTATTTGTAAAACTTTCCTTAATTATAACAAGCCAATTTATGAATGAAATGTTCATTTAAAATTTTTGTTTCAAAGATTTCAAGTAGTGAATATATCTTACTTGGTGAAGTAAGTGGGCAAAGCCTGCTAAGTTATATAAATAGGTAGTTGTATAATGCTAATTAAATAAAGGTTGTAGCAAGTGTGTTCTAACCTTCTTCAGCTTCATTGATGACTTTATTTTAAAATCATTAGCGTGTTCCTTGACTGTAAAGTAACTTCTGATAGTTGAGTAAATGTTTTACAGTAATTTTACAGAATTATACAAAAAAGTATACTAATTTATTCATTTTAATACTCTTTGGCACTTCCTTTTCGTCTTGTTCAACAAATTATTGGTATCCTTTGTTAAACCTGTCCCATATTTACCATTTGCATTATATTTGCTCAAATGGTACACTGCCAACTGTACAATAAAGAATCAGTCTCCAATGATTGATCAGTTGATCAATATATTGATCAAAGTTGTTTAAGGCTAATCCTGCTCTTCCTTTTAAGCTCTGTACAAGGCAGCTTAGTTCCGGAACAGTATCCTGTTCTCTCAACAGGACTTGTACACCTATTGATTGATTTCACTTGTTCAGAATAATAAAGGAAATTTACAAAGGAAAAGTGCAAAATATATCAGCTTTCTAGCCTGCATGAAAGTTTTGTAACCAAATTTTACTTAATTTTTAGAAATAATCATATTGTGCAATACACAAGGTTTTGGCAAGTGATATTTGTTTACTTTTATGCTGATTCCACTTTTTTTATCTAGAATTGTTTAAACAAAAAAAAATTCTTTTTGTAAGGATTTCTGGAGGATTTCTCTGATCATATTATGTGACTGACTTTTCTAATTAAGAAATCTTGTGAATTGGATAACATCTGTATATATACATGAATGATGTAACAGTTACTGTGCTAAAATTCTGGATTTATCACTTAAAAATTTAATTGTCATTACTAATTAATGACAATGAGAAACTCCATTTAAAACTGACTCCTTTTCCTGAACTTTGCTTTCTTTTCTCCTCTCTCTTATTTGAATACCCCCTCAACCTCAACTAATTCATTTTCATTTATTCCTGTTCTTTTAGAAAGGTTGCTGCATGCAAAAGAGACAAGAGTGTAGCAAACTCCTGTTTAAATAAGTCTGAATAATTTTAAGAGAAGATGTATTATCTTATTTTATTACCTTGCATTATCTGAGGACAAAACAAAATTGTGTGTGAAAAGATTCCATGCTGGCCTTGTGCCACCCTGGCCACAGCCCTTGAATATGGGAATTGTTTTTTTTTTGTTTTTTTTATTATAAGCTAAATTTTTTGCCATTGTGTGTCTAAACATTGACACTTTCCTGACTCCACTCAAAAAAGACATTTCTGTGTCTTACACAGACCAAAATCAACATAATTATCTTCAAACAAAAGACATTCAACTTACAGATACTTCACATAATCAGTTCTTTCAAGAATGTTATCCTGCCTTTATCAACATGAAAAAAGAAGCTAGCTGCCCTCAACATGTCACAGAATACCATAATATAGTAACTGAATAGGGATCAACATGCAAGCTACTTTAGCTTTTCCTCAAACAAAAGCAGGTAGTCTATGACAATACTGGCTGGAGAAAGAGGAGCATGGCATCCTATGCTTGAGGATGATGACCTCGATGTCATGGAGCAAATGAGTCCGTTCCTTGTGTCTTTGACACAAGTTTGATACACTCGCCTCAGAGACATCATTTTTGTTCTGGACCACATTACATGTAATTTTTCAAATGGAAATAGATGGGAAGCCCTTTCTGATTAAGGAAATGAAGGTAAACTGATAGAATACCTTAAAAATGGGTGCATGAAGAAGGCAAAGGAAGAGTGTCATGCACATGACCTGCTTCATTGAATTATCCCTCTTTTTTTAAAAAGAACTTTTTAGATTAGCTTAAGGCTACTGCAATAGTTGGCAGCTGTATCAAGGTGTTGAATAAGCACCTGCACAAGACCAGGAAGAACCAGAAAGCTACTTCAGTAATTTGGCCACCAACACTCCACTTACCCAAAGTGGAATCAAATCAAAGGAAAAAGGCCTGGTTCAGTTGCTGAGAAGGATTACCTCAACAAGATAGCAAAGAAGTGAAAAAGATCAGGTTCATATTTCTACCATCACAAAAGATATGGTGAAAGAAGAGATTGAAGTCTTCTCTACCACCCATTCTGGCCAGTAGAAGGGCCCATGCATTACAACTGCCTCAGTTTGCCAGGAAGTTTTTGTGCATGCCAGCAACAATTGTTCAGTGCCAGTGGGCATGTTGTCTCCTGTCTACAGCTCAAACCAAACAAACTAATTATGCTGATATTCTTATATTTCAATATGATGTGAACAAAAATGCCAGCTATTCAATGATGATCAGTGCTGTAAAATCTGCTGAAGTGTTAGAATAAAATGTGAGGAAATTTTTTTTCTTTTTCTGCAATGTATGTTAAGAGTATTTACCTCTTATAATCACATAATGTCATGACGCTATCTTTAATGTCAGTGCCTAATCATATTTGATATCATTATTAACATTTAAGCATATATAAAGTGCATAGAGTTGTTAATTTATTTGGTAAAATGATTTTAGCATCTGTATCAGTACATTTTAACATTGTCAGCACATTTCTCAAATACTGCAAAAATAATATTAGCTGTGAGAATTTTAGTTACAATTATGATGTGAATTTGTCATACTGTTGCACCTATAATAAAAGAAGATGCAGAGTCTTCTTGGCCCAACTGATTTCCAAAAATCTGACAAAACAAAATATTTTAGGGTTCTCTTCTTGGTTAGGCTGAAAGTAGGTATGTGTATAAAATGAAATAGAACTAATTTGTAGTAAAATGCTAAAGTGATCTTAACCCACCTTTTTTGTTACTTTTTGATTGCAATAGGTTAAGCTGCAAACTTCTTCAGTGACATTTGGCAATCAAAGCTGTAATTTTAAATTGAGAGTTAGGTTACTGCAATTTCAAATATATAGAACTAATATATGACACTATATTTTGAGGGGATTTCATATACAGTAAAAGGGGAAGTAATATTTATAAATGATGCAGAGTTCTAAATGTTAAGGTTCTAAATTTTTTGCTTCTCTCAAGATGAACCCCACATTTTGAAAACCTATCAAAGGATAGTCATTGCTTTGTTTGATTTTACTGATAAATTAGAATAAACAAGTTACTTGTTGATATTCACAAATATGAATTATAAAAACTGAAAATGCATTGAGGAAATGACTACTTCTATGCTGACAAAATTTTGTATGTTAGTTGTTGAGATACTTTGAAAATAATGAAATAATTCATTTAAATCTTTTATAAATGGTTTGGATGTTATAAAAATTCAATGTGTGTAAAACTCATCTTTCTGAATATTTTGTATTAATAAATTCTAATTTTCTGTTCCTTTTATATTAATCAATACAAGGTGTCTATTACTTTTTTTTAAATACATATCATTTATGTAACTCTTTATTTTTCAAGAGTATTTGATTAAATATTTACATCACTAATTTTATTGTTATTAATTTTACCAAAATTAATTCATAAAATAAATTTAATTTTTTAAATGTTATTTTTTCTCTATTTCTCCCCCTCATATCTGCAGTTTGATCCAAAGAAACAATATGCTCAGCTCCATGGATCCTTCTCTGGCAATATAATTTTCCTATTGCATTAAGAATGAGTGGATCAAATTCAATGTTTGTGGTGTCCAAACAAGGAGTGTCAAGGGACCTAAGCAATTTTTTTCTACCAATCCCATGTACACATGTTATTCTCATTTTAAACATGGTCTTGTGCCATGTTGTCTTTGAGTGGGCATGCTGATACATACTGTCCAAGACAACTACTGAACTGACAAGTGTCACCCACACCCTATGAGCTCTTGTTATTAATATAGCTTCTGCTGTTTGACACATGCCTGTGGCTTCCTTTACTCTATTTTGTTTTTGTTTTATCAAGTGACAAAAATGTCCTTGTGTCTTAATCACACAGAAGGTGGCAAAAAAAGAAGAGAATTCTTTGTTTTTTCACTTGGAACTTTCTACATGGATTCTCACTCAACTACTTGGCAAGTACAGGAAGTTTATTCATTATTGACTTTTAAGTAAAATCTCTTAATAGTTTTAGCTAACAAATAACATTTTTATTGACTGTAAATTAAAAGTACCAAATTATTCATTAAAATTTAGTTTCTTGTTACTTCTTATTCTTGTTTTTTAATTTTAATATTGATGAATTTAAACCTTAAAAGGAAATGATGGTTTAATTTTATAAAAAGAATTGGTCTTTAGAACAGTTTTAATCTAAACTTTGTAACTTTTTTACCCATTATCATAATATGACTATTGACTTTTTTTCACTAAATACTATTTTCTCACAAAGTGTCTTCTACAACTTTGAATGATGTGACCATTTATTTATTTATATTTTTTTTACTTGTAAAGTAGGTTAAAATTAGTATATCATAGCAGTAGTCTGTTATCAATGACTTTTCATCTTTTTTTAAATAGAGGCCAGAAAAAGCTTAATTAAAAGACTCATCCAAGCCTACTTTTAAAATATCCCTGCCATCTGGCTGTTGTGATGGTACCATCATGGTTGTATATGTGTAAATAAATAACTATTTGTTTATCCTCCATTATAATAAAAAATTTTGTGTGTTTGTCTTGGATTCTATTGAATAATACTCTCTTTGTGTTCAATGAGGATACTGCAATTTTCTTAAGAATTTTCAGATAAAATACATTCAGGATTTTGAATCATCACTCAGGAATGACATTTTACAAGACTGTTTAAAAAAAAAAAAAAAAAAAAAAGAGCCTATTTTCACTTAAGTTTTTAAATCTTATAATGCTTGAATTGTGTATCATACTGTAAGTATCTTGCTCAAAATTTTGTCAATTTTGTTAGTCATAAAATGTGTGTGGGTGCCACTGTTCAGTTTTACTTTATTGATTGCTTTACTGGAGAGAAATGAACTAAACTAACCTTTTTTTTTTTTTTTTTTTTATTATTATTATTATTATTATTATTATCAATAACTTGAGTTACTCTCTCTCTCTTCCCGGGTACTATAGTAAACCCACTATTAGTAGAATATGTTTTGATCATTCCACTGACAACAGATGTCTTTAATATTGATTCTGTAACTAGAAATTCAATTCATGAGAATATTTAGTTCATCTGTCATGGTCTCTCTTTTAATGCAATTTAGTGTAATGCTAAATATATTCTAGAGTTATGCATATTATCTGAAATTGTGAGATGAATCACATTAAATTCACATTTTTTTTAAGTTTGTCTTCATATTTGGGAGTGGTATTTGGTGTATGTTCATGCTTTGAACCAATGTATTTTCAGGTCTATATTGTATTCAATATTTAAAATATTTTTTTTCCACACTCTCTCTCCACTTTTTTTTAAGTGAAACATTTACCAGTACAACAGAATCCCAGGAGAGTGTTAAGATCTTATGTTAGAAATATTAACAAAAGAACTAATTGAACATACAACTTGGAATCTGTTCTAACTGTTGAAATAATTTTTTTTTATTTTTTATTTTTTTTTTATATATAAATTACAAGTTAATGTAACTGGTCTGAAAATTAAATTTAAAAAATAATATATGAATAAAGACAAAATAAAATACATCAAGACAGCATCATAGAAAAAGTGATTCTTAGTACTTGCAATTGGAACCTCGTGTTAAATCTTGCTAAACTCAAATCAATTTACTGAAATGTTGTGGCTGACTTTAAAAGAATACATCTCCATTTCAAAGACCACTGTGGTTGGTTAGGTTGGGGGAGGGGGGTACCAAGCAAGCAAGACAAAGTCACTTTGAGAGGGGGGATTCTGATATGCCATAGTGACTGGCCCCTCCCCAACCATTGAGAATGGTGACCTTGCATTTCAAATAAAACAAGACAAAGGAAAAGGAACAAAAAACACATTTCTTCATTTTCCTGCCCTCTTTTATCTAGCAAATGACTTTCAGTAGTTACCAAAAAGTCCAAGTAAGCTTCATTACACATGTTATATACGCTTTGTTGGTGAAGTGATCATCGCCCTGTTATATGTAAACTAAGAGTGAAACTGCGGAAATTGAAGAAGCCTAATGCAGCACCCAAATTGCAATACAAAAAACTCCTGAGTGGCCTGAACCTGAAAGAAAAAATATACAATGTGAAAAGATACAAGGGACACAATGGAAACTCGAAATGGGATAGGATGCACTAAGAGACGCTTTAGTGACATCAGCAAACGATATCATCCCAAAAAGGAAGGGACGAAGAAGAAAAAAAATGAATGGATAACTGATGACATTCTCAACATTATGCAAAGGAGACAGAAAACTCTGTCAAGATACAGAATGGAGTACAAAAAATTACAGAATGAAATGAGGACCAAATGCAGGCAAGCTAAAGAAGAGTGGCTAAACAAAAATGTACAGAAATAGAGAGATTGAGTACCACCAACAAAGGAGATATGCATAAACAAATAAAGCATATAGGCAAGATCACAGAAATAATAAATGAAATCTACAACAGTGAGGATATACCAGAAGATCTCAGCAGATCTATCTTCATAACAATGCCTAAGAAACCAAGTGCAGACGATTGTGAACTCCACTGAACAATCAGCCTAATGAGCCACATAACAAAACTCATCATCCGTATTTTGATGAATAGAGCATGCAGCAGATTCAGACCAGAGATAGGACAAGAACAGTGCGAGTTCATTAAAGACACTGGTACAAGGAACATGATATTCATGCATAGACTATGCAAAGGTCATCAACAAAGTATGCCACAAAGATCTGTTGGAACTACTCAGCAACCTTGATATATTCAGGAAAGATATTAGAATAATCAAGAACCTATACTGGCAGCAAACAGGATGCATGCGCATAGAGAACGAGTTTAGCAAATATACAAAAATAGAAAGGGGCGTAAGGCAGAGATGTCTTAATCTATACAGCAAGGCAATTCTGAGAGAATTAGAAATCTTACCAGCATTGGCAACCACAATCTTGACAACATAAGATACGCAGATGACACAGTACTGATAGCAGACCCAGAAAAGAAATTACAAAACCTTCTACAGAAGGTAGTGAAGGAGAGTGAGAAGGGACTAAGCTTAAACTATAAGAATGCATATGAATGAATCAGTCAAAGGATGAGCTCTAAGTCTGATTTGCAAGTCGGGGACACTAAAATCAAGCATGTGCAAAAGTTTAAATATCTGGGAAGTGTTTTAACAGAGGACAGCAAGTACGACACTGAAATCTGAAGACGTATTTGGATGGCCAAGGACACGTTCCAAAAGCTGGGCAGAGTATTGCAAGACAGGAGAAAAGAGTACTGAGCTGTTACTTGACATCTTTCCTCCTTTACAGTAAGGAATGTTGGACTCTTCTCCTCAAAGATGAAGAGATTCTAGGTGACAGATGTGGTTCTACAGAAGGATGCTGAAGATATCATGGTCTGATCATGTGAGCAACAATGAGGTCTTAGAGAGGATGCAAACAAGGAGGAGGCTTATACTTAACATCAGGAAGAAGCAGCTGAAGTTTCTGGGACATGTAATGAGAAAAGAGGGCCTGGAGAATCTGATACTCACAGGTTGAATAGAGGAAAAGAGAGACAAGGGAAAGCAACACATGACATGCCTGGCAGGCTTAAGCAAGTGGATGATATAACATGGTCTGGGGGAGGTGGCAGAGGGACAAAATTTATTGAGAGCTACAAGGGATGGGGGAAGTGGAGATCCATGATCGCCCATGTCCTGAAAGGACATGGCACATAAAAAGAAAACAACCCAAACTGTCCTAGTTTACAGTGTGAAAATGTGTCAAAATGGTAATTTCCTTCCATTCCAACTGCTGATATCTTATAAATTTACAAGGCTATTTTGATAAAAATAATATGTAAATAAAATTAAATCTTTTCACTTTATACAGATACAATTCTTTCTCATGTGCAATGATTTGTTTTTATTCTACCTCTCTTTAAATTATATTACTATTTCAATGATGGCAGGTGCTTTTTGCACATTTTCAAAATTGACAATTTCTGAATGGTGTTTTTAAAACTTGTTGCAGTTGAATCTCCCTAGACATATCAAAATAAAGCCCCTCTTAAAGAAAAAAGGACACTCATTACTTTGGTTGGCTAATCATAAGATTTTGAAGTTTCTTTCACAAAAATTTATAAATTGAAAACTTCAGTGGATGAATGAAATTCAACACTTGAAAAAAATTAAAATTGCACATTCTTGTAGAGCAATGTCTTGTCTTAATCAGTTGGTTTCATATCTCTGCCCATATGACTCAAGGTATGCATGAATCAAAAAGAGGATATACTGAATTCCTTTCATACAAAACGGATCCAATTCATTGAAATTTGTATTGCTGAGTTAATAAATATTGCCATTTAAATATGTATATTCATTGTATTTTGTCCAAACCATCATGATTAAAAATACCTTTCACATTGGCTGTTTTTATGCATTTTCTTTTAAAAAGGATTTAAAGGGTTGCAATAGGGCCATTAATTCTTAATTGCTATACACCTATATGAGAAAATGTATCCTTATCTGAATGTACAAACATCACTAGAGGATAACTTTTATAGTAGCCCATCAATCACTACTTTTTTTCTCGCTCTCTCTCTCACTCACACACACACACACACACACACACACTGTTTCGCTGTATCACAGCTCATCAGTGTGGCTAGGCATCCAATTGCTTCAGGCTGGGACTAAAACCTGATCAATTTGACATCAGTCAAAGATTCTAACCCCTAGGCTAATTTTTGCATATTTATTTTTTCATAAACATGCCAGTACCCCAGAGAACTTCATTCATTTTTATATATATATATATATATATATATATATATATATATATATATATATATAAAAACCTTTTAGTGACTCTCACAGAATTTACATAATCTCTTTCTATATACAGACAACCAACATACACATATTTGCATTTAAGCTGAAAGTACATTCTTCTTTTTTTTTTCTTTTTTTTTTTTTTTAATGGAATAGTTTGTTACTTGTGGCACTGGACTAAACAGTATCCATCATGTCTATAGCACCAATTAACCATCATAAATTTGCTGGCCATAGACACAAATTCTGAATCCACTATAAAACTGACAAAACAAATTTTTCAATCGGTTTAATATTAGAATACTTCTCATGAAACGTTGCCCTTTCACAACATCCTCACACAAGTCAGCCTCCAAAGGTGAAAAAGACATTACAAAATATAGCATTCCATGTTGTTTTCATTAAAAGAAAAAAAAAAAACAAAATGAAAAACAAGCTGCTCTTTAAAATTCAGCACTAGAAAGACATTGAGAAGGATCTCTCAGAACTAGGCCTAGATCATGTGTGCAAAAATGGAGCACATTGTCCCCTATGAATAATGTCAAAATATGATGTAATACAATGATGTTTACTTTTTCACACTATAAAGTGTTAGTCATTCAGGATTTAGTCTAAAAATGGATGCATAAGCAAAGACTTTAATCACATGGAAATTTGTGCCCAGAAAAAAAATAATTAGGCCATTTGTTAGATTCAATGCAAAGTCTTTAAATAATCATTAACTGCAGCACTTACTAAATTTAACAGATTTCAAAAAAAATTCCTTTGAGCAACATTCTTGTTTCAAGCTCGGGTTTCTTTAAATATGGCAAAGCTACATGTCTATTGAAAGCAAATACTATTACAAATGACATTGTCAATTAATATTAATGATTGACTTTTACAAATTATGAATAATCCTTTTCAGACAAGGAAGAAATTGTCCAAAGTTTGTGCCTCTACCTATCCTGATGATGACTTAAGACGATCAAATGATTGGGCCATATTTCTTGTACTTTTCTTCTGAAATAAACTTTGGACAATTTCTGACAATTTTTTCCTTGTCTGAGAATGATTATTCATAATTTGGAAAAGCCAATCATTAAAATTAATAAACACAAAATGTCTGTCATTTTTAACAGTATTTGCCTTAAGGAACATTTGCTGCCTAAATATACAGAATGTCTATTGAACTAGATATTTGTTGGACTAGACTATATTTCTAGAGTATTGGGTGATATCAAACAGACTATCTAATAATAACATTTATTTTATATATTGGATTTTGGAAAGTTCAAGATGCTGGGATTGTATCATTCAATTGAAATGGAATCATTGGTACATGGACAGTAGGCTTTGTGTTACTTGTGTTTAATTATACAAGGTTTTGTAATTTTGTGTTCAAACAGTTCTGTAATGTTTATGATACCAGGCAAATTCGGGCAATATGCCTGTGTCAAATTTTGTTTGAAGCTTGTCAAATTTTCTAGAGACGCTCAAAATACTTTTATCAGGCTTTGGACAATTTATTTATGAATATTTATTAGGTTGAAAGCATTTTTTCCCTAATTTGTGCTTCATGATCAGTTAAGTGCTGATTCAAGATGGTCATTCAAGGTGACCAGTCACCAGCAAAATAGCAGAACATACGGAAAGAATTTGTGAACACCTCTACATTGACCACTGCTGAACAATTAATGACTTACTTGAGTATTGGTCTATTGTTTTATTTTGAAGACTAAGTCCAGGAATTTTCTTTTGTGTGTGTGAGATCATGTACAAGTTCACCACCAATATTTTGACAACTGATGGTTCAGTACTTGTTTTAGACAGGACTAAATTACAAGAGAGCACTTACAATTGATGTGGAGGCCAAATATTTTGTTCTCAAAGATAGATTATTTTTCTTCCATGTAATCCTGTAAGTGGCTTATGGCATTTCAATTGTAGTGTCAAGCACACACGTACCAGTTGACATTGATCTTATAAAGTTGAATTAAAAGCAACTGAGCCAGGGGTCTTGTGTACATGAAATGTGAATGGAATTACTTCATCATTTACTGTTGCTAAATAAGTTGAGTTTGATCTTTGGTGGGTGCACTAGAAAAGTAAACTGTATATCAAAGTTGGCTTTGGCTATCAAATACCAATTGGTTTCTGTCCTAGATATAAAAGGAAAGTGGTAAAATATTGAAATTCTGTGCAGTAAGATGTGTGTCTCTCTCTCTCTCTCATATAATGCATAAAAGGTTAATGGTCAGAGTTGAATCGAACCAGGAAACAGTGGTATTAAAAAGTGCTCAATACACATGTGAAAATATAAAAAAAATAAAGTAAAAGTAATATGTAGAACTTTTAACTTTCAAAATAAAGAGATTAGTTGAATTTTCCACCTTGGTTTCAATCTTAGGGTATCCTCAGGTGACTTTTATCAATTGACCTCTCACTGCTTTATTTTTATTCTTCTGTCTTTACATCCCCCTCCTCCCTTTCTATTACACCCAACATCATGTGTTTGTTAAATTATTTTTAAAAAAAATAATATAGTGTTCATTAGATTTTTTTTTTTTTTTTTTAGTGTTGGGAGGTTAGTTTGTTTTTGGGATGAGCATTTATTTGGCCTCAGCCAAAAAAAAAAAAATAATTTAATCAATGACTAATAGAAAGTTTAGTGTCCTGTGCTCATCATTTTTAAAATCTATATAGAATAGTAAAAAGAAAAAAAAATTACTTTTGTGTTGGAATTTGTCTACAGTTTGACTACTCAATAACCCCCTGCAGTACAGCATCTAGTCAACTATTCCATAAAAAAATATGTAAACTGGATTTAGTAATGAAATCTGATGTGACTATACATGAACTTTTGAAGACATCTTAATCTGATCTAATACAAACCCCCTTAATACTTCTGTTTAGATGTAGATTAGATCTGCAGTGGAATCACATTAATAAAACATTGTTAATGTTTATTTAAATTTTGGGGTTTAAAATCTGGACTCTATTGTACAATGAAATAAAGTAGATTTTTTTTTCTCTTCCACATCTATGAAAATGGAAAATTTTTGTATTAAATTTCAATCTGAATTATGAAAACAATTTGTTCCCCCCGCCCAGGATAAAATATAGCAAAACAAATGATAATTATCAGCATAACTGTTTACTTTGTCTCTGGAATTAATTCATTCTTATGGCCACATTCATTTGCTACTTGATGTATATTTCATGATGATTTAATAACAAAATATGTTAATATGTATATATACATATTTAAAATAGTTCTGTAGCTAAAAATTTTATGGTAGTAACTATAAAAGTTCTAAAATTTTCTGGATTGTTCAAATTTTTAAATTCAGTTTGTTTTTTTTGTTTTTTTTTTTTTTTTTTCATGGGTTTAGCTTCCTCTGGTCAAAGGTTTTTTTTAATTTTTGAAAATTGAATGGCAGCTACAAACATTTAGATATAGCTTGTGAATGATATAGTTACATACTTCCCATGCAAGAAATGCCAGAAGTTAGTTTTTGCTTTTTTTTTGTTTTTTCCTTGAGGCAAGCCATTCTTCCTAGTTCAAAATTTGGGTGGGGGAGATATGGTCATACCAATTTTAGTATGACTGTCTTGCCCACATAATTTGTCTTTGTGCCATATTGAAATTAGTACCAATCCTGTCCTAAAGAAACAACAGAAAATGACCAAAAGATGTATTGTCTTTTTAGAACTATTAAATGTAATTTACTAATTATACCAATAAAACCACTAATTTATTAAGCTTTTTCTAGAAAAAATGTTTCTAGGTTTGTGTAGTGAGGAGTTTTGTTTTATACCACTTCCTATGATAAATATCATTTAAGAATTGTGTTGAGGTAACAAGCAATTATTGTAATTCCACTACATATTACTGATTATACAAGGAGGTGCTTAAAGTTCTCAGCCCAACCAAGAAGCATTTTCAAAAAAATCTCATGTTTGGTCTAATTTTAGGAAGTGAGTTGTATTGAGTGCTTATAACATTCACTGTATTATAAATAAATGTTTATAATATTTTCTACAATGGAACATTAAAATTTTGGTATTCAATTTGTTTATAATTTACTCAGCTATTTGGCATTTCTTTTGGAAGTAAGTCTAGAGAGAAAGAATTTGTCCCACTTCCTGGTTATATCTGAACCACACCTATTCTCTCAAGTTCTCAGCTTATAGAAAAGAGAAAATAGTAATACAAGTAGGGGATTAGCTTCTTCCTAATTGACAAGTTTTTTAAATTTTTGCTGGGCTCAGTAAATGAATATATTATTTTGTAAGCAGCCTGATGAAGGTCTCTCTGTCTCTCTCTTTCTCTCTCTGTGCAAGCTAATAGTTTTGCTTGCTCTTTTCAACAAAAAATAAAATTACTTATTATATATTTATGCATAGTTGACCAAACAAATGTAATTCTGTTTGTTCCTCTGTTAGTAAGTTAGCATGTGTGTTACATTCTGCCATTACCTCAGACCAGTAATGGACCATTTTGTTTTGATTGCAAGGAAAGACAAGAAAAATATCAGAAATGCTGTTTTTTTTTTTTTTTTTTTTTTTTTTTTTTTTTGATATAGAAAGAAAAGACTATAATGTTCTCATACATTTAATCTCTGAGTGAAAGGGGAAAACTGTAAATTTTGAGGGTTTTTTTTTTTTATTTGTACCCTCTTACCTCTGTAAGGTTGCTTTCAAACTTATGATTATTGTTACAATATCTTATTAAAGTTGTTAAGCTCAAATATTTAGTCAAAGTATTTTATGGTCTTGAAACTCAAAAGAAACTTATTTAGTCATCAAATTAATAATTATGATTCATCAAATAATTCAATTAGGAAGTTGTGAAATTTTCATTGGTGCTGCTAGCTAAATATGATCATATAAGTACCCAAGCATACACTGACAGAAAATAAAATCACAACACTCTAAAGGGCAATTGTGATTTTGACCTGTGTACACTATGTAGATGCTTCAGAACAGATATTCTGATAAAATCTTTTTTAGTCTTCAGCCATCTTGTGATATAGTAACACTCATACCAGTGTACAAGCTGTGTAGATAATGATATCTACTATGATGATGTTCATTGTGATGAAAACAAGAATCTTGTGATAGCTGCACATGTATGCCTGTTGGATATTGGATGTCTGTGATACTCAGCTGTCAAAAATGTTCAAATTAACATTCCCACACTTGCAGACCAGGTTCTGAGTAGCCATCTAGTACAGATGCTTGCTAATATTTCTGCATTGTAAGAGTAGTAGTGGCAAATGGCACAGTGTTCACAACACAGATCAAAACAAATGTGGCTTCAGAGTAGTTTCAACAAAAATCATTAGGAATCCTTTACTTGCAGAAACAGGACACCAGTCAGACTTCCACTTATACCATAACATCAACATGCAATGTCTCCAGTGAAAGTTACATGGAGATTCAGATGTGGTTTTCTTGTGTTCTCTGATGCAAGTGACTATCTGTTCCAGCAGGATAATGATTACCTATATTAAGCCTGCTCTATTCCAAATTCTCTGCAAGATGTTTCATAATTTCCATGTCTGGTATAAACTGTCAGAACTATCCTTTCTTGAACATATGAGACATAAAGGGATGATGCTTGACTTCTTTACTTAGCCCACTTTCAGCTCTTGCTTTATTGCATCAAGGAGCAAGGCAAGTGATATAGAATAATGTATCACAGCATTGTATTGTACATGTATTTATACAATCATATACCTGTGAAATCTGAGTAATGTTGATACACTCTTCATTTTGCAACCTTTTGTATATTTTGATTTGCATATATGAACATTTACTGTAATTCATAGGTATTACCTGTATGGTTCTTCTTCTTTATCTGCCATGTCCACTCTGGACATAGTCAATCTTGGCCTTCTACAACTTCCTGTCCCTTATAGCTCTTAATAAATTTTTCCTATTTCTCCTAAACCCTGTTCTGCCATCCATTTACTTAGGCCCATCAAGTATGTTATGCACTGTTTTCCTTTGTTCATCTTAACATTTGTCTGATCATTTTAGCCTGGCAAATTTTGTCAAAATCTGAAATGTCAGCTCACAATATAAATATATTGCTATGACCTATATTAAACTTTTCCTATTTTTTCTTTTTAATATTGTCAGTGTTTAGCTTTGCTATAAATATAAAATGTTTTCTATTCAAGTAAACTTTACATTTGCAAGATGAAAATTGTTTCAGGCAAATAAATTTACTTGTTCTTTATTTTATAAATGGGTAATAAGTTTTTTTAATAAGCCTCTATGGATTTGTAAAGGTCAAAATAAATATCTGAAACATTAAGCTTTGGTTAGTGGACTTTCCCTTCCACCTAAATAAACAGACAGCATGTTATGGTAGCATATGAATTTACTCCATTGCTTGTTATATAACACGTAGTTTATAAGTACCTACTAGAAAAATAAAATACTTATTAATGATTGCGTCTTATTTTTACTTTAGATTTCTATATTTAGCAATTGACTTCCTGTTGGGTAAACATTATTTTTAATTATAAAAAAAACAGTATTATGAATCATAATATGTAATAATTATACCTGGATTTTATTTCCGAGAAATTTCACTAGTTCTCTGTTCTGGCCTGACCTCTATGATTATCAATACAAAGTTTTATTCACAACTCTGTAATGAGATCTATGATGTAGATAAGTCAAATAGCATTCACTATGTAAGACTTTTTAATTTTTTTTTTCTTCTATAACAAAGGCAGCTTATATATGAGCAATATCCTGACAGAATGCAGTGGAAGAAAAGGCACAACTATAGAATCTATAAATTACAATCCTGACAAATAAAACCATATAAAAAGTACCTACCCTAAAATCCCTTAAAACATTGAAAATTGGTGGAAAAAATCTGTAAGCTTTAACTAAGTATATACAGTAATATGTAGTATATTATAGTATAAAGAATTGGAGAAAAATGACTAAATTTGTGTCCTACTTAATAATCAAGGTTTTTTATTTTTTTTTATTGCCAAAGTTGTAATGTTGATGTCTATGAAATATGGACTCCTGAAATATGGGATGTGAGAGTTCGTGTCTTACCAAAAACTTCTGATTTCATACTGCTTATTCTTAAGAACAAAGTGTCTTAACACAATGTTATGCTTTTTTCTTTTTTTTTTTTTTTTTTTTTTTTTTAAAAAAAAAAGTAATAATGAAATTAAGAAAAAACAGTAATGAAATAATAATAGTATGTTTTTCTTTAAATTTTCACTTCATTTCAAATGAAGTTAAAAGATAAGTTTATTTTGTGAAAATATCTTGTTTATCTTCACACAGAATTCATTTATAAAAAAAGTTCTTGAAAATTCTTTGGAGAAAATTAATTAGTAATTAAATTTTTTATTATTTTACAGATATCTATTTGAACACATTGAATGAAAATGTGCAGATAACCTCATCTTTCATCTCTCCTGAGAGATGACTAACAGGTGTCACATACCCACCCTTAACAAACTGCAGAGAAGAAAAAAAAAATAGCTACTCTATATACTTCATACAGAAATCTACCATGGCATGGGAAAACCTACTGGTGATACCATCAACTTTACCATTAATTCGGAAGAGCAGGCACTTTTGGTTTCTCAGCATATTATTGTTCTGTCTAGAACTAGACTCTGTCACCAGCATCTTGGATAATATTCACATCCCATTGAAAAAAGTGGCACCTCTACCCAGAAAACAAATAACAGGTCTTTTACGTTCAGCAAGGAGTATAAATAATTTACATGATCTACAGTTACGTGGTCAACCTGGCCAAGGATATTATGTGGAATTTGAAGTTGGTACTCCGCCACAGAAGGTGAGTGTTTTTTATATATTTTTCTTTGCTCATTGTACTTTGAATATTTAAAGGTTCAAATTACACTCAAATCCACAATTAAGCAGTTTAACTGGGTAAAGGTGACCTTCCACCTCTCTATTTTTAATTTTCATTAATGACCTTCCTGATGGCATCAGCTCTCAACTTGGTAACTATGCTGATGACACAATTTACTCCTGCCTCGATAATAAGTCTGACAAGGTCAAAATGGCAGCCAATGTCCAAAATGACCTATATAGTTATATTTAACTGGGGCAAAAGATGGCTTATTAATTTTAATGCCTCCAAAATTAAACTTTTCTCCATTTAATCATCTGAGAGACCTCTTGCTGCCTTCTGTTAGTATGGCTGATGCTATCCTCCTGGAAAGTGACTTGTTACACCTTTTCAGGCTCATGTTCTCTGCTGATATGAAGTGGAAAGACTATATTGAATCCATTGCTAAGTCAACTGCTAAGAAAGTTGGTTCACTATATCAGGCGAGACAATTTTTCTCTCCAGAATCTATCTTGCATATCTATAAGTCTATCATTTGTCCGTGCTTAAAACATTGCTGCCACATATGGCTGGGTGCCCCTGCTTGAGCTCCTTGATAAAATCCAAAGAGTCTGCAATATTATTGGTTCTGCTCTGGTGGCTCAGCTCCAGCCACTTTCCCAATGCTGTAAGGTTGCTTTTCTCTCTTTTCTATAAATACTTTCATGGCAATTGTTCAAATGAGTTCTATAGTACCTAGAGTTTTTGAATTTAAGCACAGCACTAGACTGGCATCGAGATCTCATCAATTTACAGTTGAGCTGGCTAGACGTAGCCATGTTCTATGCTAACAGTTTCTTTTCTTGCACTTTTCGCTTGTGAAACTCCCTTTCAGCCAAAGTTAATCTGCAAAAATATAAATCCAATGTCAATTGCTATCAACTGTCCACCTTTGCTCTCTTTTTCTGCTCATCATTAATGTTTCTGTTCCTAATTCTTCCACACCATGTAACCCCTTGTGTTTTAATGACATTACAACCTTGCTTGAGCGATTCTGGTTTTTTTTTTTTTTTTTTTTTTTTTTTAAATGAATCTTACTAATTCCCAATTTCACCCCTACTTTTGCCTAAGAATGTTGAAAGGACAGAGAAACTTTGATAGCTTCAACCTTGTTACTAGAAATTACCCAAGGTCCAAAAAGTTTACTTTAGAATAATTATCCAAAAGTCCCTTTTTTTTTTTTTACAAAGAAACTTTGACAGAAAACTTTACAAACAAAAATATTAGCTTTCAACATGTAAGCAAATTTTAATAATTTTGCAAATTCATCGTTTTGTGGAAATTCACATGATTCTCAATTTAAGTAAGCAAAAAGAGAAATTGAAAGAGCCTTTGAGTTGAGCACTGTCAGAGACAGATTATAGCTGTATTGTAACCACCGCCCATAGTCATATGATCAATTCCTGAATGAATACAAAGACTTGTAATGAACACATATATACAACATCTGCCGAGTAAACATTTAACACATGTTAGTCACACAGTTTCTCCCTCCCCTCTCTCTGCGTTCTATGATGAATTAATTTCTTCAGATTGCTAGAAATACATTTGGTTGCCTCAAGACTACAGGAGACTTATTAATATTTTCAGTGAATTTACAACTACCAATGTAGATACCATGAATAAAACCATTGAAAATTTAATGCAATGCTATTTCAAAGGAAATCCCAAGAACGTGTATGTGATTATTGCTTGACTGAAATCTCATTTAAGGATTTTTCAACTGAAGCAGAGAGATTTTATCATTTAATAAATCAGAATACAGCATGGAGCAATTTAATTTCAATTTGCATTCAAATCCACTAGCAAGAACACCCTTTCCACTACTTGCAACACAAGCAAGAGTCAGTGACTAAGACTTTGGCTGAACAAAATATCACAACTGTTGCCAGTGACAAGGAAGCCTCTCATCATCTAACCACAGCCTAATAGTTGGTGGCAGAGATGAAAGGTTCATGTGCATACTTTAAATTCAAATGATTTTTGTGTAACATTTATTCCTAATTATCTAAGACAAGCATGAATGAACAAGTATTTTAAAATCCTTTCTATTTTCAGTGTTTGTGCTAATTAAATTTTATACTTATAATTTTGACTTTATCTAAATCTCCATTACTTGGAACTGTTGCCAGTTTATGTATTGATTGCTTTTATACGAAACATTATGCTTTTAATGTTAGTAATAACTTACTTTTCAGCCATCATAAAGGTGAGTCAATCAAGACATGGACTGTTAGGACATTGTACCAATGCAGGAAGTTAGAAAATGTAAAATGAGAAATAGACTAAATATCAACATTCTGGGAGTATGTGAATTTATGGATAAACAATAGGACTTTACAATTTGCTATATGTTTATAGATTCTTGATCAAATCCAAAGAATCTGCAATGTTACTGGTCCTGACCTGGCATCTCTTTCCCACCACCATAATAGAGCTTCCCTGTACCTTTTCTATAAATACTTTCATGGTAATTGTTCTGATGAACGTTCTGCTATGGTACCTAGATTTTTTTTTAATTTAAGCATGATACTAGATTGGCTGCAAGGTTTCCTCATTTTACACTTGAAATGGCTAGATGTAACTGTAAGTTGTATGCAAACAGTTTGTCTCGCACTTCTCACTTGTGGAACACTCTTCTGGCGTCTTACTCCCCAGTCTACTTTGATCTTCAAAAATTTAAATGCAATAGTTATCTTTTTTCTTAATTCTTGTTCTTTAATAGTTTTTCTCATATTCTCTAACACTCACTAACACCTTGCATCCTAGTAGTTTTAATGCCTTGCTTGGTGTGAAATGTTTTTTTAAAAAAAAAAAAAAAGTAAAGATAACAGAATCATATATGCAGGTAGGAAGAGAAATGAAAGAAGTTGAACTCTTATTAGATAAAGATGGGAGAAAATATATTCTGGGATGCTAGCATATTATCATATGTAACCTATTTTTCATCATCTATTATAAATTATTTAAAGAATGGTTAGTTAGGATGATGCATCCATCATTACAATTTGTTACCTAAAACGGAAAATACATATGACTCAACTTAATCCATAAAAACACGGAAGGACCCAGAGTTGTAAAATTTGATTTTATATCAGCACTAGTGAAATTGAACAGGTACAAAATAGCAAAACCAGATAAGATTGTAATAGATATTTGACAGCCTTAGACAATTTTGGGATTGATATGGGTACCAAAATGATAAATAAAATATGATAGTTGTGTAATACAAGCAGACCTTGTTAGATTTATCTTCATAGTGCTACAAAAATAAAAAAAAATAAATGGGTACTGATGAATGCACATTTATTTTTTAATTGGAATCACCCCAAGCAAGGCAGTAATACCAGTAAAACACAAGGGGTTACAGACTGCCACCCCCTTGATTATTATGTGTGGGGCACAGTTGAGTGAGAGACAGTCAAAACTCCTTGTAACAGCAAAGCGAAGGCATGCATTATGGCATCATTCACCAACTTAAACAAGGACACCGTCCAAAAGAGTTACAGAAGATCCCAAAGTTGTCTGGAGCCTGTGGTTGAAGTCAATGGCAATTTTATTGAATAAATTTACTCTTTAGTATTTAAAGATATTTTTGTGTAATTTTGGTAAATATATGTTAAAATGAGATGTCAGTGTTATTTTCAGTTTTGTGTAATTTCGATGACAATTTATTCATTGCAGTCTGTAATATATATATATATGTGTGTGTGAAATCTAGAGAATATAGTACCTATTTCAAAAAAAAGTTTATGGAATTATTTATGTATGGAGATCTACTTCTACCTAAGAACAGTATATTGTGTGTTCTCTACCTGATTTATTATTTGCAAATTGATTTTATCATATAGATGAAGTAGATCACTCATATCTTGGAGATGACTAGTTACTGCCAATACAACATGGTGGCAGAATCTACTTGTGACATGTAAGTGTAGCAGATCTTCTATTATCACAATGTGGGATACTTAATAATAAAAGTGATAAAAACATAGACAAAAGTGTGAATGAAATTGGCTAGATCATATACCCAGATACATCTGAAAAAAAAAAAAATTTTAGCATCTCAACATTTTCAGCATTTCCTATATATGCATAATTATAACCAACATTTGCATTTTTATATATCCCTTCATACACGTATATAATTACAGCAACAAAACATTACTTTAGTTTTAAAGGACAAAACATATCACACAAAAATCTTTTCCACTTTGTCATTAATTTTCTTTGTGTGTATGTATATATATATATATATATATATAGTAGGCAGGAAGATTTTTTTTAACAAATTTTATAAAAATATTTTATAATCCATACAATATTTGTATACCATGGCATAATGCTGCAATATACAAGAAAAATTTGATATATTAATGAAATTATATGAAATTAAAAAAATTAGAGGCAAAAAAGTATTCGTACAACATTAGAATACCTATTTAATATTTTGTAGCATATCCCTTACTTAATTCAGCAGCAATCAGTTTCTTTCTGTAACTTTTAATCAATGATTTGTAAGATTTCAGCGGTATTTTACTCCATTCTTCTTTGCATATTCTCTTTAGGTCCAGGATGTTTTTCATAGCTATTTTATTAACTTGAATTTTTAATAAACGCCACAAATTCTCTATTGGATTCAAGTCTGGAGACTGTGATGGCCATTCGAGTGTATTAACATTGTTTACAATAAGCCATTTTTTTCATAGATTAGCTGTATGTTTAGGGTCATTATCTTGTTGCAAAACCCACTCATTTGGGAGTTAAACTTTACTACTGACCCAAACAAATTAGAGTCCAGAACATATTGGTATTTTTTTGAATTCATTCTACCATCTATTATCTCTAAATTACCTATACCATTAGCAGAAAATCATCCCTAAACCATGATATTGTCACCACCAAATTTCACTCTTGGGATTGTATTCTTTGTTGCAAAGGCTGTAACGTCTTTTCTCCAAACGTGAATCCTTGAATTACACCCAAATAGTTTAAATTTGCTTCATCTGATCATAAAACACTTTCCCAAAATGATTCAGATTTATTCTTATGCTTACAAATTGTAACCATTTATATAGGTACCTCCACAAGATCGCTAAAAAAAGAGCATAGCATGATGAAAAAGACGCCAAACTTGCCGAAAACAAAATTTTATCGTCTAAATGTTTGTTATTATTAAGAGGAAAGATCAAAGTATTTTGGGGGTATTTTTTTTTACATTTTTTTTAATCATTCCTAGCATGTTTGAAATTTTATTAAAACCTCTTTTTTTTTTTTTTTTTTTTTTTTTTTTAAGTCAGCAAAATTGACCATTTTTTTCCATTTTATAAAAAAAAACTGGAAATCTCACTTTGAAATTCTTTTAAATATCAATTATCATTTTTTTCAAAACTTTTTAAGAAAATCGGAAATTATAATGTTGATTTAAAATATTTTGAACCAAGCTTAACTTAGCTTCTGCGCTGAAAAGATGTAATTTGAAAATAAAACAAAGCAGGTCATAAACTTTTGCATCACTTGACAGGTGATGTATGACATAATGACGGATTCCGTGAGGATAATTTGTTCTACGGAAGGAGAAAAGTGAAATAATTTACATTTAAGTGAACAAATTATTTACCTCGTTATTTTTAAGGGAAACTTTCAGAGCTCTAATTGTTTTTTTTTTTTTTTTTTTTTGTAATTAGCTTTCACCTTTATGTTTACGATGCTTTATGGAAAATATATTCTACAGAAATTAAAATAAGACTGTTAAGAGTAAGATTAAATTTCATAAGAAATTAATTTATAGGTGCCTTTCTTATGAAATTTTATCAGAAGTGTACATAAAATACTATAATTTTATGTACATTTATTACATTTTACTGTGTTATTTGTATTTCCATTCATTTTATTTTTAATTTTGATATTTCATTTATGGAAAAATGTCATAACTGAGTTAATATAAAAATAAGATCATATAAATTTCATAAGATGATACTGATACTTGTAGCTACCTTTCTCAGTTGAAATTGAAAAATCAAATTAACTTCTCCACATGTGTTTCTCAAAAGTAAAGGCCTTAACAGCGGAGAACAATGCTTAACTCAAATAACGCAACTTAATTGTATTCTGGTTGGTCTTCCGTACTTTATAATCACAGCCCGATTATAAACTCAAAATTACATTTCTTAATTACTGCGGATCTTCTGATTAGTGAAAATGATACAATTTACAACGTGCTATCTCATAAGGAGACTTAGGAAACCTGATGCGGCTTTTAACTAATTTTATAATATTTTAAAAAATTAAATGTAAAAATCTATTATAATTAAAAAATAACAAATAATTGTATTAAAAATTCATTTTTCATCAAAAAAAAATTTTTTGCTTTCAGAAAATATTATCCATATTCATAAAAACAACTAAAAGCAAATAAAAGCATTTGAAATTAAATAATATCTTTGTTTTATTGAGTTTTGTATGTTACGATTCAGAGCTGATTTTCAGGTAGAGGTGGTCCAATTAAAAACAAAAAAAACATGATTTGCATTCCTCAAAGCATTGTGCTTTTAACTATTGTAATCACTAAACCTGATGCGATTGAATTTCTATCATGTTCATAAAATTAGTTATGGGGGGAGTAATAACTATTAAAAAAAATATTTCTACTATGAATTTTATAAAAAAAAAAAGAAAAAAAAAAAAAAAAACATATTTATAATAATAATAGTTCCTGAAAGTTTCATTAACATCCGACAAATATTTTTATTTTTGCAAGATTTTTCCAAATTAATGTGTGTCATACCAAAAAAATGTGCTAAAAATTGTCTGTTATTTTACTAGTTCCAGTGATACAAAGAGAAACAAGGTTTTTTTTAATCAAAATTTAAAATGTTCGAAAAAAAAAAGAAAAAAAAGGAAAAATTTTAAAAAATAATTAAAGACTTTGGTCTTTCCTCTTAATAACACAAGCATTTAGATGATAAAATTTTGTTTTCGGCAAGGTTGGCATTTTTTCATCAAGCTATGCTCTTTTTTTAGCGATTTCATGGAGGTACCTAATTTATATATATATATATATATATATATATATATATAAATGTCCCTGATTAAAACCCTACAATAGCAAATGGCTCTAATATAGTTAAAACAAACAAGCAGAGAAGCAGACAGATTCTCTTCAAGTTTTGAGTCAGAAAGTGATAAGCTAGGGTAATTAATTTGATTTATGATGTCCACTTATCCTCAGAAATTCCCAGATTATTTTCCTCACACATAGTTTTCTTTCTTTTAGTCAAACTGATGATGCCAAAGAGCAGAAGCTTTCTCCAGTGAAACATATCTTTGATGAAAAAAAAAAAAAAAAATTTCCACTTTCATATTCGCTCCTGTTTTGGATACTATTATACACACACATACATACAATCAGGGTGTCTCTTGTACCATTTTCATATTGGGAGCAAATTCTTGACTGTAATAAAAATTAACACAAGTAAAAAGCATAAAATTACAACTAAGTTTCATGTAACAAACTGTCTTAAGACTTTTTAACAGTTCTAAGTAGTTTTTAACCTATATTTTAACCTGTTCTATGATCAATTAGTTGAAAATTAAGCTTTCTTAGTAGAAGAATAAGAAGTCTTTATACTGCCGTATTGAAGCAAGGATTTAATTTTATTCATATTTTTCCAACAACAAACACTTACTTGTTGGTAACTATGACACACCCACTGCTGTTACATCTGCAGGACATGTGCTGTCCTTATGATGCTATGGTTATAGGACTCATCATTAGTAACCATGGTCACAAAACTACTTATCTATCCCTTCATCGCCATCAGATTGCATCTATCTTTTTGTAACAATCACATTTTATTTCTATCTATCCACATGGTCCTGTGATCTTGGTGCTGTTCAATCCCAGATCTGTCAGGAGTTCAAATGAAAAATTTCAAGCCCAACAGGCTTTTTTTCTTTTTTTTTTTTTCCTTTTATTTATTTATTTGTTATAATTTTTAGATGAGGAATCCTCATCATCGTTATTATCATATGCTTTTCTGTTCAGACAAACATACTCATCTTGGTTGTTATAGTCACAATGTTTCAGCCATTGTACCCTCCAGCCTTCTTCAGGTGTCTCTCTTGCTATCTATATAACCTTCTTGGTATTTAAAACCAAATGATTTCTTTCTTTCTCCCATTTAAAAATTCTGTGAAGCTTGTAATTTACTGGTTGTCTAAAATCTCTGTTTCAGTTTTCATTTCTGTTTTAGTCTGCTTGATATTTCAGTATTTCTATTTGCATCAGTTTTTTTTCCCCCAGTGATTCCTGCTTCTTTCATACGAACCTGAAAGGCTTTAAAATTCAGAACCTAACTTCATCTTGACATAAGCACTTCTTCACTATTCATGCATATTACCTTAAAAACCAAGTGCAATTGCTTCTAGGAGAGTGCACTGATAAAAATGTAGTTCTCTTGAATATGGAGAAATCTGATGTGCATAGCATGTCCACAATTTGCTGTTATATATAACAAATTACAGGTACATCATTATTCTGGCAATCAATGGTTCAGTACTTATTTTAAACAGTACTAAATTACAAGAGAGTACTTAAGATTCATACAAATGCTGTAGTAGTTGATGTAGAGGCCAGAGATTTTATTCTCAAAGGCAAGGGTTTATTTTTTTTCTTCCATATAATCCTGAAAATGGCATATGGCCTGCTAATTGTAGTCCAGTTCCTAGATACTGGATTACAATGATTTAAAAGAAAGTTTGTTAAAAACAATTGAACCAAGTGTGTCTGTACTTAAGTAGTAAAATGAGAATAGGATTGCTTCATCATGAAGTATTTATTGTATATAGGAGGATGTTGGCCAAATATAGCAGTTGTTAGCTTACAGCTCTTCTCTTAGTACACTAGAAATACCATTTTGTTTAGTACTGTCCATTAAATCTGTTAGTAATGACAGAAACCTGTTTTGCAGTTTAGAATTTCTTCAGTAATCCAGTCAGACTCTCCATTCATGTTGCATAGTTCAGATGTCTGGAGGTCTTTTGGCAAAGCTGACATGTCCAATGAAAATGATTGCAGAGAAGGAAAAATACCTTTTATAATTATTTACACTATTTACATTTGGACTATTGTCCTCATCTTTGTTGTTGTTACACAATGTTTTGGCAGTTGTCCTATGGCCTTCATCAAATGTAAATTGATCTAGGTAACCTACAGGAAATTCTGAACTCTTTTCTGTTCAGTTAACCACTGAGTTCAAGTACGTATTGCCTGGTCAATGGATTGAATTCACAATTACTATGTCAGTAACTTCATGAACCAACACTTTAATCAACTAGGTTATTGTCCCATAGAAATAAATAATAATAGTTCCTGTAGAACTAATAAGAACTGGACGAGATATCCCTAGACATGGGCAGTGGAATAAGAACAATCTACTCTCATATATTAAAAGGGTTCAGTTCAGAATTCTCTGTAGGTTACCTAGATCGATATATACCTGATGAAGGCTGGAGGGCACAACAGCCAAAATGTTGTGATAACGACAAAGGTAAGGACAATAGTCAGAATGTAAATAGTGTAAATAATGATAACTCCTCATCCCAGAAACCCAGGCAGAAGCCTTTTTATAATAGCAAAAACCATGTTTATTTTGATTATGATTACAATTTTTCATATTAACCCTTACTCATTAAGCAACACTGAGTTTTTAATAGCTGTCAGTCAGTTTCAGTCAGTTGTCATGTGATCAACCTTCAGTGGTTCAGTAATTCATTTAGATACAGTCATGGAACTGTGGTGTCAGATCTGCAACCAAAGTTTTGGTTATCCTCCTCCCACCTCACCTCTGCCATGTTCCTTTCCTGGAGTTGAAAATCTTCTTTTGGACCTGGTGTGGGATAGTTACAGCTTTTTTTTGGGGGGGGGTGTTGGCCTAATGAGATTGTTCAGCTAGTAAGGCTTTGTAAATATGAGTGTAAGAAATTTGGTTCTGCACTGTGTGTGTCTGTCTGTCCCTCCCTCCCTCGCTCTCTCTCTCTCTCTCTCATATATATATATACACCATCTTTTATTGTAACAGGAATTTTCTGATATTCTCTTCCAAAGAAGTGTCATTTACTTTTAATATAAGAATAAAAAGATATTGTAAAAGTTATTCTGAGCAGAATCTACTGAAGAAAAAATATTACCAGCAATAAAAATTGTTGGCATTAAATAACCCATTGAGATTGATATACCATAGAACAAAGCAAACCAAGTGTTAAGCTTGCTTTAGTTTTCAACTAAAATAGCTAACATGGTAAAATAATCTTGAAACAAAATTTCAGACTTTGTAAACTTATTTTTTTCTTTTGACTAGCACTGTTTATTAATGGCCATAGAATGAGTCTGAGTAGTTGCAAGGTAAAGCAGCTGAAATTATTAAGATGAAAAAGAAAAAATAATGATGGTTGACAACTTTATCCAATAAAATGAAAGATATTGTACTTTGTTTGCAATGGCATCTTTTAATTTTGATAGTGTTATGGAAATTTCCTTAATTCTTTACCACTGATGTTAAAAGAAATTATGGTAACTAGCAGTATTTGTGAAAATTTCATGGTTTTCCTATTTGAATTTTCTGATGAATCATAATTCTTAATTTAATGATTGGATAAGCTCCTTCCAAATTCAAAGACTATCAAATACCCATGGAAGTTCCCCTATTGCTCCATTAAATATTTGAGCTTAACAATTTTAACAAAATATTTAAAGAAGTAAGAGAGTACAAATGAAAAGACTCAAAATTGACAATGTTTTCCATTTCACTGAAGCAGACAATAAATACAGGATTCTTCTTTGATATCTCTTTCTTCTTCTGTCATTCCTTGCAATCAAAATGGAATGGTCCATTATTTATCTGAGGTGATGGGTAGAAAGTAATGCATGCACTAACTTATTAATTAATGTAGGAACAAACAGAATTATATTATGATAATGATGTTATGATGGAGAAAGTGTTTGAATAACTGTTTTAATAACAAATTGAAATTCACATTTTCAAACTATGAGTGTCCAAATGTTATACAACTTTTAAATGGATTCATCAAAAATACTGAAATGATTAGGTTGTGAGCCTTTTTAAAAAAATAAAAACTGTCTGAATGAATTGTTTTTTTTTTTTTTTTTTGTAAATGCTAAAGCATTAAAAGGTCTCCAGTCTCTTTATCAACTGCCAGATAAACTTAAGTGTAGCTTGATATTTTTTTTTCGTAAATACTTATTCAAGATATTGCAAGCTTTTAGAGCAGTAATAATTGTAAACACCAAAGATGTCATCTGCTAAATTTCTAAAAATAAAAATTATAACTAGCTTGTATTATATATTTTAGTATCAATTACAGAAATTTATATAAAGGTCATGTAAGCCATTTTATACTATATTTTGTATCATTTTTTAATGAAAGAAAAGATTGATTTCTTTATTTTGTATAGTTAAATTTCCCAGAATAATTCTGAAGATAAGACAAATTGGTTTCAAAATAACAATAGGAAAGAATTCTTAGTTCTTGCTGACACATTTTATTTTCCAACTTTATCAAGGCAAGCAATGAAAACATAATCCTCTTTCTAGATAATGTTAACTTCCTTTTGACTAAGAGATTTTTGTTTTCCATATGGACACTATAGTTAAATTTCCCAGAAAAGTTACCAATATCCAGAAAGAGGCTTATGTAGGAGCATCTTGTTTTTTAAATTTTGGATTTGATGTAACTATGGCTACAAAACATTTAGCTTTCATTGCTTGCCTTGATAAAGTCGAAAGATGAAACACTTCGGCAAGAACTAAGAATTTTTTCCAGTGTCATTTTTCACTTGTATATAAATTAACAAAGGGAAAATGAGTCTTATTTATAATAATACCATTTCCAAAAAGGTTTTTATTTTTTGTAATGAACTCTGATAGATTCCACATTGCATTTTCACTATGGAGCAATGAAAAGCCATCAGATTGCCTGAGTACTGTATATACTCATGTATAAGCCAACTTCATGTATAGTGTGACCTCTGAATTTTTTTTCCTTGAATTTTAACCCCTCCAGAAAAAAAATTACCTGTGTATAGTGTAACTGGTCACCAAAAATGTATGATTTTTAACCTCTTCAAAAAAATTACCTGTGTATAGTGTGACTTTTTATTTTATTTTATTTTATTTTATTTTTTTTTTTTTTTTGTATAAAAAATAATCCTAAAAACTTGCACTATACTTGAGTATATATGGTATGTGGTTATTTAAATTAACAATGGATTTTAGTTACCTATACCATCAAAAAATGCTAGCAATATTTAAGTAATTTTCCAATTGCATTGTACTTATAAAATATCAAAAACTTTGCTCCTCTACATTTTCTAGCTTGTACTGAATATTAAAATTCTATTTCTGCTATATCACCAAAATAGTTTATATAGAGATGGCCAGATTACTCACCTCTGTGTAGGAGTCTACTTCTTTACATTCTTTAGTGCAATTTCTAAAGTAGTAATGGATTTTTTATTTATTAACCTTTGATACTGTATGTGACTTCATTTGCTGTACAAAAAGTTTATCCTGCCACTGAAAGTGACTCTGATCCCTGAACAATAGTGTATTTGAATTTCATAGTGGTGTTGTCATATCCTTCTATGGCAGCAGAAAACAACTTAAAGTGAATTTAACAATAAGGGTACTGCAATTGAGAGGCCTTGAAAAAGAATGCAGTGGAAAGGGAAGTAATATTAATAATGCAGTGTGCTAAAGGTTAATCCAACAGTTTTTTATCACTTTAAACATTATTTTAGTGGTTATTCATATTTGAGTAGACACTCTGTTTTAAACAGTATATTTATTTTTGTCTACCAGCCTGAATTTTCAAACCATATTAAAGAAAATATTGCACCCTCTGGCAGGATTGCAACTTCTGAATTGTCTCTCAGTTACCCCTTTGCTATAATGTCCTATAATGGATGTAGGAGAGATCATAATCAGAAGAAGGAAAAGAAAAAAGTGTTTTCGACCTAATTTTGTTGCAGGATAAATAATTGTTTATAAATGAATAAAACAAGCTGATTTCTTCCCCAAAGATGCAGTAACTTGGATATTAAGTTGTCAAGACATCACTTAAAATTGCAATGTAATAAAGTTTCCATTGTAGCTGTAAACAAAATTTTGTGCTTGCTCTTTTTATTGTGTGTCAACTGACAGGTTTAATGGAGATTGTTAGAATTCTGATTGCTTTTCCCCCAACTCTTCTTTCAAGTATGTTGTAAAACTGTATGTCTACTTGATTAGTAATTATATTATGATATAATGTGATTAAGAAACTGGTATTTGTGTTACACATAGATTATAAGTAGAGTACAAGATTAACAGGTTGAATTTTATATTTTAGTCTTAAAATGTTTATTTGAATTAATATATCATTTTTCAATAAGCAATTGGTGATGACTTGATGTAGAAAATAAATGTCTTGATCATCAAATGAAAAAAAAATGTCTGATGGACTTCAATAGCCAGTTTGTCTTCTTACTTTCTTTGTTTTTCTTGTCCGTTATAATCAAATACTCCATAAATACTATTTTAACATTCAAGCCATCATATTTTCTGTAATGAGTAATAATCTTGTGAGAGAACTGTTGTGGAAAACCTGATCTCTTGTATTTCTCGCATTTTAAAAAAACCTTCAGTACTCAAAAGGCCTTTTTTTTTTTTTTTTTTTTTTGTTGTTCTATTAGAGAGAAATTTTAAAAATTCAATAAAACCTAATAAATATAACTCTGAATTGGCCATAATTTTACCTGAAGAAAGTTGGAGACTGAACCTGTCAAAAGTTAGTTTAATGGACACATTTCATAAACAAAGAAAATTATTTTCTTTTCTTTCTTTAGCTGCCCCCAATTAAACATTTAAATATGTCTGTGGTGATGTTTGTTGTTTGTTTTGTTTTTTTCAAACGATTGGATGATAGTATTATGCTTAATTTCTGGATACCTGTTGTAGAGTAAGGGTTCAGGATTTTTATAAACTCATGAATTTAATCTTTGTTTAAGAAACCTTACTATTGTGGCTAAGCTTAGTGAATATGTACTTTAATTCTTTAAAATATGTAATACTGTCCTCAACAGCTACAAGGGTGGGACGTTATTTGAATTTTATTTATAATAATCTTATTCTCATTAAAGGACCTGTCAGAAGAAATGTTTGACTAGAAGTTTGGTACAACTGTTAAGTAAACAATATAAAAAATAAAATACTTTCAGCAAGATAACTCAAGTTCAAATCTAGGTACAAGTTTAGTTTTTATTTCCAATCTCTGCTGATCAATGATCATAAAGCAATTGTAAAACATGAGATAATTTTCGCAAAAGGTAAAACTAGATGAAAGAAATACTCATTAGTTTATGCATCATGATAATCTAATTCAGTAAAAATGTCAATGATACAGTATGGGTAATTATAATAAAGGTAGCAGTAACCTGTCCATTAGCAACACCCCCACCCCCATGGAGTACAGAGCTCTAATCATACCATACTAGGCATTGCTGTTGTTGTTTCTCTAGGAAGATGATTTTTTTCAGGGTGGAGTTACTAGCCCCATGCCTAACCAATTTTGGATTCATTATTGTTGTTTTCCTATTCAGTTTCCAGGTTACATTCAGGAAATTTTATGCACAATGTTACATTATATTTTCATAGAGAAATGTAGGAAATTATATAAATGTGTTGCCTGCTGCAGAATTCAGTTTCTGTAACTTGTCCAATTAATCATGCAAGAAAATTGACAATTTGCCATTTTTTGTTGTATATTTTTTATAATTTACAATATTTAAAAATTATTCTTTGCAATCTTAAAACAATTCTGCTAACAATATGTCTCAGCAAGTAATCCACTTCACTATTAAAAATATTTTTATCAATTTATTCAGTGCTGTATAGTATGTTTGTCCATTTATATCCAAGTATAACTGTCTACTAGGGCGGCAAGTTAATCCTTGTTGAAGACACCTGCTCAGGCACATGTTTGCTCAACACCCACATAGCCAACCTAAGGTTTACTGCAATTATGCTGAGAAGACCTTAGCTACAGTTTCTAGGAGATTATGCATAATCTTGCCTATCAACAATTTGAAATGGCCAGTACGCTCAAACCCTCGGTGACTATGACTTGCAACTTTGTACTAGTATAATCATCCACAGCTTCCAAACAGTTTTGTCTAACAAATTTCAATCAGAAGTCTTAGTTCAACTCCTGGCATGATTGTGAGGTACTTCCCAATGGTACTACATTCAATATCAACAAGTTCACCACCATGACAAATTGACTATGATGAGATCTGAATCTGGGTCTCCTGGTTGGGGTGATAATGTTCTAATCACTTGGCTAATGCTGTATAATTTATTAGGAAACACAAAAATTTTTGGTACAAAATTACCATTACTTTTATTGCTCTTTTTACTCTAATTTATATCTTTGTTTCTCTGAATCCAAGGAATGTGATCAAAGGATGATTCAGTAGATAAAAAAATATCTGAAACTGACTGCTTATAATAACTCATCTAAGCCCTTATTGTATACCAAAAGAATTTACATATGCAGAGATTTTATTTAACTCTTATATCTATATTATACATAAGCCTGTAAAACTAAGTAGAAACAAAAACAAAGATGCTAACTGCTTAACACATTGGCTCCCACATAACCCACTGGAGGGTCATGGTGGTATATCTGTAAGGCCCACACAACTCTGGTGGGTTGTTTTCCAATTTCTTTTCTATGAAGATTATTGGGAGTGGAATGTTATGATTGATTACTTATGAGATACACCAGAACCACTTTTTTTTCTTTTTTTTTTTTTTTTTTTCCAAAAAAATTTTAATGTTTTTAATATAGAAAATGAGTTAGTGTCAATGTAATATTTGTATATTGGAAATTTTTCAATGACCCATGTCTGGGTCTTATGAACTCTGGTACCAAATGGCACACTGGTGGGTCATGGGTAATAAATGCTAACTATAATATCCTTGCCTTGTATATGAAACAATGTTAAAACAGTTGCTTGTACCAAAATTAAGATATAGTGTTGGGACAAGTGAAATGAGGCTTGGGAGCCAATGTGTTAAAGTTGTTTTAACAAGCTTTGAGACTTTATCTGTATGTTGTTAATGGATGACAAATATATTATCTATGGTCAAGCAAGAAATGATGCATGTATTACAAATTTACTTTTAAGGTAATGCTTTGCACTTTTGATCCTTAACAAGTGTTAATATGCTAGATATAAATAATTATAAGTATGCTCTTTCCATTAATTTAGAAATGGAGGTTGTCCAGTACTTGTCCACCATTTTATTATTAATACTTCAGGACATGTGCACTACATTCTGCATTGGCTTGAATCAGTATAAGACAAATCAATATTAGAAGCAATAATATCTGGCATTATTCCAGATTTGATATATTACAAATTGTCAACCTCTGATGACTTAAGTAGAATATTTAATATTGTAAAAGAAAGGCAGAATAGTTTTTTTTTGTTTTTTTTTTTTCCTAAAATGGGAAACATCTCAGCTGCTTTGAGTTAGTCAGAGGAGGTGACCAACTTGTGGCACCTCTCTTCTCTTCTTTTTAATATACATACTTTTCTCTCGTTGGAACCACTACAACCTCTTTCTTTTATTTATATATATATATATATATATATATATATATATATATAGTATAACCTTTCATTACTGGGAATTTTTGATGTTCAATTGGAACAGTTTAAGTAGTTTAGTCAGCCCACCCGAAAATCAATATTAGTAACATTTGGGTGCAACTGAGCCCCTCCCCCAAAAGGGGGGTTAATTTGAATGGGGTGGGGGGTCGCCCTGAAAAGAGAACTGTATAAGAATAAATAATATTATTGTACTAATTTAAACTATTTATTTTTATTAAAGTTTTTATGAAAGATGTATATCCAAGAACAGATAGTAAATAGTAAAACATTGCTGAGAGTTATAATGGACAGGAAGTAATGGAACTCAAAACCAGCACTGAAGAATTATCTATCAAACAAAAAAAATGTCATCGAAATCTGATGAAAACTGTGCATAAACGACATCTGATCACACACACATACATACACACACATTTTTTGAGAATTATATAATCTAGTAATGATTTTATTTATGAAAATGAAGCTTGAAAACAATAAAGGTGTTTAATTGTTTACTATGAAGAAATGAATAGTTGAAGCTAATATAAACTGATACTTTTGTTTTGTTCTTAATAGTTGTTAATATCTTTCATTAAGCTTCTCACCACTTCCCTTTTTTTTTTTTTTATCTAAAAAGAACGTTTGCTTCATTGCTGAAGTAGTTAGGTATTTCCTACTGTTGCCAGAGATTTGTTTTTGAACTTTTTTTTCCCTACTCTAGTAAAAAGATCTCCCTACTAAAAAAAAAAAAAAATGGTGTAATACAATTTGCCTTAGTAAACATGTTAGAAATTAACTTTTTTTTTTTTTTTTTTTTTTTTTTTTTTTTAAGTATAATAGGTGGAGTTGAAAACATTCAACAAATACATAAGACATCAGTTACTAAGGATAACACAATTGATGATTATCAAATGGTACATTTCTGCTTTTTAAATAATTTACTTTATTCAAAAGGATTTAAAAATATCTCTCCTACCAAGGATGCATTTTGTTGCCACCACAAGTGATCATTCTCTGAAAAGCCATAATGATAAAATAGTATATCATGTATTTACTATTTTGGCAGGAGCATATTTTATCCAAATGGCAGTATTTGAATGCCTTTGACCTTTTATAACAATCTTTTTAGATAAGACTGTTATGATAGCAATTTCTTCTGAGTTTTTACTTTTATTTTTGAGCGAACTACAAGGGTAAGTCAAAAATTACCGCACTTACATCATAACATATCTTTAGGTTTGTCACATTGCATTCTGCTCATGCATGCTTATAGTTGCTACTATTGTGGTCATGTGATCAAAGCTTGAGCTTGATCATGCCAGTCTTCTTGCAGCTTTACAGTGTAAACATGGCCATTCGGCTAGCAGTGTGCACCAAGGAGGAACAAAGAGCAACGATCCAACTTCTCTGGTTGGAAGGTGTGTCAGGTGCTGAAATTCATTGGAGGCTTTTAACACAATATGTTAACAGTGTATTACTGTGTAGAAGTGTGTATGAGTGAATCAAGAAGTTTAAGACAAGCATGGCACACAAAGAATCAGGATGCCAATCAACCTCCATCACTAACAAGGAGATTCAGCAAGCTCTAGAGATGGTAATGGTGAACTGGTGAGGTAACATTGATGACATAGTGGAATCAGATCACTGTTTTTTGTTTATCCTTGGTGCACACTACTATGTGGGTCTGGAGGCTTTCCTATTTCAACTTTTTAAGCTTCTGCAAGGTCTGTTTTGCAACATGTGGTCATGCATTGTTGTGTTGGAAAATTATGCCTTTTTGATTTATCAAAATTGGATGTTTTTCTTGAGCTCAAGTCTCTTCAAATGGTGAAAGGCAGTTGACATAGATTTCCAAATGCTTAGCAATCTCTTTCATTGAAATCTTTGGTTTATTCTCTACGATGACAAACACAGCATCCTCCTTTACATTGGAAGGTTGCCTGGAGCATAGGTGATCACTTAATTAAAAATCACCACAACAAAATCTGCCAAATCACTTTTTAAGCATCCAAAGAGCTGGAATATGATGCAGCTAAACTTTCTGAATGTTTTTTTTGTCACAGTTCCAATACTTACTTCTTTCCAAAATTCTAAGTGCATAATATGGCAAGAGTGTAACTTTTCATCATCCATCTTTAAGGCATTCATTTTTGGACAAAACATTAACACTCAACATTCAGCAAAGTCTGATCTGCAACTGAACAATAAAAGATTTCAATCTAGAACACCCCAGAAATCGGCACCAAGAAAAATGCCAGTGTCATGTTGCGATCATTTTATGTTAACAATGAAAATCTGGCACAAACATTTGTAATATCTGATATTTTTGAACAGTATTCCAGAAGTGGGTGTGCAGAACCAAATGAAAGGTCTGTTTTTGGCACATGAGCTGTAGATGTCAAAGTGAGCACTTCTGTTTGAGTTAAAGAATTGGATTTCCAACCTACACCCTTCCAACATTCCCATTTAGTAACCTTTTACTTTGAGTGGCACTTTGATTTTGTATTGGGTGAACTTAATCATTATCTATTGCTTTGTCTGGCACAATTCATGGATTTGCAGAATGAGTTTGCTAACAATTGTTCCATATCACAGTCTATCTGCTTTTGTTTTATGGTTTTAGTGGGTGGCTTTTAAAGGTTTTACATCTACTAGTCTTAGTTTGGCATAAGACTGAAGTAAAATAAAGCCAGAATTTCACCTCTATTACAGACTGAAGTGGTGGAAAGTTACCTTGAAAATCTTGGCTTTTTACTTGGTCTTGAACATCAACTATTAATGTAAAAAGGAAAATGTGAAGCACTGACAAGTGGTTGTGTTCAAAATGCTTAAGAACTGTTTAAATTAGACACACTCAGTTATGCTTGGAAATACATACATGAGCTGCTTTTTGTTTGATTGTAAATAGAAACACTCTAGCAGACATAAGGGACAGTAAAATATTTGGTGGCCATAACCAGTTTTCTGGTTGTCACTTCTTCATGCCTAATAAATCAATTTGGACAATGGGGTCAACTTGATTTTTTTTAATATAACCAATTATATCTATTTGTTACAATGCCTCTAAGTTAGTTTTTTTTTTATATTTCATGTTGACCCTCTCACTTTGTGTTAAAACAGAAGGTGCTAATGGTACCAACTTATTTTGACCCCCCTCTCCCCAAAGTAAGAATTGCAAGAAATTTCTAGCCTCCTTACTAGTTATTAGAACTCCCTTGATTTGGTAACATACATATATCTTGACCCTCAATAACTCTGTAAGTAGAAGAATCGTTACATTATTGGAGTTTCTTGTTTTTGTTTTTTGTTCTCAATACAGGTAAAAGAAAGTTAACATTTTTATAAAGCAATTTGGAATGTATTCTTTGTGCACCAATGAATGCAAGGAATTAATTTTTTTAAGCTTCTATAACATAAAACCTTTCTAAAGTTCATTAACCTGTTCAGTGTGCACTATTTGGTCTAATACTTTGCCATCAATGTATGTAACAGTGCACATATTTTTATATTATACGCTGACATGAAGTGGAAAGATTATATTGAATCAATTCCTAGGTTTGCTGCTAAGAAAGTTGGTTCACTGTGTCGTGCCAATCAATTTTTCTTGCCAGAATCTATCTTGCATATTTATAAGTCTACCATTTGTCCATGCTTTGAATATTGCTTCCACATCTGGTCCGGTACTTCTGCTATGTATTTAGAGATTTTTGATAAATCACCTCCCCCCCCCCCAAAAAAAAATTGCAATGTTATTTGTCTTGATCTGGCATTACTGCTTGATTTGCTTTCCTACCACCATAACATGGCTTCCCTATGCCTTTTCTATAAATACTTTTGTGGTAATTGTTCTGATGAACTTTCCTTTATGATATCTAGACTTTATGAATTTAAGCACAGTACTAGATTTGCAGTAAGATTTCATCATTTTACAGCTGAAATGGATAGATGTAACCATAAGTTTCTTTTATCACAATTCTCATTTGTGGAACTCTCTTCCAGCTTCTTGCTTTCCATGCAACTTTGAACTTCAATAATTTAGATGTAATGGTAATCATTATATTTTGTTTTCTTAATTCCTGTTCTTTTATTGTTCTCTCACTTTAATATTTTTTTTCTCTATTCTCTCACATTCAGTAACTTTTTGCATCTTGTGGCCCTGTTGCCTTGCTTGGCATGAAATGATTAACAAAAAAAAATTTAAGCAATTACAGAATAGTTTAGGATTATACAGACACCTGATTTTTGCCATTGTTTTTGTGCAATAACTTAGTTCTGACATAGGGCCACAATTTTAGGGTGGTCAGTGATGATTGATTATTCATTTAGCTTAGCTTAGTTCAGTTGTAGGAGGACCTAGTAAAGATTTAACTCTCTCTACAAACCATCTCTCACTATCAGACTATTGAGCATTGCTCTATAACAGATTACACATCTTGCGTGTATGTACTAGTTTTAACTGAAGTTGACTTAGTAGCTCAGATAATAGTGTATTTCCCTACTAACACGAGTGATTGGTATTTTAAATGGCAAATCTTTTCAGAGCAGGCAAGCCTTCTTATAAATTGGTGCAACATAATCCCATTTGATCACATCTTTTCATCATCCCTATGTTTTGCAAAACTGAAATTGATAAATATATACAAGGGAGTGTTGAAATATTTCCTGCTCAATACACTTAAAATCTTACCAAACATTAGAATTTATTCATTTATTTAATCACTTTTTGGTGAGACTGAGAGCTTTTCAATACCTCTACATACACTTTCAATTGCATGTAGCATGATCAAAACACCTGTGGCAGAAACTGCAGTTTTTAAATCCTGCTCTTTGAAATGTGAAAGAGGCACACACACTCTTAATTCTCTTCTCACTGTACAATACTTATACTTGCAGCAGATAAACAAATGAGCATAACATTTAGATGCTTTTCTATTTATATCATTATGGCAATACTTTATATGTTCATATCTATTACTTTTGTCTGCAAAAAATGAAAAAAATGTTAATTAATCTCCTTTTTAATTATGTTTCACAAATAGGCCAAGACATTTTCTTTGTAAGCTGTTAAGACATGTATCTCTTCATTGTATGAAATGTGGCCATGAAAAGGCCATTATCAGTATCTTATGTGAACTTGATATCTAAAACCTATCTATATTTTCATAAAATATCATTTGTTCAAAGATTTAATTTTGATAATCTTACATGGATATTCATAAATTATCTTTAAATACTAAACTTGGACAAAATATCTCTGTCAATTTTTTTTTTGTTAAGGGGATGCTGAAGTTCTTGGGCTGACCTACTTCTTGGATGACTATACATCCACATTTTTCATTCACTTCTTGCTCAAGCTGAGAAATTTTCACTACCCTCTTTGAATTTCATCAGAGACCATCTTCAGGTCATTATGTTGTCTGTGAAAAGTTACTTCTTTTATACTGAAAGAAAGAAAGAAAAAAAAACTTGTGAACTTTGCAATCTAGAACACAGCATAAGCAGTAAAAACAAACAGTTGAAATGTTTCGAATTTACAGAAATGTATATACATACTCACAAATCCTTTGAAGATGGTCTCAGATGAGATTGAAAGTACTTGGGAAATAAAAACTATTGGAAAGAAAACTTTGGTATTTTTCTTAATCAATTTTTTATGGACACCAAGAAATTAATCTGCAAATTTGCTGCCTAAATATACACTAATATATATATATATATATATCTTTGACATTTGATAGATGAAGTAATTAAATGTTAAATGTAAAGCCACTAAAACATCAGAATAGGTGTGCTCAAACTGGCTTGGCTTCTGTGTAATAGCTGTTTTCAAAATGCTTATCTAGGAAATCATGGATAGAACAGGAGTTGTCCATTAGCTGATTACTGTAGCATTTCTGAAAAAAAAATTTCTTTCTTTTTTCTTCTTCTTTCTTTTTTCTTCTTCTTTCTTTTTTCTTTCTTTTTTCTTTCTTTTTTCTTTTTTTTTCTTTTTTTCTTTCTTTTTTCTTTCTTTTTTCTTTCTTTTTTCTTTCTTTTTCTTTCTTTTTCTTTCTTTTTCTTTCTTTTTCTTTCTTTTTTCTTTCTTTTTCTTTCTTTTTTTTTCTTTTTTTTTCTTTTTCTTTTTTTTCTTTCTTTTTTTCTTTCTTTTCTTTCTTTTTCTTTTTTTTTTCTTTTTTTTTCTTTTTTTCTTTTTTTCTTTCTTTTTCTTTTTCTTTTTTCTTTCTTTTTTCTTTCTTTTTTCTTTCTTTTTCTTTTTTTTTTCTTTCTTTTTCTTTTCTTTTTTTTTTCTTTTTCTTTTTTTCTTTCTTTTTCTTTCTTTTTTCTTTCTTTTTTTTTCTTTTTCTTTCTTTTTTCTTTCTTTTTCTTTCTTTTTTCTTTCTTTTTTTCTTTCTTTCTTTTCTTTTTTTTCTTTCTTTTTTTTCTTTCTTTTTCTTTCTTTTTCTTTTTTTTTCTTTCTTTTTTCTTTCTTCACTATTCATTTCTGATGTATTTTAGAGTCAGCATCCAGTGTGTCTGCATTAGTCAGGAATTAATTCATGTGTTATTGGCAGAATAGGATTATTATGAGTTTAAATTATATAAGAACATAATTATTGGAAAACAGATATTTGATCCAATAGATTAACTATATAGTTATTTACAACTGGGTCTTTGTCTTGCGTAATTCCACAAATCTGAAGACATTCTAATTGAATAGGATAACTTTCAGAAGCTAAGCAAAGTATTACTAGATAGGAAATTTTCATGAGAAACAAATAAGTGTACTGAAGTGCCATGTTTTTCGATATGGTAATGAATGCTGGACAATTTCCTTATAGATGAGATGAAGTGAAGGATGCTAAACATACTGAGGACAAAATATGTTAACAAGGAAATTTTAAGGAAAATGGGAACCAAAAGGAGACGGTTTAAATTTCTGGTACATATAATGAAGAAAAGGTGCTTGAAGAATTTGATTCACAGGGCATGTTGAAAGCAAGAAGGGCAGAGGGAAACAGAAAATAATTTCCCTAACAAGTTCATGTAAATGAATAGCAGAGTAGAAACTGGAAGGTATGATAAGGGGGACAAACAAAGGAAGCTATGAAGAACCATGATTACCCAGATTCTGAAGTGATACAGTACATAAAAGAAGCTAATTGGTGTTTGATAAAAGCTTGTTGACTATTGTTCCCTGTACACAGTGCTTTAGATGGAATCACTACAAGCCAAGGAAATGTTTCTTTAAGTGTTAGTATATATTTTCAAGCATTTCATATGTAACACCCTTTATACTAACATAGCTGTTAAGTCAATGTCTGCAGCATTTCACTAATGCTGCATAACCTATTTCTTTAAATAGCTACAAACAAACATTTTTCAATAGATTTCTTAATGCCTTCTCAGTTCTGTCCTTTTCTTCATCCTGCTCCCTTTCAGTTATCAACATAGTTTGCTTTCTATGTAAACGAAAGACTTAAAATGTTGCATATCAAATGCCCATGTTGTCATCAATGGAATGTGTATAAAATGGCTTATTGACACTGGCTACAAACATTTTTTTTCTCACTTATTAATCTCTTTATAGATTAATATGATTGTCTTGTAGGCTGAAGATAGCACAGTTTGATTCTCATGTAGTTATAGCCTTGTGACAGAACAAGTTTAATAAATATATACTTGTTACTCACTTTACTAGCTTTTTTGTTTGAGATCACACAAGTGTGTGTATGTGTCTGTATGCATATATATATATATATATATATATATATATATATATATATATATATATATATAAAATTTATCATAGTGAACACCTAGACTCCAGAGTTTTATAGACAAACTTTTTCATTATTGTTCAATCCATTCTTCAGGAGATTTCAGCAATTGACTTCTATTACTTCAAATGTTATTTTTAGTAGATATCTGTTTTTGAGTAGAACATCCCACTTTTTAAACAGTGTTTATTTCATCTACTGGCTTGCATATTTGAGAAAACTTTATAAAGAAAATGTGCCCTTTGACAGGATTCAAATCTGTGCCATGCAAATCTCTCGTAGGGCTCAAAAGTCAGTTAAGGAATTGTTGAGGAAAACTAAATTGGTGTAAAATGTGGTTATACACGGTCATGATTTGTCATTCTCTTACACACACACTTTGTTTATATACTAGTAGCTGTATGTCTCTTCCGGTTTTTATAAGCTACACCAAAACATTCACTGTCATAATTTGCCAGGATCTCTAATAGCAACCCAATGAGCCTCCCCCCCTTGTCAGTGATGATAAATAAGGTCAAAATTTTTTTAAAGCTAAAAAATAACGACTGGTATTTTAGGCTGAAGATAGAACAGTTTGATTCTCATGTTGTTATAGCCTTGTGACAGACTAAGTTTAATAAATGTCTCCATCATAAAAAAAAATGTTCTTTGCAAATATAAACCGGCTTCTTTCAGCTAAAACATTTTATTTTTTTATACTATGGCAAATTATTTGATTAGACTTTTTCTTAACTTGTTTACTAAACTACATTTGTAAACCAATTTTCTGTTTTCTTTCATGCCACCATATTCAGACACAGCTGACTCTCCTTTTGTTTGTATTCTCTGTATAAATTCATCTCTGCTTGATGACAGCTGTTCAGCTATAGGTGTTGTCTTTCTAGATATCATATGCACACCTGTAGAAATTGCTTCTCCGCATTACAAAAAAAAATGTGTACAATCAAATACATTGTTTATTATAAAACCATACTAGAAAAGAAAACAAATGATATTGTAGAAATTTGTCAACCTTGTTGAAAGTTTTTGTTTCACCGTTATTATCACTTAATGGTATGATTCTTCTACAACAACAGATAGATGACTTTTACCAGCCATTTTGTCTTTTTTGGAGCATGTTAGAATATTGAAAAGGTTTATGCATATAAGAACATTGATAGATATGAACAAGCATATTCACACAACATTGTTTACTTTAAATATTAATAAGTTGATTTGTAAAAGTTATTGTAAAATGAGTTTTGCCTAAGCTGATTTATTAAAATATTACTTTTACACAATGATTATGTTTACAATGTGAACGTTAAGCTTTACAATAAGGTAAAATTTGGAAAATACTTCAGTTACATATTTTTCAGACTGTTGTCATCATCTTTTTGGGCATATGTGTTATTTTGGCTTTTTTTAAACATATGAAGGCATGGTGGGGCAATGGATATCAGCTCAGATTGAGGAATTGGAGAGTGGAGTTTGAATTCCAGTCAAATCCATTACATTCACTTACGTGCTAATACTCTTGGGAAAAGTATGAATTCTCTTCTAAGCTATGGGTAAATAGTAGAACAGACCAGGTTCTATAGCCTTGGATGGCAACTGGTCTACCACAAAGAAATGGCAACCTACTGTGGGAAAAACATCTGCTTTGTAAGTCATGTATCGAAGGATACATGATTGCCTAAGCATGTATCACGTATGGCACATAACTGACTTTAAACATATTCTATATTTTGTCTTTAATTTGCTTTATACTTCAAAAGGCTAGATACAACATAAAAGCTGAAGAAAATTTATGAAGAAAAAATATATATTTGTCGTTAAATTTAAAAACAAAAAATATCCCATGTTTCAATTTTAAATCATTTTCTTCCTTTTGAGGTAAATATGAGTGATTTTTTTTTTTTTTTTTTTTTTTGCCATTCCAACTATTTGAAATGTCAGATTTTGTCAAATTGTTCTTACTGCACACGTGGAAAGTTTTATTTGATAATTAGTTTTTTTCTTTTGTTCTGTTGCACAAATTTAGAGATTAATTTAAAAAGATAATTTTCACATTTCATTTTCATATTGATAAAAAACTCTTGGCAATGACTCATACATGTCTTTGAAAGTTAGTTTATAAGAATTATAGGGCTAAATATAACATTTAAAAATATGGCAAGTCTGAAATTTTTGTTTGTAAATTTACTATAATCATTTTGTTTAGCAGACCATAAAAACTAGACAGCATAAAATTATAATCTTAAAATCTGTGCTAACAATCCCATAAAATAAATTCATTTGAGGTTAACTCATTGAAAATATGTTAAACAACAGAAGTAATACATTTTTAACTAACATACAGTTAATTTACTGTTAATTTTGATTTATTTATCATAAGGAAAAAATCAATTCTTATATTCTTTGGAAGGAGTGGACGTAATTCCATTTGAACCATACACAAATGATATAAAAACAAAACCAGAATTGAAATAAATTATGTCAATACAATAAAAATAAAAATCAAGAATTCAGCTGCTTAACATGAATCACATTTTGTCTCCCTCAGGTAGATTTTGTTGAGATAAAATTCTTTTTCCAATGACAATGGTTCATCAGTGAAATATACCAAAATAGAAGTTTTCTAAATTCTTATCTATTTACAGTTTTGTCAGTTTCTCCTCCAACTTTACCCTTACACACACACACACACACACACACACACACACACACACATTTCAACTATAGTAAACAAAAAGTTAAAGGCAATATTCATGTCTTACATGCTCCCAGGGTATTGATTTGAGTTCAAGTCTCATTGGAGGTTACATTTTCAATTTGCTCTATTTTAATGTTTATTAGGTATATTGATTTGAGTATTATAAAAAAACAAGAGAAAAAAATTAATCAAAAACTTCAAATATTTCAGCTAAAAATTTAGACAACATTTTAGCCTAATACAAATATATAATATCCATTCTTCAATTGAGTACAAATATTAGCAATTCCAGTTACAAATCCATAATGTTAAATGTTATAAAAATAAGTTCTAAGGGTTGTCTTTTCAATGGTGTTATCACAAAATGACTAGAAATTTATCATGAGATTTGACTGTTTACATTCTGCTAGTTAAGCACCACAAGTAAGCATTTGAGATTTTAAAGTCTTAAAAAGGCCACTAGCAGGACAAATAATGTTTTTATTTTTGTTTTTTGTTTTTTTTTTCTCTTCACTAACTTATAAAATCTACACCTTTTACAAATCATCATTTCAAAGGAAATGACATCACAAAGCAAAAGTTGTACATTTTTTTTATAATTAACACAAAGTTACAAATTCTCATAAAATTTTACAGTATCTTACGAAATTTATTTAAAAATTTTCAGGTAATTCTTGTTTAAAGAAAATCAGTTTACTATTTAGAAAAAGAAACACCTCATTAGTGAAATTTTTATATCTGCTACTGTTTTTGCTTTTGTGTGTAAGATTTTGTTTGGTGCTTCACAAAAAAATTGAAGTGGAAAAGATGCTCTCTTTTATACCACAAAATAAAAATCAAATTTTGACATTGAATATTTTTCATTTTTCTCCTCTTCATTAGTCAAAAATGTTAAAAACGGAAAAAAAAAACTGACCTTGTGTTTGGATTAGTTTTATTGATTCTTTTTTTGCTTATAGAGGAAAGGATGATTTTTGATGCAACTTGATATTAGTTTCTTTTTCAGGTTTTTTTTTTTTTTTTTTTTTTAAGAGTTATGCATATATGGTTGTACAGAAGTATATTACTTGACAATATTCAAACAATTCCTTGTGAAATTTCATTAAAAAAAATATTTGTTCAGTCCATATATTGGACTGTACTGTGATAAGATCTGTTTTTTGTCCTTGATACTATTTTACTGCATAAGGGTTAGGAGTGCATCTGATAGTGTCGAGTTCTTCTCAGTATCATACAGGAGGTAGTACTGTATTACAAGTGTCAGAAGAATCTCTGATATGCTTGAACACTGATAGAAAAGAATATTATGATATTAGTTGCATTAATGTCTTTCCTTTAGTTACTCATTTATTCCTGCTTAAATTAGTTTTTCCATGAGGTCATGAGTATAGGACACCCAGTAAGAACAACTTGATAATTATTACCCAACAAAGTGCTATAATTCAACATTAATTCAAAAGTGAAACAATTGATAATCAGTATGCAACATTAGAGACTTTTTTTTTTTTTTTTTTTTTTGCGGGGGGTATGTGTTATATATGAATATCTGTCTTTTTACTGCATGTAGAAAATAGTAAACCAGTACAAAAAAGATGACTTCTATTTTTTTTTTTTTTTTTTTTTTTGAAAACTAGTAACCTAATGCTTTCCTATTGTCAATGGTGAACACATAATATAGGTTAAAATTACTAAAAGAATGCTTCAAGACTTTCTCATTTAGATACAATGATAATTTTTCTTCTGTTTCTTGTATATATTGAGCTTCTACTGGTTGGGATTGCTTGGGAAAGGCATAAACTGACTGTTCCATCACTCTGTCCCATTGCAAGTCTTCTTGCCTATACTCATCTCATACTAGGAGTACACTGGCAGTCTTTTTTTCCATGATTGCCTACATAAACGATAAGTCAAATTACTGCAACCGTTGTTGGTCAGAATCAACTGCTGTACCAATATACAATACATACCAAATTCATTGCCAATGTGATAACCTTTGTCATCAACCAAAAACTGTGATCATTGTATTTGTGGAGTTGAAGTGCTAACTCTGGTAATACTCATACAACTACACAATTCATAATACAACTTTAAGGTGTCAATAATTAGAGATGGGAGAGAAATGGACCCGTGTTAAATACTGTTGATTATAAACCTTGAGTGTATTGCAGCAATATTGGCAAAATTATGGTTGATTTTAAGGTGTTAACTCAGAATTAAGAACAAAAATATGAACACTACTTGCATAAGTAATATAGCAATATATAAAAAAAACTGCTGAATTATTATTTATTTATGTATTCATTTATAGCAATTACATATTGGTTAGGTTTTTCAATCTCTCTCCCTCTCAAAATTTATCCCAGGCACAACAAATAAGTGAAAATATAATTTTATTTTGAAATCTTTTTTTTTTAAACAGATTTTAATTCATACTTCACTATTTGAATTAATGTTTAGATATCCATCTGTGATATAACTATACCCAGTGGTTTCTGTTTTCACTTTGTCTTTTATTGTAAAGGAATTGGAAGTAACTTTAGTTTTTTTTTTTTTTTTCTCCATTTTTATACTATCAGATATTTTGAAGTAATTATCAATTCTTTAATAGAAAACATTTTTTTTTTCTTAAATAAAATTATTTGCCTTTCTTTTTAATTTCAGTTAAATGTTCTTGTTGACACTGGAAGCAGCAACTTTGCCATTGCTGCTGCTCCAAACAACCTCATCACAGTCTACTTCCATCGGAAACTGTAAGTTTGTGCCAAAAGTATTGCTTTCTTTGGACATTGTTATAAAATTGTTTCTGTTCTTACACCATGTCTCTCTTTTGACTACTACTGTTTCTCATTTCCATTTCAACACCTCTGCAGATCTTTTGTCATTCTGTAAAACTTATTCAATTACCTGTGCTTGTTTTTCTTTCCCCTTTATTCTCCCCTTCCTCTGACCATTACCTTCAATCTTTATCCTTCCATCCTCCTTGATATTTTTTTATTTATTTTATTTTATTTTTTTATTTTATTTATTTATTTATTTATTTATTTTTTTTTTTTAATCTTTTCTTCAAACTTCCCCACCATTCTCTGGTTTTCATTACTCTTAATGTACTACTTATCTTTATTCTTTTCCTTTTGCACTGCTCCTTCCTAACTTTGTTTTACATACACTCTCTTTACTCATTTCCTACTTTTAAAATATTTACAATAATTTTTTTTTCTTTCAATACATGTCATGCTGTGCCAATTGAATAGTCAGAAATATCCAACTGTTCATACTAATTGGCAGCAATTCACAGAGAGCTAGGAAGCATTCAAAACTTGATTTTTGGTTTGAAAGTGCTGTTTTAAATACCACTGCCTCCCAAAATGTCATGTTAATGTTAGTTAAAAATAAATAAATCAATATATTTCAATTCCTTCTGTATATCAGGTCATCCCATAAGTTGTGCCTGAATTTTAACTTTTTGTTAAAATGAACGAAATTTAAAGAGTATTTTATAATATCTAATGGAGCTAAACATTATTTTTATGTTTAGATGCATTTAAACTGATCAAATTTTATTTCAGAGAACAATAAAATTTAATTTTTTTTTATTAAAACCCTGCTAGCATGGAAGTACCCAAGAATCATTTGAGACACTTAATGCTTTATGAGTTCAAGAAAAAAAACATTCACTCAGTTTATGGAGAGGAATGTGTGAATGAAAGAACTTGCAGAAGATGGTTTGCAAAATTCAGAGGTGGAGATTTCACCCTTGAAGATGAAGATCGAACTGGATGTCCAGTTGAGTTTGATGAAAAGCTTCTTGAAGTCCTTGAAGAAAATCCTGCTTTATCAGTTGAGGAATTGGCAGTGGTTCTCGGTTCAAACCATACAACTGTTCATCGTCATCTTCAACAACTTGGAAAAGTTCCTAAACTTGGAAAATGGGTGCCTCATGAATTGTCTGAAAACAACCTCAAATCCCGAGTTGACATCTGCTCTTCTCTCCATTCTCGCCAACTTGTTTCACCTTTTTTGGATAGACTTGTGACTGGCGATGAAAAATGGATCTTTTATCGAAATGTTAAGCGTCATAGACAGTGGCTTGGTAAAGGGGAAGGACCCCAGCCACAGCCAAGAAGGGAACTTCATGGGCAAAAGGTTCTTCTTTCAATCTGGTGGGATCGCCAAGGAATAATCCACTTTGAATTCTTACCACCTAATGCAACAATTAATGCTCAAATATGCTGTCAGCAATTAGAGCGTTTGAACCAAGCTTTGAGAGAAAAAAGACCTGCTCTAGTGAATCGAAAAGGGGTGATGTTTCATCAAGACAATGCGTGACCCCACACAGCAAGAATCACGTCACAAAAGATCGAAGAACTTGGTTGGGAGAAAATTCCTCAACCACCTTATTCTCCTGATCTTGCTCCTTCAGACTACCATTTGTTTCGTAGCTTACAGAATCATTTGGGAGAAACAGCTTTTGTAATACAGGAAGAGGTTAAAACTGACATTTGTAAGTTCTTCGAATCAAAGCCAAAAAGAATTTTACAGTAATGGAATTAGTAAGCTTGTTAATAGATGAAAGGAAGTCATAGATAATCAGGGAAAATACATTGTTGATTGAATCTGTAATTAAATGTAACATTTGGTCACTTGTTTTCTTTATTCAAAATTCGAACAGAACTTATGGGATGACCTGATAATACTTGCTCTAGAACTGTGTTTCTCCAACTTTTTAAACAATGGCACACCTAGGAGCAAATGAAACCATCACAACACACATAGCAAAACTTATCAGAAATTTCAACAATATTAATTCATAATTCAATAAAATTTTGTAAACATTTTGAATTAAGAAAAGAATAATATGAAATATATGAAAACAGGATATGAACAGAATATGAAAACAGGTTGATATTCATTTATTCAAATAAAGGAAAATTTTTAAAAGTTAAATTAAAAAAAATAAGACGTTTTAAAAAATGAATATTAAAACAATGCATTTAAAATAACATAATTGAAGAATAATGAAAAGAATTATTTGAAAAAAAAAAGTTTCATACTTATTCATTTATTCAAATACTAATGCTATATCATTACTACTTTCACATACACACTCACACAGGGTGCAATGGATATATTATCATCTAAATTATGCAGAAATGAAAATAAAATTGACATCTCATTTTAGCAGATATATTTACCAAAATTGCACAAAAAATATCTTGAAATACTAAAGAGTAAATTTATTCAACAAAATCACCATTGGCTGCAACCACGCCCTTCAGATGACTTCAGAATTTCCTGCAACTCTTCTGAACGGTCTCCTTGTTTAAGTTGGTGAATGCTGCCATAATCATTGCCTTCACTTCATCTTTGGTGTTATAAGGAGTTTTGTTGGTCTCTTGCTCAACTGCACCCCCACACATAAGACTCAAGAGGGTTGTAGTTTGGGCAGTTAGGTGTAAGGGGTGATGTGGTTGCAGAAATTATCTGACAGCCATGACTGGGTTCACCTCCTTGTGTGGCATGGTGCAGTGTCATGTTGTCAGAGATAGGATTTTCTAGCAGCCACCCTCTTGACTCAGGACAACACTACCTGCTCAAGGCACTTGATGTAGGCCTCTGTATTGAGTCTGAGGCCATCAACAAATTCAGGAGTTCTTTTCTTATCAGAACGATCAGTGACTTTTCCAAGTTGCAGAACCTTCATAATCACCATTCATATTGGAGATTCCATTGTGAGTGCCAAGCAGTATATCACACTGTTTCCAAATTTCTGACAGAGTGAATTGTCATGGTGCTCTTTTTCTCTTGGACAGTGACCAACTATACTGTTCAGTCCACAAAAACAACTTGCATGTGGCACAAAATTAAAAATATAGGATGGCGACAATTTACACATCGCACCCTGTATGTATGTTGTGACAATATTTCATGACACACTTAAGAGGATTGGGCAGTGTGGCTGTTAAGAATCACTGCTCTAGAACAATAATAAATGTATTTCACCTTTTAAGTCATTGACAGTAAGTATATTTCTCATTGGTTAATACTCAGTAAATGTGAATTCGTATCAAAATTGTCTTCATCCATCAAATATCTATTATTAGTCATAATGCAACCTTATCAAGCCATAATCACTTGATTGTTTGTAATAACTTAATCTAAATGTCATTTGACCATCAAAGGTCAAAATACATGAAGTTTACATTTCTTAAGTTATTTTTTTAAAAAATCTAAATCTAAAATATATGTCATGAATAAATTACTTTTTCAATGCAGGTTATAAAGCCGAACACTTTAATGGCCTTAGTTGCAATTTTATGAGGAAGGACTGGTGTAATGATTCTCTCTTTACCTTAACTAACGTTAAAACTACTACTACTAAAATCTCATCCTGGGTATGACAAACTACATCTGGCAGCAAGGCCTCTGACCAGGTTTTGAGGAGTGTGAAACCACCTCTTAATTGCTGCTGTTGTAAGGTCCATCTTGACAGCACCTATTAGTATCCCAGTTATGGGCAAATAGTGAACACCAAAACTGAAAAATATAGAAATATATTAGAAAAAATTACCAGCAATACATTTTCATAGTAAAAAAAAAATTAAATAAATAAAAATTACCAGTAATACATTGGAAATTTTTTTTTACCAAAGCTCACAAGAAAATAAAATTTTGATATTTAATGACCCATAAGGAGTTGATATATCATTAAACAAACTATAACAAAAAAAATTGCTAGTAATTCATGATTGTATTCAACTGTTAAAGCAGAGTAACATATTACTTCAGAACTCCCAAGAAAAGTACATTTTTGGCATTAAATAGTCTGTAAGGAGTTTATATGCTGTTAAACAAACTATAACTAGTAAAATCAGAACTTCCAATATTGTTTCACTCTTGTATTTTAGTGCTATTTATTTATAAATTTTATCGTTATTGGTTTTAATACAGATTTTTTATTTTCTTCCTTTATAATAGGCTACTGTTTAAAATGTTGAACCTACATATTCTTTCATGTGTTCAAGTTTAATTTCTTGAATTTTAACATATATGAATGATAGTCCCTTAATAAATAGCTATCAGTGTCAAAACCTTTTACTGCTTTGAATAAAATTTTGTAAATTGAATTCTGGTCATTTAATTTCACACACATATGATTGCAATTTAAATTACTACATAAGATTATGTAGTAATTTGAATTGGTTATTTTTATTCAGTTTGATGATTAATGAAACCATAATCTTAAAAAGAAATGTATACTCTAATAGCAGCTATTATGAGAAAGTTGAATTCTTTTGTAATTGAAAAATAAATTTATGAGCATCAAGCAATATCATCTTGTAATTGTACAATAATTCTTTAAAAAAAATGTATACAACATGTCTAAAGCATTATAGCATTCTTTTCTAGACTGTACACATCTCTTTATGAACTGGGTTTAATACTTATCAATCCAGTTAACAAATTTTACTTTTAAATTCTAATATTTAGGGAAGTCTTTAGTTCATTTTTGCTTTTGTCTGTAACACCTCTTTCACACACATACATTTTATATATATATATATATATATATATATATATATACACACACACACACACACATACGACTTTCCATTTAAGTACATGTGAACAAAAGCTCTTTTGTGTAGATATCTAATCAGCAAATGGCTCAACAGCAATTTAATGGATATAGGCATTTAAACATGGTCATAATGACCTACTGGATTTCATTTCAGGCATTAGCATATGAAAGAAAGATGATTTAAGTGACTTTGAATGCAGTATGATCATTTGAGTTTCAAATCTGTTGATTTACTAGGATTTTCATACACAACTGCCTATAAGGATTACAGAGAATGGTCAGATAAAGAAAAATATTCTAATCAGAAGCAATTGACAGAAATCCCTTGTTGATAGAGGAGAATCGACAGTCTGGGTCAAGCTGATAGAAAGGCAACAGTAGCTAAAATAACCCCTCTTTACAATGAAGGTATTCAGGAGAGCATTCCTGAACACAACATATTGAACTTTGAAGTAGATAGGCTACAGCAGCAAAAGACCATTTTGGATGCCACTTCTGTCATAAAATTGAGAAAATGAGGATCACTCAGGATCACAAAAATTGGACAATAGAAGATTAGGAAAATATTCCCTGGTCTTATGAGCCTCAACTTCTGCTGCAACATTCAGATGGTAGGGCCAGAATTTGATATAAACAGTATGAAAATAGAGATCCATCCTGCTTGTATCAGTGATTCAAGCTGGTGGTAGTGGCATAATGGTATGGGAAGTATATTCTTGGCTTATATTGGGACCTTTGGTACCAATAAAAGATCATTTAAATGCTGTAACTTATGTATTTTGGCTGACCACAACAATGAGTTTTCTCCATTAAAGTGATCTCCATAGCCACCAGATCTCGATCTCATAGAGTACCTTTGGGATGTGGTGGAAAGCTAAGATTCAAACTCTTGATGTACAGCCAACCAATCTAGAAAAATTGTAGGATGTTATATGAACTTGAACCCAAATTTTGATAGTGCTTCCAGAACATTGTTGAATCCATGCTGAGAAGAATTTAGGTGGTTCTAAAAAAGCAAAACAGGGTCCAACTTGGTACTAGGAGAGTATGCCTAATAAAGTGACTTGTGTGTGTGTGTGTGTATATATATATATATATATATATATATATATATATATATATATATATATATATATATATATATATATATATAATTAGTAATTAAAATAGTTTACATATATTAAAGATAAGTGGACTCTTTTGTTTTATTAATAATTATTACTGCTCTATCTATTGATATTGAGCTCTGTATTTGTAAGTAGTGCTGACTTTGAATGCAGTGTCTTCTGGAATTAACCCAGTCAGTTTTATTTTTGACTAGTTTTATTTTTGTTGTTGTTGCATATTTATACATACTCACACGTGCTAAATGTCTAATAATTCCTGTACTCCTGAAAATACATTGACTTTGCATTCTACTGAGAAAAAAATCATATTCAATAAATACAAGGCTCAATTCTTTCAAGAAGTTTGGGATATATATTTAACCACAAGCAATTTTTATTTTATCAACAGCCATGATTTAAAATAATTGAAAATGGAGATTTTTTTTTAAAAAATTTTCATATTTTATTTTTCCTTTCTCACAAAGTATCTGTAAATCAGTATATTAGTGTAAATGGTTTCTAAGTAAATATTTTAATACAGAAAAACTGTTTTATTTCTGACATGTAAAAAAAAAAAAATTTGCAATGTTTTTTATTTATTTATTTTTTTTATAACTAACATTGGTTTCTAATTAATGCTAAGATTTTCTAATTTAGTTTCTCTTTACATATAAACAATGTGTATAAATACTTTGGTTTCAGGTCCTCAACTTATGAGTCACAGGATATTACTGTTGAGGTGCCTTATACACAAGGCAAGTGGAAAGGAATTCTTGGATCTGACATGGTCACATTGAATGGTGCCAGCAACATTACAGTCCGTGCCAACTTGGCTTGTATCACAGAATCTAGCAACTTCTTTATTAATGGCTCTAACTGGCAGGGAATTTTGGGACTTGCATATGCAGATATTGCAAGAGTAAGTAATTTCAAATTTACAATCTAATCAAAATACTTATGGCCAAATTTATTCTCTCTTGATGATCTCAACATTGAAATAGAAATAAAGTGGTGTTTTTCTGTACAAAATTAATAGAAGAAAAATAAAAAAAAAATAAAAAAAAAACCTTACATAAGCAACAATAAAAAAAATGTCTTTAGACAATATAAGTTGTAATTCTACTGGTCTAAATTTATAGGTTCCTACTGAAGTAACGCCTACTTTTACTGTTAGACAGAAATCGTTTAACATATTGGTGGGGATAACAATATTGGCACAAGTTTATTTGCAATCTATTTTCTTTTCAGGTCTACAAAATGTCTGCAAAAAAATGGCTTAAGTACATTTTCTTCCCTTTTCACACTTTAGCTACCACACTGATTATCATCATTACTTCCTAATTAAAAATGTAGTTCTACAGAAGGATGCTGAGAATATCATGAACTGAACATGTGAGCAACAATGAAGTTTTAGGGAAATGGAAACAAAAAGGACATTTAGAATCAGAAAGAGTTGAAATTTCTAGGGCACATAATGAGGAAAGAGTGTCTAGAAAATGATACTCACAGGACATATTGAAGGCACAAGTGATAGGAAAATGATGCATAACATTTATAACAAGTTTGTGTAAATGGTTGGTGAAAGAGGGATTGGGAGGGATAGCAGAAGGTACATTATTGTTGAGATGTTGTGAGTTTCCCGCGTGTCGGTGTATGAATTAAGACAAACACAGTTGTAGAGGAAAATACTGGTATATTCATAAACGCAATTAACAATAGAGTGATTAATAGAATGAAGGTTGGTTAGTACGAACAATATCCAAAGTCTATAGTCCAACGGTATGTACCGGGTAAGCTTATCTGGACTGCTCACGCTGACTCTCTCTCTCTCTCTCTCTGACGCTCCCCTCACTCTCTCCAGAGCTGACTTATATAAGAGGGACCAGTCCATTACTAGTTAGAAGGTGGGTGCGCCCCAACAATTGAGAGCTAAAAAGGACAGGAGATGGTGAAGAGCTATGATCGTCCACATCCTGAAGGGAAGGTTAAAAATGCTGTTCCCATAATATAAACATTTGCTGGATCTTGAAATAGCCAATCACAGTACTAAAATGTAATATAATGAAAAACCATTGAGTAGACAGTGATTTTGTTAAGTGGTTAGGAGGGTACTTAAGAATTACAATAGAATTTCTGTGATTGAAAGCCTTCACTTGAAATAGTTGAACAAGGAATGGTGTTTACTAATTTCAAGTGATCTTGGTCAAAGAAAGAAAAAGCTTGCCCTATTTCAAACTATTTGACCACTTCTGAACAAACAGAAAGGCAAGAAAGAAATAGCAAAGTAGTAATTATGTTATTTGGTTGCTTGCTTGCTGGTTGTTTTATATACTTAGTCAAAGCCATATAATCATAATGTGTACTTGGCATGACTTATTCCCATGCTTTTCCTTCATTCAACCATATGTGTCACTGTCTTTAATGGCATCCATAGGTTTTCTTTACAAAGCTTCATTATTGAATATATTATGATTCAATCAAAAGAAAATGTTATTCCTTACATTAGTTTGTAACTAAGAATATAAAAATAAAACAAAGCTGGTATAGAGTGATATATTAAGTGAGCAGTTGGTTGACTTATTTACTAAGCTTGGTTTAGTCTGGAACACGGCCATATATGCAGGGCACCTGGTGAGATTTGAATTCACTATCTACTATATGATGGTGAGGTGCTTTACTAGTTCAAAGATGAGTTGATGTTTAATACAAATAACATTGTATAAACTTTGAGAAAACCTGATACTTTGAACTCCTACACTCTTTAAACTATATCTGCCATTTTAAGCTGAATTGGTGTCATATTTGTGCACTCACCCATTCAAACAAACAAATCTAAGTTTTCTTTTAGACAAAGTGTTAAAAAAAAAAACCAAGAGTCTTTATTACAGCCATAGTCATAATAGCTTTTTCACTCAAACTTGTTATCCCTCTGAAATTAACATTGTATACATATACACTTAAACCTGCCTTGCAATGAGGAGCTTCCTTACTCCATTAAATATTTGTTTTTAAAATAAGGAGATCTTGGCTGCAGTGGATTTCTTTTTTCCTTTCCTTTAAATGAATAGCTCAGAAAAAAATCTCCCTCTGTTGTTGCAGATTGAACTGTAAAATTTTTCAATGGACTACTACTATATTCATTACTATTATTCTCCTAAAATAAAATTTTATAATCTTGACATTATAAAGAAAATATTTTTTTTTTCAACCTGATGAAAGCACAATCTCTCACTCCTCTTGCACTGATCTTTTGCTTTTATTTCCTCTTCCTCCCTATTCCATGGACTTTATGGCCTTTAGTTCAAGTGTTCTAAACTAAACATTGAGCCACAATCTCATTGTAATAACTGAATTTTTATACATACTTAATACATGTGATCTAATTTTGGCTGACTGTTCCAACTGAAATTCCATGGCTTTCTCTCCTCATATTCTTTATTTGGGCAATTCAATATTTCAAATTGTTTTTAAAACCACTGTAGGCTTACAGCAACATGTTAAAATTCAGGTTCCATATGATCAAGAAAGCTGAGCCTGGTCAGTACCTAAATGAGTGACTGCTTGGGAAAACCAGGTGCTGTAAACTTGGATGTGCAAGTGGTGTAATGGATAATGGCTCAGAATTGTTAATTGGAGATCAGTTCCAATTCACACTGGGTTCACTATATTTACTTATGCGCAAATACTCTTTGGGAAGGTATGAATCTGCGATCCCTCCCCCAGCTATAGGTTAATTAGTAAGAATTGTATTACTAAACTATTATCTCCCCCCCAAAATTCTTACAATCTAAAAATATTATCTGGCTTTATATAACCTGCAATGGGTTGATAAGCTGTAGAAAACAAATTGATCAATCAATCATTAAAACCACTGTGTATGTGTACATAGCATAGTGGTTATCAGCAAGGAAAGTGATTGGCTTCTAGAGTTCAAATTCCAGCCAATCCAGTTGCATTCACTTTCATACTTTAGAAAGGTATGAATCCATCTCCTCTATCCACCAGCCATGTTTTTAATGGCAGAACTGACTATCTAAGCAGCTAGTATATACAAAGAACAGTTCTGAATTCAAAACCTGTTGGGCATGTGATTAATAACTCCACCCCATAAAAATATCCTTTTGTTTATAAATAGTTCAGCTGACTATTTTGCTGCTCTGACTTCCTCAGTTTGACTTCTGAGGTCAAGATACAGGACAAAATAAAGGAAATTGATTGTGATTGGCTGAAAAAGCGTGGGAATGATAATGTAGAGGAAGGTTTTTTGGGAATTGAGTCTAAACCATCATACAATGTAGACCTGTTTCTTTTGTGACTGCAACATCTCCCAGTGGAGGGAGAGAGCAACCCCACTGTTGAGTTAGAAGATGTATACATTGATGTGAATAAATTAGTTAAGATTAAAATTCATTTGTTGACATTCTCTTCTATCTCCAAACAAAACAACTAGCAATCACAGGCTGTGAAAGAAGGCAATGTCAATATGATTGAATTGACACTGTCACTGTCGCTCAAGACCCTGACCGAGGGGGCTATGCAACACCTATCATGTTGAGGTTATGACCCTTTATTCCACAGGGCAACGCCTACGGGGTTAACATTTAAAACACATTCACAGAAGCCTAATATTATTTTATTTTAAAAGTTTGTGCAAAAAGATGACAAAGAATTTAGTATGCCAACATAGTTTCCTGCTCCTAACCCTACAGTCAGTGCTATCATCAAATGATCTCTTGTTCATAAAAAGCTTGGAAAAAAAAAAAATCTTTTCTAATTTGTTGGTTGGTTGTTCCTATTATCTCTATCATGAAGGTGGCATGCTGAGCTCTTCATAGTATCAAGAATTACTTGATAATGTACATCTCCTCTCCACATAACAAACCTAGTAGTAAAAAGAGGACATGGTAATGGTGAAATGAACTATTTCCATACAGCAAAACATTTGGCATTCATTAACTGAATTGTTTGCATTACTGTTAGGATTTATAAAATCTTTCTTAAAACAGCTTTTCAGGAAATTAGACTTCTCAAGTTCATTGTCATCACTTTCTAGTATTGACGGTAGTTTCCTTCCAAACTTTTTGTTTATGGTAATGTAGAATATTAATAGCGTGTTTAATTCATTATTTTCTCTTCTAGTTATGTGATTTCAGTATAACATCCATGACCCATCATAATGATATTGCTTAATTCGGCTTATAAACTTTTAGTTTCATTTGCTTAATCATTGCCTGCTTGAAATTTTAATATTTCATCTCTTAATTTATCAGTTGAAGAACTGATTTATTAGATGAATCAGTCTGGCAGTGATCTGTTTTTCATAAGCACTTGGTGAAGAACACTCTCCTCTCTCTCTCTCTCAGTAGATTTAGAAATTCTCACACTAATCAGTATATAACCATCAATGCTCTTTAAGCAAATTCCTTCATATTTCAGAATATTTAGACATTAGTACCAAATTTTTCAACTGTTCCATCTTCTATTTTACCAGGCTTGATACTACCATTGACATTTGCATATTGTAAGCCATTTCCAGAATAGCATATTGATAAGATAAGTTAAAAGCTATGGTATCCATGCAAACTTGTTGGTATTAAGAAACTGTAATAACTTCTTTTTGATTAAGATATAAATGTCTAGCTGTCAGATGCCAGAATAGTAAGAAGTTATCTGTCTTAAAAATGCAACAAATTACGCAGCACTTATTTCAATTAGCCACATTACTTAGAAGAATTACTTCATTACTTATTTCATAATTTATCTAAAAGTAAATTGATTAGTTTATTACTTAAATGAGTTTTTCAAACCTGATAGATTGAAAGCATTCTAATGTCTAAAACTTGAAATGATGCAAATTTATTATAAAAAAAATGCAAGTTATTTATAAGATTTATTATGCAAATTTAGTAGACTGTTAGGATAGACGTTGCTTTCCTTGGCCTGCCTCACTTCTTCCATCTGACAAACAATTTCCTGCAACACTTTCATCAAAATTTTTTTCTTTAAAATGCCATGATTATTGTAGACCCCAAGCGTGTTTTCTTTTTATTGGCAAATGTTCATCTGAAGATGACATTGAATAATTCAGTTGAGAAAAATTTGTTGCTATTTTTGTCTACAATGAAATGAACAAAGTGAAATGTTTTTATTAGTTCTCTTCAATAGATAAAAGTTTATAAAGACAGTCTTAGCTGGCAATAATATAAGTGACAGATGACTATAAATAGGCAGTGTTGATTATTCATGGTTAATTTGTTTAAATAATGTACTATTAATTGTTTCATGTGGTAATAATTGTAAGTAAAATGATGCACTAAAATAAGTAACCAAGTAATCGTTTTAAGTTCTGAATATTAATCTCTTAAAAATGATTTCAGGAAAGGTAAAATTATTCTCATTTCTTTTCTTTGAATATCAAGATTTTTGTCAACATTGTTAATGCTTAAGAACATTATCTTCAAGGTTTCTCTGAAAGAGTTGCATATATTACAAATTTGTCAAGCAGACTTTTTATGTTTTAAGCATGTATATTTTTTTTAAAGACAAAATGTAAAATCTTTGTTTAAAATATATTTCATTTAACCTCTATTCAAAATAGTATCAAAGTGGTTATATCTTTTAAGACATTTACCATTTAGATATTCTGATAGTTTGTTCTTATCTAAGCAGATGTTTCATTATATTATAAAATGTTTATATATTTTCCTTACCTTTGATAGCCAGACAGTTCTGTGCAGCCTTATTTTGATACAGTGGTACAAGACACTGGAATACCAAATATGTTTTCTATGCAACTTTGTGGCACCAATTCTCTATCTGCACCAGAAGATAATTTTGAGACTGGTGGAACACTGGTAAGTACCTTAACTTTCTATTTCTTACTAATTGTTTTTGTTATTTTTCTTTTCTTCAGCTTCAAATATTTGCTTTCATAGATTGACATTTATATCTTTGTTTATACATATTTTTCTACATTCATTTTATTACTTTTTTTCTGTTTCCATCTTAAACTTATAAAAAGAAAACCTTTAATATACCCTTCTCTCTCATTGCTAGTAACCAATTTACCTAATACAAAACCAATTCCTAATTACAGTAATTTGCCTATATGAATTTATATTCACTCTCTTCTGCCTGGAGAGTAAGAAAGTGTCTGTTTTGTTACATTGCAGCATATATATATATATATATATATATATATATATTTTATTTTTATTTTAAATGTTATAAAACTGAGTTTACCTCAGTATATGCTTTTAGATTTTATATCTAATATTCTCCATTATTCTGAGGACTTTAACCCAAAACATCAGCTTAGGTTTCTTATTTGTATAGTTATTTTCTATACATTTCCAATCTTTGTAAATTATAGTTTTTAAGGAAAATGCTAAGTTAGGTGCTGGGTACTTATTCTTGATATGAAAGAACTGTAGGAATCTATCAAGTCAACAGACAATGCCAGAATTTGATCTCAACTCACCAATTCTATTGCTTAACTAACACATTATAAAATATAAACAAACTAGAAAAAATAAAAGTAAAATTAAAGAGTGTTTTCAACAAGTTCAGACATGGAATCCAACTAAAACGGATTTTCTATAAAACATATCTTGATCAAGAAAAAAAATGACTCATTCTGTCTCCATAGTAAGTTTGAGCACATTATAGTGATTTCATAAAGATTAGTGACAAATCTATATTATGTTTGACTAGCATGATGTTAAAAATTTCCTGAAGTTTTGGGTAGCACTTTTTACATTGTCATGACTGATAATGGATCCGTGTTGCTTTTTAAAATCAATATGAACAAGATAGTATCGAGATATTATATATATATATATATATATATATATATATATATATATATATATATGCATATTATACCACATAACACCGTTGAGCGCTTAGCCTTGGAGTGGGTAGAATGAAGATCAATGTGTTTTAGTGGAATTAGCAATTTTCAATCTGCTTGTCTGAATCATCTTCAAGAAGTGAGAGCAAGAACTAAAAGGCCAGCCAATCTAACAGTTATCTCATCTCACAATCCTCACACTTGCTCCATATGTGGCCTCCTTTGTAAATCACTAGCGGGTCTTAAATGCCACTTAAGATTATTGCACAAACTTTCATAACTGAATCAATTAAGCTACCAGATCCTCATACGTCGAAACCGATGGGAGAGTCCATTATTATTATATGCGCGCACACACACACACACACACACATCAATGTTCCATTATAACATGCAAGTGATCAGACTGTCAGTAGAACTTAATATTCTTTGGAGTTCTTCCCTTACCCAAGAAAGAATAGTACTCTTAAAATGATAGTAATGGTTTAAATTTGAACATTATCTGATTGTTAGTTTCTGTATATGAGTTATATGAGTTTCTATATAAAGGTACACCTTTATATAGAAAAAAGATAAATAGATATGCTTAACTCTATAATATGTATTATAATCAGACTGTAACAATAAGCTGATTACATACACACACTATCGATCGATCTATCTATCGATCTATTCTTATAATTGGACTTCTTGGTTTCACTGATAAAAGAAAGAAGTGTTTAATGGCTGTTTCAGTGAAATGTATAAAGTTGTCTATTTCAAATCCTTTCATTTGTACCCACTTCTTAAAATAATGATTAGCATTCACATTTATGATTGTTATTGCAATATTTTGTTAAAGTTGTTAAGTTCAAATATTTAATGACGTGATAGGGAAATTTCTACAGATATTTTATTGTTGTAGAACTTGCCATGAGCTTACTCGATAATTAACTTAAGAATTAAAATTCATCAGAATATTAAAATAGGGAAACCATGAAGTTTTTACAGGTTAAAGCTAGTATATAATAATGAGAGGTTTAGTTGAAAACCAACAAAAGGTTTTTTAAAAATGTTTTAATTTGGACCATTTTCTAGTTTCCAGTGACAATTTGATTATTGTCCAGTGTCTTCTAAGCATTTTTCAAGTCATTATCAAAGAACTTTTTGTGGGTTAAGGTTGTAACTCTATAGATACTCGTTGTTGTTTTTTTTTTGTTTTTTTTTTTTCTTATAGCAGTATTGGTGTCAAATCTTCATGTCAGTAGGCACCATGTTAGATTTTTACCTGTATTGGACAGTTTCTGTTCAAATTCCCTCCAGAACCAAGAAAAATGATGTGAACAGAAGAAAATAATAAATCTTGAACAAGAATTTAACTTCTATTGGTCTTCAACCAAACATGCATAAATGAAAAATTACAAAATACCACCCTTTCTTATTTTTTTTAAATTTTTTTTTTATTATTATTATTATTACTTTATAAATATATAACACCTTCATTAAACTCTCAGATAATTGAGAATGTTATGGTCTTTTTCAAGTATGATCGAGGAAATGCTCTCAAGTCTAAGCACAAATGAGAATTTTCTGTTTATACAAATTCTAAGTAGAATATTTTTAAATGCATTTCTTCAGATTTGTGATGATACAATTATTTTAACAATTTTTAGGTCAGGTTAATGATATTGTGTAATATCAAACAATTGTGAAAAAGTAGACACAAAAAAAGAGGTTGATCTTTGAGTAAACAGATGAGTCGGTGAGTTTATTCTTGCATAAAAAAAAATGCCAAGTGCTTGCTCAAATGTCAAGCTGGTTTTATCAAAAAGGATAATCAATACAATTGCTTTAGGTATCTCTTTTTGAAGATGTAACTTATTTTCATTGACTCTTGGGTTAATGACACTTTTAAACTTCACAATAGGAGAGAAAATCTTAGAATTTAAGCAAGAGGAAATAAGCCTTTGTATCTAATAGAATACCCACATATTACAAATAAATGGTTGATCAAAATTCAGATTTTAATTTCTCATTGTATAAAAAAAATACATTATATAAAAAAATACAATTTGTTGATAGCAGAAAAGCAAATTGAATTAGATTAAAGGTTTGGGGCCACCTTCTGGATTAAATAATCAGTAATAAAAATGTTTAATTAACTTCCACTAAGCTAAGATGCTTAGTGGAAGTTAATTAAACATTTTATTTAACCCACTAGTGCATGATGTCTAACTTTTTTAGAGAGGAGGTTTACCTAAAATTTAAATTAGCAAGCAAGGTAGATTAGGCAAAAAAGAGCTAAAATTTTAAGGAAATGTCTTTTCTCTTTGTTATACAAACATGTCAATTTTTTTAATTTTTTTTAATGCTCATAAGTTGTATTTTATCTTTATCTGTGACATCTCAAGAAATAAATATTCTTATCCCTTTCATCTCTCTTATTTAAAAAATTATTTTTTTCTTTGATTATTCTCAATATATTTGATTTAGAAAAAAATCCATTCCCATTCTCTGAAGGGCAAACCTCACCACAAATGACGTTAAATATTCTGCATGAAGGATAAAATGAAAACCTGATATGTGCAATTGCATATCACCAAGTACGGATTCAGATTTGGTCAGTTTGAGGTTCTTTACTGCCAGTTCAGGCAATCTGAAAGGGTCAAGAAAACTGAAATTAAAGATTTTTTTTTTTTTTTTTTTTTTTTGTTCAACCAAAGTATTTGAATTAATGTCAAACATGGTTTTCTATCTTTCATTCTGCATCTGAATAAAGCATAGACCAATAAGTTGTTTTTTCTGATGTAACAACTACGACAGATAACTGAATGTTAGACAAAATGTTTTTGTTTATATTACAATTTCACCCTTCGAGAGGACAAAACATTACACAATTTTTTTCACTTTGTATTATTTTATCCAATTATGTTTATACTATATTATTTATATAGCTATATGTATTTACTGTCTCTAATACTTTCTTATGGAGGTTTTACACTGTAATATTTTCTCAGAAATTTAGTCAGTCTTTTACACTATAATATTTTCTAAAAGAAAAATATTTCCTAAATTCTATTGTTCTCTTGTTTTGAATAGAAATTTTATCTATTAAATGGCAAGAAATCATGGTTAGAATATATTTATTATGAACAACTTTTTCTCTCTACTACAACTGAGTATTGCAATAAAGTAAAGTAATAACTTGGAAAGATAAAATTCAATTAAATTGTTTTATTTTTTTATCTGATGTTTTTATCCTTCTAAAGACAAAATCCTCTTTCTCTTATTAGCTTTACAAAAACAATGTATCTCAAAAAAATAGACAAATAAAAATGTAACCTATATCTCCTAAAAATATGGTTGCCCATGCAAAATAAAAAGAAAAAAATTCAAGTCAATATAGACATCTTCAAATTCATAGAAAATAAAAAAAGTCTAAAAGTTATTGTATCAGGAAACCTAAAGATATTTAAAAATGCAGCAATATCAGGAATTCTCCTTATAAGGAGAACTGCTGATATTGCTATATATTTAATCCATTTAATGTGCATATTTGGGATGAAGAAAATGTGATTGTTTCTCTTGTACTAAAATTGTTCATACATGTTAATATAGAATCCATCTGAGAAATGGAATGCTCAGCATTTTTGAAAATTAATTTTCAATCTTGTGCTCATCATGTAGAAATAAATCTTACTTGTTCAGTAGCTACAAAAATAACTGTTTATAATTAATGGAATGACCTCCACAAAAAATAAAACCTAATTTTAAGGATGGAAATATTTTTTATTTTATTTTCCCCTCTTTTCAGGTTCTTGGCAATATTGATGAAACTATGTATCAAGAACCTATCTATTATACGCCTATCCAAAGGACAAGTTACTATGAAGTCCTTATCACAGATATACAGATCAATGGAACCAGTCTAGGTTTGGATTGTAAAGAGGTAAATACATTTTCCTTTTCTAAAATACTGTAAATTTAAATACTGACTCTATTCAATATTTTTTTAATTATTTTGCCCCATGCAAGGCAATAAAGTCACTAAGATGCAAGGTGAGTGTGAAAGAATGAGAAAAATAAAAATATTAAGGAAAGAACAATAAAAGAATTGGAATTAAGAATACAAGATAATTCAGAAAATTGCCATATTTACTAGCCTATAAATCACACAAAAAAGTACCTATAGATTATTATTTCTGCCTGTAAGCTGGCTGCAAACACGTGACATTTCTTTTTAAAAAATTTTGGCCGCTTTATTTTTCAGGCCAAGCTACTGGGGGATGGGTACTTTTTTAAAAAAATAATTTTTATTGAGACACCATCTCTAGATAGATTGTCAGCCAAGGCTAAAGTGCTTTATCTGTCCATGAAGTGAGGACATGTGACTTTGTGCTAGCACAATTGACAGCTTCCAAACAGTTTTGTATACACATTTTTGTTTTATTTAAAATTGCCATTAAAATTTATAAATAATTTATTTTTTTTTTTGTATCCATTACAGCACAAAGATTTTTAAAAAGGTAATCAATTTAACTTATGGATTTTTTTCATATTTCTTTGAACTTTTTATTTCATTTTTTATTTTTCAGTATAATTTTGACAAAACTATTGTAGACAGTGGGACCACAAATTTACGTTTGCCTTACACCGTGTTTCAGGCTGTTGTGGACAAGTTGAAACAGGCTGTTTGGGTAGGTTCTCAAATTTTCCATGAAATTATTTTGAAGATTTTCATATTTTTATTCTTTTATTTTCTATCAGTCTTTCTATCTAATCTTTTCATGTAATCCCCCCCAAAATTAGAAAACAAGATTATTTTAACTGTCAATTCTCTTCCATTCAACAATATAGAGGGCTTGGATTTAGTGAAACACTATTCAACTTGACTAACTTTTGATATTAATGGCAAGTATTGTAAGTTTTAAAAATTATTTATAGTTTGAGGAGGATTACTTTTAATTATTCATGAAATTATATCCATGATGGATACAATTCTTTTTACTAAAATAGTTCTATCCCTTCCCAAATTCAGAAAGGTACTTAGAGGATCAGAATTTTCTAAGTGTTGGGCTACATTGAAGCTAAATTTAACATCAATTCATTATTATATATTAATATTCAAAATGTTTACAATGTTGTATGAAATATGTTATCTGGCATATTTTTTTTAAAAATTGGATTAGATAACCTGAAACAAGAGAGATCCTAAAATGACTAAGAACCTCTTTTTGCTAAGAGTTATCAAATCTGAAAATATGTCCTTGTCCTAGTTTTTAATCATTTGACATCTACACAAAAACAAAACATTATGCAGAATAATTGCTCTGGGGTTAAAGATCTTATTGTGGAAGAGTTGAAGGAATATGCATGTGAATGTTTTTATATATTTAATTTTTTTTTTTTTTTTTTTTTTTTTTTTTTTGTACCTTCATATTATGAATCTTTCATCTCCATAGATTCCCATGATAACCATTTTTGGTGTAAGTATATCTTATTGATTCATTTAAGATGCATGTAAAGATGACTCTTGTTTGTATAAGTTTTTTTTTTTTTCTTTTTCCCTCCCCCCCTCATTTACTTTTAATTTTATTTCATTTATATTTTTTGTGAACTTTCAGAAATTACATGGGTTTACTTCAGCTCCAAAAGTGGATTATACATTTATATTATCTTAACTGTTATTATTTTTCATAACATTATACATTTATTTTTACTTTTTAGAGGTGGGCTAAGGATAGGATAATAAGAACTTTATAAATTCAAATTTTAGATTTACTGAGATCATCTTCATCTAACTCTTGATTTGATCACCATTATGGTTTAACATGTCACATAAGTAAATTATTTGTTAGACAAGCTCAATAATCATTGCTTTTTGTCTTTTGGCAGGCATCATCATTCATATATATATATATATATATATATGGTTGGATTGATGTGAGTTTGTGACCCTGGGTTTCACACTTTTGCGATCGTCAGACTAATAAGTACCGTGCATATAATATATAAATAATTATATATATATATATATATATATATATATATATATATATACACACACACACACACACACACACACACACACACACACACACATATATAACATACCATACCATGGGTTGACTTGTGAGTGAAACTGGGAAAACTGAACACTTTGGGTCATTGATAGCTGTGCTAAGACAGTCATAAGTCATTGTGACCGAGGGTTTGAGTGTGCTGGTGTTGTTCAGATTGTCGATCATTCTAGATAATATGCTCTCTCCCAGAAACTGTAACTAAGGTCTGCTCAGCATAGTGGCAGTATAAACCACAGGTTGGCTAAATCTTATCTCCAAAAAAATCTTGCAATCTAAAGATATTTTTTGGCTTTAAATAACCTGCAAATTGTTGATAAAGTGTAAGAAACTAATAAGAAATCAATAATGTTAAATAAAAATAAAAAACGAATATCAACTTGAACATATGTACTCACTAAAATTAATGTTTACTAAGTGTGTGTATACATGTGCACACACACACACTTTCCACCATAACATAATTTAAAAGCTAAGATGCTTTTAAACAAACAAAAATAAAGTCTTTAACTGCACCTGTTTTTTTGTTGATAATGAATTTAGTCATGAAATAAACAACTCAAAATGCCAAAGATACTTCTGTTTGAATATCTGGAATGAGGAGTTCATTATTTACACCAGGACTAATATCCCCATCTTTGATGTTATCACAATATTTTGGACATTGTGGCCTTCATGTATCTTCCAATTCAGGTAACCTGAAGAAGGCTGGAGAACACAAAAACTGAAACCTTGTAATAATAACAGATAAGAACATTATTCTGAATGTAAATAATTTCTCAAAGATATAGACTGGCACAACTTTTTATTTGTAGATTTTAAGGCATCTGTTCTCTATCCAGGTAAACAAATGGTGTTATCAGCTTGGTTTTAGTCCCATAGAAGTTGTCAAGAAACTAAATGCCCTTGAGAGAAGACAAGAATTTAACTTTGCATTCTGTTCTATTCCTAATTCCCTTAACTATAGCCTTGTCATTGGTATACCAGAGGATCAAGAAAAGTGGGTTATTTATTACATAAGCAATATACTCTCCTATAATTACCTTTCTAGGCAATAACAACAAAATGATCTATGATCTATTTTGACAGCCGATTAAGTATTTATTACCTACTTTTATATTTATAAAATTACCAAATAATATAAATATGTACTTCATAGAAAGCCCAAATGTGTGATGGCTGGTCTCCTATAAATATTCATTCATTCTTAACCTGGCTCAGGTTGAAAGCAAAGATACTAAGCAAACCAGCTGGTGATGGCTGTTTATAAATTTAAGTAAATAGAGTATGTATTCTAATGAGACAATTGGATTGGTTATCACTTCAGAAGTGAGACTTTAAAATCTGGAACAAATCCCTTGAATAATCAGTAGAATCCAAATACAATTTTCAACTTAACAAAAAATAAAGGAAAATATTAATCATGGGCTGACTTGTTTTTAAATTTTAGAGAGTGAAAAATCATGTGACAAATCACATGACTTTGACTTGCTCTCTCTCTCTCATAATTTTTAATATATTTAATAATCTTCCTACTGTTCCTTGCCACCTTTTCCTTTGTTTTCAAATATATTTGAGGTGTGGTATTTCTGACTTGTTTTCTATATTTCATTGGGTAATTTTTCTTTCTCTGAATTTTCTCTATATTGGTGTGTGTATAGTATTTTATTTTATTTTATCTTGTATCCTCTTTTTTTTCTTAATTTCAAGAACTAAATTATGTCTTAGCTTATCAAGAATTCTAAGTATAAAAGGAAATAATTCTATTCTAAAAATATTTTATTATATTTTTGTGCATATTCCTCTTATTTTTAAAACAAGACTACTTTAAAATTTTCTTTCTCTTCCTTATTTGTACAGATATACAAATATATGACCCAAATTAAATGTTATGGCTGATAAAGTAATTATTGTATATCTTAAAGCAAAATGAAATTTTAACCCACTATCATGAAAATGAAACTAATATATGTATTTTATTAGTGATATTTCTGCCTTCTTATATTTTTATTTGAAATTTTATTTTTGAATTTAAATTTTTTTCAATTTAAAATATATTACTTTTTTTATTTTTCTGAAATATACATTCAGTTCTCTTCAATTGACAACCTATTTCTACTTTTCTATTTGCAACAAACTCTATTACTCACCCTCTTAGAAAACAATTTGTTCAACAAAAGTTTCTTTTTTATGAAAAAAAATTATAGTTACATTGAATATTCATTATCTTGTAATAGTAATTACAACTTAAATATTACATATTTAAGAGTCAATACAAGAAACTTATTAATTCATCAAGCTATATCTTTTATACAAGAGAAAATATTAAAATACAAAACCAATTCTTTTTTTTCTTTTGTTGTTGGATGAAGATTTTTAAATGAAATGTAAACTGTTCATGTCTGTAGTAAGTATACAAAAAGAGTTCTTAGTGAAAAAATGTCTTCTTGGAAACGCCTCAAAAGCTGAAATCTCTTTCATGACTGAAAGTGAAAAAGTAGCGCATTTTTTCTTATATAATTTATACACCTAATAGTAATAGACAATTGATTAAGTGAAACTGAAACTTCTAGTTAGTAATATATAAAATTTTGTTTCTTTTCATAATTAAAATAGAATTCCAGTCAAACTTGTTGCATTCACTTATGTGCAAATACCCTTGGGAATGTTATTAATAATCTCTCCTCCCTCCACCAGCTATGGGCTAAATAGTAAATGTACCTGGAAAAAGCATCATATTCAAAAAAACTATTAATGCAATATTAACTCACAAAAAGAACATGAACAAATGTTCTTACAATCCAAAAATGTTTCAGGTTTAAATAATCTGCAAAGGGTTGATAAGTCATAAAAAAGATAAATTTAAATCATGATTAAAATAAGTTGTACAAATCAATTTTAAACTCTCATACTCAAAACCTGGTAAGAACTTTACAATAGTTCTTTGCTAATTCTTTCTGTCATAGATAAAAAAAATAATAATAATTGCTCATGAAATTGCATCAAAATTGTGAAGAAAAAAAAAAGTAAAAAATACCAGCTTTGATTACAATCATTGAAGTAATTCTTTGGTTATAGAAGCTATGAAGCAGAAAAATCAATGAAAAGTTTAAAGGTGCCTTTATAATTTTTAATGCCCCCACCCCCTTACAGCCTAGTAAGATTCAGAGAATTGAATTTGTGATTGTACTCAGCTGTGCATATCAATATTGCTATTCAGGTATTACAATGAAAAGTATGGGAATTCATGCTAAAGTTCGCAATATAAACTCATTACTCAATATGATGGTGAAAGATAAATATTTTAATCATATTAGATTGCCTATATTATAAATATCAGTGCGAAAAATGAATATACACACACACACACACACTGCTTGTGCATACTACCCCTGAACCTACTGACTGGAAGGAGGGGACCCACACCTGATTTGGGGACCTCCCCGCCAACCAGGAGGGAGCCTGATTAGGGACACTGGGTAGTGCTTTGTGACCATTGCTTTCTTCTCAACATTTGTTTTTTTATATGTTACAAATTAACCTGAACACAACTATTAAAGGATGAAAAATTTTCCGATTTTTACATCATTCTGGGGTTGATCTAATTATGATTTTGTATTTAGATCAAGGCACTCTTTAAGGATCACCTGGATTTAGATACACATTTATTTTCAATTTTTCAAGTTGAATTGTTCAACTATATTGCATATGATCCATTATTGTACATAATTAGGCTACAATAAAATTTGTAGTTTAAATGTATAATACCTTGTGAAAATTGACGAAGTACAGTGTGTGACCTGCATTGTAGATTGGTGTATGTTGGAGGTGGGGGGCTTGCACCAGTTCTGGATGCTGGAGTTTTACACTGCGTGCAAAGATACAAGACAGATTGACTTGCTTTAGCCTTTATGTCAAAATGAAATATGATTTCTTTTCCTTTTTTTTTTTTTTCTCCTTTGCTTGAAAAAATTCTTAAACAAAAATGTTTCATTAACACGCATTCATGGAAGAGGAAATTTTGAATTGATTCATGGCCAGATGTGTGAAAAGAAAATCACCTTCTGTTAAAAGGAAATTTTGCTAAATTACCTATGAAAAGATTTTCAAACATTTCTATTGAGCTTTTTACTTTTTTTTTTTTTTTTTTTATTTATTTATGTAAGCTGGAATCCATTTCTTTAATTTTCAGGTCTTTAACAAGCAAAGAACAATTTTGTCCATTCTCTTTTATGATGTTACAATAGTTTGGCACTAAATATAGGATGACAGCAAAAAGTTCAGGGAATTTGGCTACTAACAAGAAAAAATATTTTCTTAACACTTAATTTCCAACATTTCTTTCACAACAATCTCTTGCTTGCTGTTTGTACACAAAGTAGTGGAGGGAAAAATTCCATATGAAATTTGGAGTGCACTGGTCAAATTTCCTGAATTATCACCTTGTATACACGATATATGCAGCCTCCTTACTCAAGAGACGAAAAAATTTTCAACTTATAAAATGGAAGTTCAATTATAAGCCTTTGAAATAGTGGAATATGAAATTTCTCAAATGGATTTTAAAGTGACCTGCCTTTTTAGTAATTTTAAAGTAACTTTGGATTTAAATATAAAAAAATGTAATTTATTACACTTGTTATAATTATTTATCAAAATGCTACTTCACATCAGTTTTTTTTTTTTTTTTTTTGATTGTTTCAACATTTTTGAATATGTCAGCTGCATGTTTTCATTTTGTGTCTTTGTTCTTCAGGTGGTAAATCAGCGCCCACCCAATATGTTCTGGAAAGGGGAAGATATGCTCTGCCGGAAGAATTCTGATGTTCCATTCAATAGCTTCCCAACTATTACAATTGCTATGGCTACTGGCAACAATTCAGAATTTCATTTGGTTATTCCCCCTCATGTGAGTTGCTGTTATTGAACAAACACTTCACTTATAAAATAGCTTTTCATGATTTTTGATGAAATAGACAATGTAACCATAAAGTTAGTTTTATTCTCAGTTAACAGTATTATCAAGTAAAGTAGGACCTTAAATTATATCTGGAGTTGCTTAAGTGTTCTCAGGCTGACCCACTTACCAAAATTAGACTAAATGACTAAACATCAAATTTTTTAAAAATTTATTATTATTGGGTGAGAGTAGAACACTCGGGTACAAATATACAAAACCAAATATACCCATCATGACCCCCAGTCTGGTGAGTGTATACCAAGTACATGTATCACAGCCAAATGTGTGGGATATGGTAACAGGTTTTGATAAAAAAGCACATAACATTGCAGGTGAAGCGTAGTTACCTTCAGGTTAATTAAATCCATTCAAATGGTCACTGATAGTGTTTTAGACTCTCAACACCCAGCCATGATGCAACCCTACTAATCACTACTCCTGCCCATGAACAGAAATACACAATTCATTGGCCCTTAGGAGACATGACCAACTGGTTACTGTTGGACAACTGACAAGCTAATCTGAGATAATGAATGGGATATTGATATTAATTAATCAAGACAAAGCATGTATGCTTATGGCTATGTAGTGTTGAAACACCAGTTCTGTACGATCACTAAAGTTAAGCAACATCAAGCCTGGTCAGTACCTAGATAGGTGACTGCTTGGAAATACCAGGTGTTGTAAGCTTGGAAGTGTGGGTGGTGTAATGGATCTAATGCTCAAAATTGTTAATCAGCAATGTTCTAATTCCAGTTGGGTTCATTATATTCACTTACAACTATACTTGGAGGAAAGGTATGAATCTACCCCTTTATCCTCCAGCTAAGTCATTATTAACTCAAAAAAAAAAATTCTTAGAATCTAAAAAAATATTTTCTGGCATTAAATAACCTACAAAGGGTTGATAAACCGTAAAAAAAAAATCAATCAATCAATCAACAAAACCTGTACATGTTAACACCTCCAATCAGTTAAGATCAGAAGCAACTGCCTAGTAGAATATCAGACCATTTTATTATTATTATTTAAGGTCTTTTTTAGTTAGATTTGTACATATACAACAAAGCTAGTATAAAGTAAATGAAAGCTTGTCAACTCTTTTAGAAAAGCATAACTACTATTCTTTCATAGATTTTGCAAATTTTCAGAAAGCATCTTCCTTCCTCTTAATGACCTCCACTCAACTTTTCAATTTTGAGTACCTCAGAAAGAGAATGCTCAAAAATGAATCGAACAGAAGTGCGAAAAAAATTAAACAGTGACCAAAATAACCTGAAGCTTTACCCTTCAGCTGGATAACAGTGGCTACACAACATGACATGGAGTCTGTGAAGGGCTGGAATCATATAGACCTATCTATCCAGTCACATTCCAAAGCTATTAATACAGTGATTTTTTTTTTTTTTTTTTTTTTTTTTTGTGGGGGTGACTGCAAGGAGCTTAATCAGGTCTGCAGTATTGACCCACACATACTCAATATGATGTAAATCTGAGACAAATGTATCTAGAAGTCGGCGAATTGCTTCTGGAACTATTTTCATGTCACCTCACACACAATTGAGACTTGTGTTATCTTGATAGCACAGCCCATCATCCTCAGGGAAACCAGGCAGGCATGGGGATTTAAATGATCTGCATAAGATCTGTATTTATCACACTTATTTATTTTATTTTATTTTTTTATTTATTTATTTTTTTTTTTTTAACTAAATGTTCACCCAGTAAAAGGCCCAAGAATCATTCAGAGGTTACTAAATGGCATTGTTGTATAGCAGGCAAGGAGGAAGTAATGGCTAACTGTAAACTTGAAGAGGTTAAAATTGTAGTGTTCGGGAGTCTGTTCCATACAGAAGTGATTTTTGGGAAGAAGCTATCTGAATGGAAAGTCTTACCAATGGAATACAAAAGAAATAAAGATATTTCACCCCTGTGGATATGTAATGGAATGTCTAAACTGGTGGAACTGCGGAATGTAGCTTGTTAGATTTTAAAATGAAAATAGAATAGTGAGAGACTTGCAATATTGCATCTTTGGCAGAAGGGTAGAAAATAATTCATCACCTAATTAAATTTCAATAATGCAGTGTAACATTACTGTAAAGCTTACATCAGTTTGATTATGTGCAGGTAGTGTAATGGATAATGGCCTGGAATGAGAAATCCGTGTTGTGTAGAAAGACGACCGACCTTCTCTACATTAATTGTTGAAAATAGACTTGTCCATGAATAGGAACATCTGCTTATAGGAGGAATGGTCGCAAAGTGGGTGGCAAGGTGTGGCATTGAGTTGTATGCATTGCTGCACTAAACTACGGTATTCACTATTATTGTATTATTAGTCAATGTCCCTCATGTGATTAAATCTTTCCATCACTAATCTTTTGTTCTATTATTAACCAGAACTATGAGCTTATATGATCATTATAACAGTCTGTATTCATTACATTCACTTACATACAAATACCTTTTGGAAAAAGTATGAATCAACCTCTTCCCTGTCAGCTATAGGTTAAATAAGAGGACTTGTAACTAGGGGCAAACTTATTTTCAAAAAATTATTAATGCAATATTCACTTTAAAAAAAAAAAAAAAATTCTTACAGTCCAAAATGTTTTGGTTTTAAATGACCCACGACAGTGTTGATATGCCATAAAAAAAAAAAAACAAACAAACCATCAGTTTGAACAACATCTGGATAGAGCCATAGTCTCCTGCAGTCTCGTCTACACATGAATAGCTTGAAACATGATTTATCTGACCAGATGATATGGTGACATTTTTCTACATAGTCTAATAGTATTTTCTCTGGTTCAGATGAGGCACAATAACTGATGACATGGTGTCAATAATGGTGCACTTGTTGGTTGATGACTACAAAACCTTATAGAATTTAGTGTACGCTATGCAGTACGTTAACTGATTGGTTAAGTAGCAGTTAAGTTTTGAATTGGAATGGAACTTGGTGCAATGTTGTTCTTCAGTGGTTACTATCCTTGTTAGTCACTGGCTGTTCTGTTCTTGTATCACCTGTGGATACCCACTGTTTCACCTGCTGTTAATATTTGTCCAGAACTTGCATGTTTTTGGTGTACACATGCTACAGTTTTTACCTCAGAGATAGTGTCCCATCTTTCTAGCCCCAACAATCATTCTATAGTCAAATAGTGTTAAATCCTATCCATGTCCTATGCTACTTTATCTATTATGTTAACCATGTCATTTAGCAGAGTCCATTTATTTTCAAGTGGGGAGAGGCTGAAAGTGTACTGTTCCACAACCTCAAATTTCAAGAAGCCATAGTGAATATGGCTTCTGGGATATTCTCAGCCTAGAATATCTGGATTTGTGCTAGAAACTTTTATAGAAGAGAATCTTTTCTAGAAGATTACAACATGAAAAAATTCAATCATCTAATTCAATGTTCTTTGAAAACTGAAATGTTTATTTCTTAAATTACAGCAATATTTGCGAGCTGTAGGGGATGCCTCCACCTCCACAAATAATGGAGACTGTTTCAAGTTTGCCATTGCAGGATCTGATTCAGGTATGAATATGTCCAGATAAAAAAAAAAATCTTTTCCTTTTTTTTTTTTTTTTTTCATTTAGATTACTTCTCATTGGCCATTCCATTAAAAAAGCATAATTGTAAAAATATCTTCTTTTTTTTTTTTTCTTCTTTCCTCTACTCCAAAAGAGAAGTCAATACAAATTCTTGTATACAAATCTGGTACATTGCTAAAGCTCAATTAGTTTCATTTACTTTTTTGTTAATTGTCCATGATCAGCATTTTATTTCCAAACTACTCTTAAGTTTCAGAATAATATGCATTTTTATCTAAAATGAAATAAATTTAGATACAGAACAAATATAAAAATAAGTTTTGTTTTGAATAAGAATAAAAGTATTGTTAAAAACTTAAATTTTTTAAGGTAGTTTCTCTCTCTAATATACATTAGTTTATTCTGTTATAAGCATGGATTTTGCTTTGATTTGAGGCTCGGAATAACAAAAGTAAATTTATTTTGAGCAATATAATCTTTGAAACTAAAAGCATTAATCAATAGACATCTGTTTACAAGTAAAAAAAAAAAAAAAATGTTTTCCTTGTACTTCAAATAGGGGTAGTCTGAAAAAGAAATCTGTTAACCATTTATTATAATGATTAATTGCATGTTTTTAATTCAATAACTATATTCTCATAGGTGCAAATCTGGTATAAGTAGTGGAAAATAATCAAAAACTAAAACATTTAAAATATTCCAACTAAAATCTTTTCCAGTTTGTTTTAAGTCATCGAAAATACATTAAAATGAAAAAAAAATTCATCTAAAGCATCAGGACATTGGTAGTACCTAGAAGATTTACTGTTTGTCATTTAATAATTTATCATATAAAAATTTAATTTTTTTGGTTCAGTACTTAAAGCAAATAGATAACATAAGTTATATATGAGGGAGTGCTAAAAAGTTCTTGGCTCAACCAAGAAGGGATTTTCAATATTGTCTTTGTATTATTTACTTTTTATTTTTCTATAAGTTCTTTCATCTTTTAATAGAATGTATCAATGAACATTTTGACAACTCTGTGGATGTAGTAATTTGCTTTTAGACACATTTTTAGAGTACCTGAATATTAAATTTTCATGGTAGCCACGGAGAATTTATTTTAAATGATCTGTATCTTCATAAATTGTATCAGTTTCAAATTTTCTTTTAATATTCAGACTCCACTAAACGAAAGTGATTCAAATATGATTTACTGTGCAAATAAAGTAAGATTTTAGATTTGTCATTCTACGATATCAGATGTTAACTGGATTACCTCCCTTGCATGTTTGATTCAATTTTAGATACAACTGGTTAATTGAGAACTCTTTTAAGCTACACTAAAATTTGTTTCTTGTCTGTTTCAGGTACAGTTATAGGTGCAGTTATTATGGAAGGCTATTACATCATATTTGATAGAGCCAACAAATCAATTGGCTTTGCTGAAACAACATGCCAGGTACAAAATAGCCAAACTATAAAATCTAAAATTCAAGGCCCATTTGTAAGTAAAGGTAAGTTCAAACAATTGAGTTTTTCTAAATTGGTGGGATTTTCTGGGATTATTAGTTGTGTTGTAGCATACCTATGGACGGTAATGGGTATGTCCCCATTCACATATTTACAGTAGTAAATACTGTATGTTGGTCTGCACTTGGAGATTCATTGTAGAATTTACTTGACTCACTTCTAGCAGTTGACTACTTCTACATGCCACTGGCAAATCTTATATGTGCTGTTCATGTCCTAGTATTATCGTTCATTACCAACCTTCGTTTTGATTATTCTATTCAGTAACTTTCCCTAGGTTGCAACATGTTTATGATAATATACCATCCATTTCTCAATCTCTTTCTCAGTATATTAGGTCATTTTATATGACTGAAGGCTGGATAAAATGGTGAGGCAATGCATATATAAAAGCAACTCACAAAGGAATCCTACTTTCTACCCCACAATAGATTTTCCAACATTTGAGGCACTACAAGAATGACATGAGCCTTACTTCTTGTTTGTCCTCTCTCTCACACACACACACACACACACACACACAATAAAGTGCGACAAGGAAAAAATAGCTTAGTCATATTTTCTTTTAGAGATTTCCTAACCTCTAAGACAATATGCACTACAACATTTGAGAAGAATTGGTCTTTTCAAATGACAATTTTTTTGCCATTAGTTTTATAGAGAAGGAAAACTCTTTCCTTATAGCTTATGCCCTTGAGAAAGGTTGTAGAATATATTGCCGAAAATATTATGGTTGTCACACAAAGGAATTCAATTGTTTAAACAAAACTTAAGAAAAAAAATTGATACATCATTTTGACAATTTCTTCACAATACTTTCTTATTGAAATAGTTTTAACAGAATTCAATAAATTGTGGATGATTCCACATGCTGACTAGCAAATACTGACTATAACCTTTTTGATACATTTTTTGGTTTTTGGAAATGTCTTGGTACTTCACCCTACTCAGCCACAGTGTGAATGTTGTCAGTTGTATAGAATCCATTTTTCATCACAATGCAATCAAGAAATGGATTGTTTTTGTTGCACAAAAGGAGTGAAGAACAAGTTTTTGTAGCAGTGAATTTTTCTATGTGGCACCCATCTGTCAAATTTTTTTTTTCATTTTCTAATTTGGTGCAAATGTTGAACAATTCCTGAATGGTTGCCATTTAGTTTTGAAATCTCTCAATTGCTTTACATAGATTTTTCAATAATGGCACTCAATTGGTTACTAATTGCAGAAGTGTGATTTGAATGAGAAAAAAAAGAAGAAAATGTTATCAATCCTCACCAGGGTTCCTGTAATTTAAGTCAACCACCCCACTTTTCAGGCAGTAAGAAAATAAAAATAGATATCACTAAAATGGATACATTTTTTTTCCCCAAAATGAAAACAAGACAATGCTACCTCATTTTAAAAATTTACCAAAAATCAGGGAATTATTTGATTTTAATGAAATTTTCAGCACTTATTCATGAATTGTATATTAAATGTTATTTTATTAGAAAACTTTATAGAAATATTTAGGAGGTCAGTTACCCTCCCACCATTTCCATACCTTGTAAATACTTTTTAAAAATTTACAAATATTTTTATAGTTTTATAAAGAAATCCCTGAAGATATTTCAGTAAATAAATTTTGCAATATGAAATCAGAAAATTTTGAAAACTTGTCTTGAAATCTTACAAAAATAATTCACTAGAACTAAAAATAATTTTTAGTTTGATGCTTGCATAATTTAATAAAACTCACTACTCAAATTTGACAAAGAAAAATTCTACAATGAATAATTACTTTTGAAATTTTGAAAAATTTACTTTTTCATTATAATTTTTGAAATTCATTTGGTTGCTGATGTCAAGATCTTCTTTTATTAAATAAAGATCTGTTTAAAGGATCCTAAAATGTAAAGTTTAATGCCATTTTCACAGCAGAAATATTTTTAAAAGAATTTTATTTTATATTTATTTGCAACTGTTAAATTACTTTTTTGCATGGAAGAGCAAATAGGGAATAATTTAACCATACTGAATTACTTCCCTATTGGTTATATAAAGTTAATAATTACATATGTCTGGAGGTGTCTAAAATATTTTATAACATTGGTAGCTGAAAGAAAGCAAAGTGAAGGCAATCAATAAGTCTTTATCAATTTTTCCAGTTTTTATAGCTTTTTTTTTTTTTTTTTTCTTTTATAGCATCACTTTCTTTTTTTTTTATAGCATCTTTTTTTTTTCTTTTATAGCATCACTTTCTTTTTTTTTTTTATAGCATCACTTTTTTTTTTTTTTTTTTATAGCATTTTTTTTTTTCTTTTCTTTTTTTTTTTTTTCTTTATTATATTTTTTTTTTTTTTTATAGCATCATTTTTTTTTTTTTTTTTTTTTTTTTTTTTATAGCATCACTTTTTTTTTTTTTTTTTTATAGCATCACTTTTTTTTTTTTTTTTTTTTTCTTTTTTTTTTTAGCATCTTTTTTTTTTTCTTTTTTTTTTTTTTTCTTTTATTCTTTTTTTTTTTTTTTTTTTTCTTTTTTTTTTTCTTTTTTATAGCATCACTTTTTTTTTTTTAGCATCACTTTTTTTTTTTTTTTTTTTTTTTTATAGCATCATCACTTTTTTTTTTTTTTTTTATAGCATCACTTTTTTTTTTTATAGCATCACTTTTTTTTTTTTTCTTTTAGCATAGCATCACTTTCTTTTTTTTTTTTTTTTTTTTCTTTTATAGCTTTTTTTTTTTATAGCATCACTTTCTTTTTTTTTTTTCTTTTATAGCATCACTTTCTTTTTTTTTTTTTTCTTTTATAGCATCACTTTTTTTTTTTTTTTTTTTTTTAGCATCACTTTCTTTTTTTTTTTTTATAGCATCATTTTTTTTTTTTTTTTTTATAGCATTTTCTTTTTTTCTTTTTACTTTCTTTTTTTTTTCTTTTTATATAGCATCACTTTTTTTTTTCTTTTTTTTTCTTTTTTAGCTTTTTATAGCATCACTTTCTTTTTTTTTTATAGCATCACTTTATTTTTTTTTTTTTTTTTCTTTATAGCATCACTATAGCATCACTTTTTTTTTTTTTTTTTTTTTTTCTTTATAGCTTTTTTTTTTTTTTTTATAGCATCACTTTTTTTTTCTTTTTTTTTTTTTTTTTTTTTTTTTTTCTTTTATAGCATCACTTTTTTTTTTTTTATAGCATCACTTTCTTTTTTTTTTCCTTTTTTTTTTTTTTCTTTTTATAGCATCACTTTCTTTTTTTTTTTTTTTTTTTTTTTTTCTTTTATAGCATATCTTTTTTTTTTTTAGCATCACTTTCTTTTTTTTTTTTTTTTCTTTTATAGCATCACTTTTTTTTCTTTTATAGCATCACTTTTTTTTTTTTTTTTTCTTTTATAGCATCACTTTCTTTTTTTTTTTTTTTTTTAGCATCACTTTCTTTTTTTTTTTTTTTTATAGCATCACTTTTTTTTTTTTTTTTTTTTTTTTTTTTTATAGCATCACTTTTTTTTTTTTATAGCATCATTTTTTTTTTTTTTTTATAGCATCACTTTTTTTTTTTTTTTTTTTTTCTTTTTTTTTTTTTTTTATAGCATCACTTTTTTTTTTTTTTTTTTTCTTTTTATAGCTTTTTTTTTTTCTTTTATAGCATCACTTTCTTTTTTTTTCTTTTATAGCATCACTTTCTTCTTTTATAGCATCACTTTCTTTTTTTTTTTTATAGCATCACTTTTTTTTTTCTTTTATAGCATCACTTTCTTTTTTTTTTTTTTTTTTTATAGCATTTTTTTTTTTTTTTTTTTTTTTTTTTTTTTTTCTTTTTTTTTTTCTTTTATAGCTATAGCATCACTTTTTTTTTTTTTTTTTTTTTTTTTTTTTTTTTTATAGCATTTTTTTCATCACTTTTTTTTTTTTTTTTTATAGCATCACTTTTTTTTTTTTTTTTTTTATAGCATCACTTTCACTTTTTTTTTTTTTTTTTAGCATTTATAGCATCACTTTTTTTTTTTCTTTTTTTTTTTTTATTGCATCTTTTTTTTTTTTTCTTTTATAGCATCACTTTCTTTTGTTGAATAATTAGTCTTAAAATAATTAAAAAGAAAAAATCTTATTGGGACAATAACCTTGTGGATTAAAGTGTTTGTGAATTTAGTGACAAAATAATTGAGTTCTATGGGCCAGGTAGTGTGTACGTGGACTCTGTGGAAACATAGCAAGCAATAACTGGGCAGTTCTAGAATTAAGAACTAGACAAGATATGGACAGTGGAACATGAACAGTCTGTCCCCCCCAAATTGATTAAAGGGTTCAGTCCGGAATTCTCTGTAGATTACCTGGATCGATATACACATGACGGGCACAATAGACAAAACATTGCAATAACTATTTGAGGACAATAGTCCAAGTTGTTTCTGCTGCTTTACATCCCATTTTGAACTTGTACAATAAAATAATTAGAATGTACTTTTTCCATCTTTTAACTTTTTGTCATCAATCATAATAAAAGTGGGAACAAAATCATTAGCATAAGTTCATGCTTTAAAATGGAGCATTATATGAACATTATTAAATTTTCTTTTATGTGCAGTATTCCTTCAACATGTTATCAATCATGGTACTCAACAATTTCCTTTCCCTTGTTGCTCTAAGCAACTCTTTACCATTCCTCTTTGTCTACACACTGCCACCCTTTCACCTATTTTGCTAAATAGTATAAAAGTTTAAGAAAAAGTACTATTAACATCACACCAACCTAATCATTTATATAAGTTACAAGGTCAGACAATGTTTACCTTTTCAAGATAACACCAACATTTCATTTTATTTTCATTATAATATAGAAATATTTTACTTTAATGTGGAGGGGGGATACACTAAACAGTACTTCATGAATAACTTCTATTTTAAAATACAAAGAATGTTTTATTTTTAATGAAACAGATTTCCATGTTTTTTTTTTTATTCTTTCACACAATGCACTAAAAGAAAATATTCCTTTTTTGTTTACAAAAAAGTGGAAGAAAGCAATTTACTTTAATTTTAAAGTAGCATACAAAAAAACAAGATGATTCCTTTGTTCAAGTAAACTATTTAAAATTTACTTTTTGGCTAAGATGGTTGTATATTCCTTTGCTAATACCAGAAATCTGTTAGTTGAAGAGACATGATTTAAAATGTAATTTTCTTTTTGTGTGTGAGTGCACATATGTGAGTGCCTTGATACTAAACCTGGTAAATATAAATATTTTAATATGCATGCATATTTTGCTCTTACTCTTGTACCCAGAAGAATAGACAGGCATGGCCAGTTTTTTAATATTATTTTCTTCCCAACCTACCCAGTGTTATTCCAGACTCCCCAACTTCATTTATTTTATTTTTCCGATGTGTCCGTTTATTCCAGCGAATACATTTTAAATGAATTCTTTAGCCTACCCTTCCATTCTAGATTTAAGATTAAATACAAAATCAAATATTGGGGCAGGGATCTCTTTAAATTATTTCCATAACTTTTCAAACGGGTTTCTAATTTTTGATAATAATCTTTCTTTTTATTTTTCAGTGAATACAAGTACATGTTTATTCAAAACAATGGAACCAAATGATACAAGTCTGCTGAATGTGGCTTACATTTTGGCTGGGATTTGTGGTCTGTGTGCCATCCCACTTATTGTTTTACTTTTTCAGTGGCAAAAAAGATATTGGACTTTGAAAAAAGAGCAAAATGAAGATGGACAATACAAACTCTTCAACTAATCTACTAAATAATTTCTAAAAACCTGCATGGATATATTTAAAAAGAAATTTCCTCATTTCAGTGACTTAATGGTCACGTGATGGGAGTGAAACATCATTTTTATTTTAAAAGGACTGGAATTTATTTTTTTCTCCCCTTTTATTATATAAGTTGTATTTTTTTTTTTTTTTTTTTTTTTTACCATGTGGAAAATGCTACTAACAAAATATATGCATTTACCTTATGGAGATCCTGTGTATAAAATTGGACAAATTTGCTCATTACATTTAAATATGTACAAAGTAACACTTTTGTGGCTTCTCAAACCTCAAAAAAATTGTCATATATATATATAAATTTTATATATATATATATATATATATATATATATATATATATATTTATTTTTATTCTAATTTCCAAAAACAGTAGTTGTTGGTAGCCAAAAAACACTGTCCTCAAACAAAAATAGGTACCTCCACAAATCACAGAAAAAAATGTATACCATAATGAAAAAAAGACCCCAAACTTGATAAAAACAGTTTTATTGTTAAAATCTTTATTAAGAGGAAAGACCTAAGTATTTTTTATTATTTTAAATTTTTTAATCCTTTCTTAGCATGTTAAAAATTTTTAGTTAAAAATCAGCCAGGAAACAAAAGATTAGTTAATGGTTAGTATAGGAAATTTTATCATTTTTTTTATAGCAAAAAAACACATTGATTTGGAAATTTTTGCAAAAATCAAATAATTGTTGGATTTTAATGAAACATTCAGGACTTCTTCACAAATGAATGAAATTATTTTAGTTTTTTTTTTCCACATCTGTTACACACCACTTACTTAATTTTATGAAATTTCAAGAAATTAAATTTTCACCCTTGTAATATTTATGTTAATTAAAAGCAGAACTCTTTGGTAAATATAAATCCATGTTTTTTTTTTGTTTTTTTTTTTTTTTTTTGTAATATGGAAAGACACCATTTACCAAAAATCTGCTCTGAATTGCAAAATAAAAAATTTAAAACTATTATTATTTCATTAGAAAAGCTTTTAATTGCTTTTATAAATAAGATATATTAAAGACACCGTTATTATTAATAAACTATATTTACTAATCATAAATTGAAAAGCTTACAGCAATTCATTCAACACCAATATTTTAAAAGAATTTTGAATTTTTTTGTATGTGTACAAATTTGTTGATTACACAACATTATCAGAAAATAAGACTAATAACTATAGTAAATTTAAAGCCAAAGTATCTAAAATTCAATAAAATATTACAGAGAATATTTTCCTAAATTTTTAAGATTACTGAGTACTTAAAAATTAAATAAAAAAGGTGTTCACATTATATTCTTCAATTTTTTTTTTTTTTTTTTTTTTTTCAGATACCCCCTTTCCCCAGAAAAAAACTTTAAACGTCCATCTGTCATCAGGCTATCAGCATCTTAAACAGCTACTGCTGTGTTAAAATGCATTTCTTTTAAACTTAAAGTAAATAATATTTGTTTCAAACTGGATTAATTACACTTTAAATCAGCTAATATTCTTCATAGTTTCAGAAAGTATATTTTATTTTTTGAAGATATTTTTTTAATAAAGAAAATTACATTGCAATAAACGAGGGCTAAAAATGGCACTGAAATCAAATTTTTTAGCAAAAAAAAAATATTGTCAATTTAAATTAGTTTTGAAATACAGCAAAGTATTTTGCTTATTGAAAATATTAAATTTAGTCTATTAGCTTGAAATTAAAACAAAAATATAAGCTTCAAGAAAGATTTTTAATTTTGAAAAATTCATTTTAAACCTTAGGTATTGTGAATCTATGGAGGTACCTAAACTAAAATGTTGATTATGTGGAACTGGAGGTCCTCTTAATCTTTCTTTTTTATTCCCAAAGCAAATGCTCACTTCAGCTCATGGGTCTCATCATACCATAAAATTTCTAGTTGTGATTTTTTTCACAAGTCAAAACTGATCTTTTTGCCTTTTCCTGTGTCTTGTTGCCTTCATTCCCCCACAAAGTTTTTTTCCCTAATTCTTATAAACAGTTCAATGAGATTTGCTTTGGGAATCAAAGTATTAATAACTGCTTCTATTTCCATTCCCCCTCCTCCCCATTAATATTCTTCTATAAACAAATTTTAATTTACTGCTGACTAAAACTCAATTGCTTTTCTAAGCTGTATGAAAGAGTAAGGGAAATTTCAATTTTGTTATTTGACTTTTAAAATTTTTTGTCTTAAAATCTTGGGTGTTTATTTTTCTGTTATTAGATGTGTAGTTGTCATTCAGTTTCTTTTTTTATGTTAATCTGTTAAAAGGACCAGAATTTATTTTTAATTTTTCAATGTTTTGTATGCACAGTATTTAAGTATATGGAATTAAACATATGATAGTCTTAGTATAAGTTTCATGAATGATAAGGTGTTTTTGTTTTTAATTCTCCTAAGATTCAAGTGTGGATACAAATTATCACATTCATATATCCACACAATTTACCAAAATAAATTTACCACATAAGTGATAATTTTATGTTTCCATGATTATTACTTTGCATAAAGCTTTTATAATTTTAACTGCTTTCATTTTCATTATTTTTCAGATTGCTTAAGTAATTTAGTTATTATTTTGGATGAACGTAAATGTCTTTTTTTTTCTTTTTTTTTTAATTATTTTTTTTCTTTTAACCAATCATTGTAATTTATGATTTAATGTAAATGGTTTTCGGGTAGCGTTCTCCAAAAAATGTTAAAAACCTCTATTTAGAAAAGAACTTGGATTTTGTTACCACTTCAGAGATAAATCAAAATGAAACTGGCTTTTGTATTAATTGCTATTTCTCTGGCAATCTTTTCCATTATTTTCAAATTGATTTCCTTTTAATCTACACAATTTTAACTTTGTCCTGATTAGTCCATCACTTGGCAAAATAGCAATATCCAGTTCTTTACTGGAGCAGTGTATCTTATTACCTGTTTAACATAAAAATGCAATGTTTTCTACTCTTGTAAAGTGAATCTTTTTTTTAACTTATACTGTTTTCTTACTTTAACATAATTACATAGAATTATAAATGTTTTCCTATTCTGATAGAAATAAATATTTGTCTCTTTTTTGTTATTAGCACCTTGAAGTTTTCTGTTATGTACCAAGATGTACTCTAGTATTTTTATGGTAACAATAGACCCTCATGAAGTGGTGGGGAAAAGTTCTCAGCCTGACCCACTTCTAAAAATGAGACCAAATGACTAAAAAAAATTTTCTTTTAAACCCTTCTTGGTCCAGAACTTTTAGCACCTCCTTCTGTGTGTATAATTTATTTTATAAAGATGATTGCTTGAAAAAGTTACCCAAATAATTCTTTAAAGGTAGTGATTAGTTGACACTGATAAATTTAGCTGAAATTTCCATTTCTTTGTCTGAGTATGAATTTTATTTCCAAAAGTTCATCTATATGATGAACAGAGAATGTAGAAAAAAGATTAATTTTTAACTATCTTAGAATATCTGTCTTTAGTTAATTTTTAATTTGAAGTTAATGGTTGATTCTATTCATTTTTTTTCTTCTGCAAGAAGTTGAAACTTCTTTAGTTCTAATCTTGACTTTGAATTCACCAGTTTTATCTTATTGGTAGGTTCATCAGAAGCGACAATAGGAGAGTCTGATTTACTGACAGTATATCAGAAAATTTCACTAATTCAATATTCTTGAAAGATAACTAACTGTAACTGTATCTAATTAGAGAAGAGTAATTTTTCATAGTGAATGTGATCATGTGCAATCTTTGATTACTTAATTCTGAAAATAGAATCCTTTTTGTTTTTTGCCCAGCTTAAAATAATTCAATCTTTTTTCTAATACTGGCAATTATCTGAACTCCAAGGCATAAATAAACCCAAAAGGTTTAATGACAGTTTTATTTGTATGATTTGATAAAATCTTGATAATGAGATTAAGATTTCTTGATCTTCATGTCTACAATGTTAGTGAATTTCCGACATGAAGAGTCTTATTGTTTGCATCATTTACAGTTGGACTAATATCCTCATCTTTGGGATTCAACTGTGTGTTGATCCAGGTAAACTTTATGGAAATTAAAACTGAATTTTCTTTTATTTAAACAACCAGGGTAGATTGTTCTAGGGATATCTTGTCTTAAACAAGAAGAAATATCCCTAGAACAAAGATGAGAACATTAATCTGATGGTCAGTAATGTAAATAATTAGTTATTTTTGCTTGGCTCATTCAAAAGAGCATATCTAAAACCTATTTAAATGCATCTTTTCAGACAAATATCTGTTTGAACACAAGATTTTCAATATTGTATTATATATATATTACTAAAATCAACAGCATTGGTTCATATCTCTTCTTTCATGATCAAATTATATGGAATAATTCAAAGTTTATTTATTGTTCTATTAATATATATTTATTTGGTGGTTTGTTCAAATATATACATTCATTATGTGTTAGAGCAGAAAAACTATCTTCACTATATCTTAATATTCTTTTCTAAGACTTCTTAATTTGAATCTATGAAAATGGTTTCACAAGTGTATAACCCTTTTACACCACTTCACACTATCACAAATATAAAATATTGATTAGTTAAATCAATTCTGAAGGTTAAATTAGTCAAAATGCTGCTATTTTGAGTTAAATCAATGGTTTTAGTGTTAACAAACTTTACCTTGCCTAATTTTTCTTTTAACTAAATCAAAAAAAATTGGTTTCATAATTTTATACTAAATTATAAGTTTTTAAAAAACTTACCTTGTCATATTTCCGTTTAGCTAAAAAATAAAAAGTGTCAGGCAGGTTTAAGTTTTAATACCTAAACCTTGTATTTAGTTTAGCAACATTTTGAGTATTTTTTCAAAATTCATTTATATCGGTCAACTTTTTTTCTTTTCTTTTTTTTTTTTTTAATATTAAGGTGGTGCAAAAGATTGAAATCAATTTGATAATTCCTAAAAATGATCTACTTCAGTAGCTTTTAAAAATTTTCTATATTTGTACCAATTTGGACAATATAATCAATTTCTCTTCTAATCCAAATTTTAATGGAATTTGTTTAATGAAATGATATTGTTACCCTTTTTCTTTTTTTTTTTTGCCAATGACATTTTAAAGGATTTAGCTTTTAATTCATGGCAGTTATTTTTTTTAATTTTATTTAAATTGGTAGATTGAAAAAACTAATTCTCCAAGAACTGCTAAAATTTTCATATTTTTGTAATTTTTTTTTTTTTTTTTTTTTTTTAATGTGAACCAATAAACAAGATATTTTTGCCAGAGAATTTTATCATTTTAATTTATAACAAATGACCCTACATTTTTTATCTCTGAAATCTATTGAATATTTACTTTTTTCTTTGTTTAAATGAGATCCATAATTTTGTGATGTCATTTTCATATACTGTTATCAGCCATTACATATATATAATGCCACTTAAAAAACATCCAATATTGAACAAATTCGTCTCTGATAATTCTGTGATTATATAATGGACATTTATTTTTGCTTTTTCTCTTTTAAGTTTCTGTTCTTGAATTTGTTTGTTTTTTTTTTGTTTTTGTTTTTTTAATGTATTTATCTGAATTCTGTTTAATTCACTCCAGCTTCTATTTATTTTTACCCTTTATTTAACACAGATATTCAGAAAAATTCCATTGTCTTTTTTATTATTTGGGTATAAGGTGTTAGTAACTTTTCTGATATTAAAAAAAAAAAATGAAATGGCTGACTAATGAAAGCTCTTAAAATCTTTTATCATAGCTGAGTTATGAATCTGGTATTACCTGTAAAAGTGTAGATAAATCCAAAGCCTAACTGAAATTTAATCTGAACTTTACACTGTGTATATGATTTATGGAGAAGCATTGGGTTAAGTACATTAACAAGGAAGGAGAGTATGCCAAAAATAAATATTTGTTGTGTAAGTATTTTTCATTTCAAATATTAAGCTATAGACTTAAGCCAACTACAAATTTCCAATATGGTTGCACTTATTATATTCAACTGTATATAAAAGAACTTTGTACAGTGACCCTCCTCAAATGTTTTAAATCAGTTTAAAATATATTTTAATTATTACCTATATTTATGCAACTATTTTACTTAAATCTGAGTAATATGTAAAACATTAATAACATAAATTCAAACTGGTGAAGAAATTTTCAAATTAAAGTCTATTATTTCCTAGTTAATAAAATAAAAAATTTTAAAGTTTGAAATGTTATCCATGAATTGAAGGGAAAACGTTCTCTAAAACTAATGTAAAAGTTTCAAGTCACTTTATATATAATACTCACATTGTAAAATTTTTTTTTATTATTTTTTTTTTAACCGATATCAATGTAAGTGAATTTTATGAACAACAGAGTAAAATGAGGATTTGGAATATATTATTAATATTTATTCAATTTTTTATTCATGTTTATGGCACTTCTTTCTTTTTAAACTGTTGCTATCTTTTTTAATTGACGAAATTGAAATCTTCAAATTAAGTTTTATTTTTCTTTTATACATTTTTCATTTTAAGGTCATAAAGCATGAAATGTCTTATTTAAACACCATTGTAGCCGAAGTCTACAAGCTGATCTGTCTTGAAATGTTAAGACATTCCTTTGCAACAATTTATATTTGGAATTTTGGACTTTCAACTGAAATGTTGCTTACTGAAATGAAACATTGCCTTAAAACATAACTTTGACAGTTATGTCCCTTTATTTCTCTAGTATACATACACACGTACACACGCAAACAAACAAAAGTTCACACCAATCTTATATATCAGCTGACAAATTTTCTGACTGCATAGATTAAACCCAATTATCAAACTCTTGTAGCAAATAATAATATATTCTGTTTGAAGGAAAATAAAAGTTTAAGTTGTTACATGAAGAAGAAACAAAAATCCAATCTGTTAAAGGACTCTTCTAGATGCTGTGAGATTTCTTTGTGTAAATGGGAAAGAGCTATTTAAATAAAAGAATTCAAAACCGGCTGTAAAAATAGATAAAATTAATCTGAAATTTTCATCCCCAATTGTAGAATCTAAAATAAAATTATCTGAAAAGAGTCATATTTTCAGGTTGTGTGTAATAGATATAACACACAGGTCTCAAATACATTGATAGACAGCTTTGATTACAAACCTTTTAATATGACAGACTTGTTTAAACTTTAACTTCCACTGAGATGGATTTTACTTGCTAGAACAGAACTAAATGCAGTTTATTTTGACAAAAAATTCCTTATTAAATAAATAAAAAAAGCAATTTTCTTTGCTTTGAGGAAAGGTAACTTGAAAAATGAAATTGAATGTAAATTCCAAAATAACATTTATTTTTAACTTTACATTTATACTTTCTTTAACAATATTACTTTATTTTCTGTGTTAACTAATTTTATGTTGCTGCATGAAATTTTTTCTAGTTAACCTTTTTCAGTTACCTTTTCAGCATAGTTTCAGATTCAAGGTGATTATTCTAACAGTACTGGCTATAGAGCTGAAGTTCAAATTTTAGATTATGCTCAAGTGTTTGTTGATCTACTAATTCCTTAAAACCGTAAAAGTTTATGTAATTAGACAATGGAAGCTCATTTCCTACTCAGTGTTATTAAACAAAAAAAAATTAACAAATATTGAAGTTCAAAAGGAAAAAAATTCCCATTTTGACCTAAATCTTGATTAAATCATTCTTAGAATGTTCATTTATTTCATTTTTCAACAACATAAAAATAAAATTGAACCTCAACTTTTGGTAAGTATGCAGTCAGAATAACAATATCACATTAGTCAGACGTTTGTTTCTGTAACTTGACAACAATAATAATTAATTTTGTTACTGAAGAGCATGCAAAAAAAATGTATTCTCTTAAACGTAAATTTGCTGATTCTTGATAATGGTTCAAAAATATTACAGTGCCAATTCTGGAAAGGATCAAGACTGATCATCTGATATGTAATTTTTTTTTTTTTAATACAAAATAGTGGGGAAGATATCCATAGCTTTTCTCCTAGTAAAGTGTATAAAGATGGAATGTAACAAATTTTTTAATATGTAGAAGTAAGCAGACTAAAATGTGTCCTTCCTGTTCATTTTTTTTTTTTTTTCCTTAATTCAATTTTACTGCATTTTTATTAAATGCAGACACTTGTACAGTGATGTGCAGAGGTTTGCTGATGTTTGGTGATGCCCTGGGTCAACTCCTTTATTGTATGTCCCTAAGACTTGAGTAGGGGGTCTATAGGGCCTAGTACTAAGAAATGTGAGAAAGGAAGACATTTGAAATATGTAAAAACATGAAACAAAATAAACACTTTATTCAAATTAAATATAAACTAAATTTTTATTTCACTCTTTGATTGGATGACCTCCTGATATGGATGTCCGGGTTGTCACACCCGTTGCCCCCCAAACCTGTATGCTACAATACATGTATAACTTAAAAAAAAAAAAAAAAGTATATATTGGCTTAATGTTAAAATTATTACAAACTAAAATTTCAAAATTTCTCTACTTAAAAATTGAATAATTTAAGAGTATAACTTAAAAACTATTTATAGCTGAATACTTAATATTTTCCCTACAAATAATATAATTTATTAAAGTCATAATAGGTAGGAAAAAATTTAATTTAAATGTGTTGTGATCGTGGTGTTCAGTGATGATTTTATTTTATTAATGAGTCATTTTATTTTTTCTGGGTAGAAATTATAACTGAAGGAAATACTTTTGTTATCCTTATAGTCACCTGTCCCGAGTATGACGATAAACTGCATCCATGTCCCGGGTAAGACTATAAACTATGTTCAACAGGAAGGCCTCTGCTCAGGAGGTTTTGAGGAGCGTGGAACTGCTTCTTGATCGCTGATGTTCTCAGGTCTGCCCTGACCCGGGTGGTGGCACCTGTTGGGGTCCCAGCTATGGGAAGGTGGTTAACCCCCAAACTTGGGTAAAAATATATTGAAAGTGTAAAAATAGATTTTAATACCAGAAATGCTTTGTAAAAAAAAAATATTACTAGCAATAATTTTTTGAAGGAAAATATTATTACCAGCAATATTTAAATAAAAATAAATACCAGCTATAAATTTAAAAAAAAAAAAAATATTGCCAGAAATATATTATTGAAGAAAAAAAATATTACCAGCAATAAAAATTGTCAGCATTAAATTGAGGTTGACATGCCATAAAAAAAAAAAAACCTTCTAGTTGCAGGAGTTGATTTACAAAAATATAGTATTGACTTTTAAATGATTTCATAACTGGAAGCTTAGAGTGAAAATTTTATTTTATGCTAACCAGAGTTTTCACATCCTTCTTCTAATTTTTTGAAATACAATATATAAAATGACTGTTTATTTATATATATCCTCCAATTGTATATTTTCCAACTAATACACCCTCCCTTGCCATCTCTGAGGATTTTCTGTATTGACTCTCCAGAATTTCCTGTACTTTTTTTCCTTACATTAATATCTTCATAAAAATAATTTATAAACATTTTTCTTTGCATTAGAGACAGTGTAATATTAATTTCAAACTATTTTGTAATTTTTTAATCTAATTCAATAGAATAGTAGAATTCTTTGTTTTAAACTTGATGTCTATATTTTTAACTTTTTCATTTTTGTCATACAAGGTATAAAGTTTGAAGTCCTGTAATTTTTGTTTTCTAGTAAATGCAGTATTGAAAGTGTAAAAATCCGGATACAAAAAAGGTTTTATTTTGTATGTACACATAGTATTAGAAAAGTGGCAAGGTCTCATAATTTTACTGTTGAAAAGATGTAACCATAAGTTCTATGCTAACAGTTTCTCTTCTCACTTGTGGGATTCTCTTCAAGCTTCTTGTTTACCAGTTAACTTTGATCTTCAAAAATTTAAATGCAATGCTAATTGACATCTTGTTTCTAAATTCTTGTTTTATTGTTCTCATAATAGTGTTTTTTGTTTTTTTTCTCTTTTATATATTCAGTAACACCTTGCATTTTGGTGGCTTTATTGCCCTGCTTGGAGTGAAATGATTAAAAAAAAAAAAGCATTATGCTTAAAATATTTTCTCTCTATGAAAGATAGCCTTATTAGATAAAAACTCTTTAAAGAATAATTTTTAATATTTTCAAAAGAAATGTAAAACAAACTTCTATTAAAAAAAATATTAAATAAAATACTTAAATTCCATAAAAGCAACTTATGGGGACAGTATTAAGATTATTTTTTTATTATTTCTTAAAATAAGGTTTGTTTTTTTTTGTTTTTTTTTTTTCATATTATTTATTGACAAACTCATGACACTTTTCACTTTAAAAGTTTATTTTATTTATTGTTTTTTATTTTTTGCACACATTACCTAATTCTGCTCACAGTATTACAGCTTAGCCACACCTCCTAATCATGCAGCTTGGTTTTATATTAAACAATTTTAGGATTCACTGTAATGTTTAGAGCCCTCCCATCTCCCCACTGTGTGTGTTTTGTATAAACTGTCAGATCTATTATTTACTTATTTGTTATTTGCTTTTAATGTTTTGAAGTTATCACTTATTTTATAGTCTTCTACTTCACTACCTCATGGACTAAGTTAATCTTTTCAAATTGAACTTACACTCTTGTTGTTTTTTCATAGATCAGATGTAATCATTGGTGCTTAGTTGATTAAGCTCAAATTCATCTCAAAGAGAAATTTAGACAAGAATAGACATCTTTTATATTTTTTATCTAGAAAGCCTTCAGGTCAGAAAATCTACAATGCTTAAATTGCATGAATATAAGAATGAGCAAGAAATAATCCTGATGATTGTCACTTCTATATCCTAAACAAATGTAGATGGTTAAAAAATCAGAATTTTATTTAAAAGCAAGGACAAATTTTCTTTTTTTGTTTTTTTTTGGGTTTTTTTTTGTTTTGTTTGTAGTCAATAATTTCAAACCGAGTTCTGGTTTGTTATGACTTGTTCATTTCATCTGATTCTCGGTCTCTCTTTTTAGTTTCACTTATGATTTTGCAAAGGACACACATGAATTATTATTGATTGTACTAGTTTTACAATTATACTACTAATTACCAGAGATTTTCAATGTTTATCCACTTTCTAAACCAGAATTATTTTTCCTTTATGATAGAAGTGTCTGTTTATATGAATCTACTAAAAGTTAAATGTTGAACATGTCCATAACATAAAAAGAAAATATTGTGTGTTCCTTGTTAATTTTTTTTCTTTCTTCCTAATTATGCATAAAAGAAAAATTCTACTTAAAGACAAAATTAAAAATAAAGTATCAGTTAAGATTCTTTTCTTTTTATTGATGTTTGTTAAACTAAGTTGACTAGTGAAAACCAGATTCATGATTCATCTGGTGAAGAATAGCTTTTTATATAGCTTGCAACAACACTATCATACTGTTCTCATGTATGTTATATATATATATATATATATATATATATAATGAACTCTTCATGGTAAATGAGAACACAATACTCAATCCTGCATATTTAATATTACATTTTATTTCACTCCAATACTTTGCTAACTTCTGTCAGCCAGTGTGTTTTTAGAGTGGTTCCAGACCCCTCATCCAAAATGTAAACCTTACATTCTCTTGTAAGATGTCTGAGAGACTCTTCTCTATACTTCTTGGGATGGGTCTTTATATATCTGTGATATGGCTCAATTTGTGCTTTCCAAGTGATGCTGCTGTGTATCATGTGGATTTTCAATTAGCAGCCAGGAGGTCATCTATAAGGTCAAACTTGTGCCTGGCACTTATGAGTGCAAAGGATGCATACTTTATCATTGTCTGCAAGAATTTAATTTCTTTGCTAATCACTTCCTTTATGATGATGATGTTGATGAATAAATTTGCCACCAACCTGCAGGTTCAAGACTAGAAGCTCCCAGTTTCATCATCCATTCCTTATTGCCATTTGGCTTTGCAAAGATTGATTGGGGGTGAAACAAAATCTGAGTTGAAAATATAAATGGCATGAATATATATATATATATATATATATATATATATAATTAGTAGAGGAAGATTGTCCATATGCTTAAAGAATGTAGGTATAGTAGGCCAATGAAAGGACAAGGCATATCTAAAATTTCCGATTTTTAGCATTTTTCTCCATCAGGCTTCTATTTTGTCCAATCGCCTAATAATATACAATGATATTCTGTCTTTTCAAAATTCTTCATCAGCCTACTATACTTACATGTAATCAGTGTGTGTGTGTGGATTTAATGACTACTATAGAATGTAATCAAGGAAACAGCATGTGCTAATTCTGTTGAAATCTTCAATCTATTTTGGCATGTGTTAAATTTGAAGTGTTCAAAGACACATCACCCTCTCTGATAATTTTTCAATTGTAGATTCTTTTTTGATATTTTCCCATGTCATCTCATTTTCAAAAATGTAGGCTATTCCCTTTGGAAATGTCTTTCCCAAACAATAGAAATAAATCTGACACCAATTCAATTTCAACCATAAAAACAAGGTACTGTAAGAAAAACTCCTCTTATATATATATATGATTCAAACTTGAACTCAGGACTAGCAATTTTTCAAAAAGCCAGCTTACATTACAAAAGAAAAAAAAATTGTCAGGGTTGGTTGGCTTGCTGGAACAAATGGCTTGGGAATCCTGATGAATCAAAAATGACATGAGTTTACTGTTCTTTTTCTCAGAACTTAAATCATTTATGTCAAGGAAACTTTAACCTAATTTTTTTTTTCCATCAAAAGCTTTTTTAATCTTTTAAAAACTTGTAATATTGATCTCATTTTTATCAACTGCTGTCTAAGATGCCATAGATAAAATTCCAATATATATATATATATATATATATATATATATATACACACACACACATTTGATATGACTGAATATAATTTTATTTTTACTACAGTTTGATTCTTTCAATATAAACTGTCTTCCCACCCTCAAGGCATAACTATTAATGTGAGTCTTTCATTAGAGACTTGAATTTTCCTGGACAAAAGTTAAATTTGTCACAGACTAAATGTATTTCAACAAAGTAGCCAACTGAATTTTAAAAGGAATTTGAAAAACTTTATAAAATGTAATGCCAACATTTAATATTAGTGTCTTGTCTCAATTTCATCTCTTAATTAAATATTTCATATACCTGCTGTTTATTACCAGCATTTTTGAAAAAAAATGAGAAATTCTATGCAATGTAATTTTTTCTAGCCCCCTTTTTCATGGTCATAAATGATTATGAAAAATTATAACCGAAATTGATTTAAAAGTTAACTGTTTTTGAAACTCTGTCAAAAATATATTTAATATTGATTCTACAATGGCATTTATCCTGATTACAATCTTCATCTTATATGTGGAAATATTAATCTAAACAAATTCCAAAGCTGAAGAATTTCATTTTAAATATCAAATGTATTTAACTGATATGTCTTTAAATATAACTTTGTAAATTTTTTTTTTTTTTAAATTAATATTATTTATATCTGAAGAAAAAAATTATTTTCTAATTGAAATTTAACAGACGTCAAAAAATAAAATCTAAATTATTGATTTGTAAAGTTTTCATTTTTGAACTGATAAACTACAAATCTATTATTGGGAGAAAAAAGGATTTGCTTGTTGGGGATTTTTCGTTTTGTTTTTTTACATGTAGAATGCTAAATCATTTTAATGTGAGCTCTTAAAAATACCAGAGGCATCTGTAGCTGCAATCATCAGTGAAGGTTTTATAAGGAACAGAACTCTGGTTTCTAAGCTCAATTATGCGGGTGTATGTATCGGTAATTTTTAAAGAATGGATTTATTTTTAATCCAACATTTGTTAATTTAGTGGATACCTGTGTTTGAAATAGAGAAAACATGATAAAGAAAATGTGCCCACTGGTAGGTTTTGAAACTACATTTCCTTTTAGGTTTCTCCTACAACTGGGGACACATGTTTGGACATCTGCTTCAAACAAAGGTATCAACTAAAAATAATATCTGAAGTGCATACAATATATATATATATATATATATATATATATATATATATATATAGGACAAAAAATATACTTGCATGTACATATAAATATATTTCTTTCTCAGGTGTTAAAAATACAGTGCTCAATGTTATGAAACGGGGCTATAAGTATATATTAGTGAATATACATAATATCCAACATCGATAACCTGACTGAGTTTCATGCAGTTCTTGCAATCTTCAGGTGCAAAATATGTTCTCGAATATATTTGCACCTGAAGATTGCAAGAACTGCATGAAACTCCGTCATGCTATCAATGTTAGATATTACGTATATTCACTAATATCTCATTTGATATGATTTATTCTTAAATAGAGTATACATATTTATAGGTCTGTGGGTTTGATACTTAATTTTTTTTTTTTTTTTTTGTCTAATGTTTAAAAATTAATGAATGTATATCCCATGTATACTTGATTAAATGCATCAAAACTCTAATTCTAATCATGATATAACTAGTAACTAACCAAATAGTAAAATCATTACCAAAATTTCCACAGTACATTTTAACATTTTATGTGTGAACATATAGTAAATATTAGTTTTAAAAATTGGTCATGTAATACATTTTGCTAGAAAAGTTATGGAAAAATTTATATTAGCCTGATTTTGATTTGTATTGTTTACAAAAATGTGTTCATAGAACTATGTATGCATGAAAATCACCAAAAGAACAGTAACATGTGGAATTTTGATGATATAACCACTCGGATTTATTTAATAAGTTTTGACACTCTTGTGCATTGAAAGTTAAGAAGTAAGGGATTGTCAGAGGTCAGGAATTGATACAAGTTTTGACCAGCTTAGACTATATGTATAATTTATACGATGATAAAACTTACATTTTTATAAAAACTTTTAAAAGTAGGGAACATTTTTCTCCCCATCAGCCACAACCTTTTATTTAACACATTGGTATAGGAATTAAATTGTGAAAGTTAAGAATTTTTGTAAGGTTGAAGGTTCTAGATTTTTATGCTAAATAAATATCTTTAGCCTCAGCTGCCTTCCGGTGTGCAAATACAGGTTTTTAATCTCGATTCCCTAACCCCTCCCTGTTTGGAACCATTTTTTTTTTTTTTTTTTTGTTGGATTTAAAATTATATACTGATGATTGTAACTTTGTAATTAATTCAATTGTACAATATAATTGTGAATAAATACAGTAAATCTTTTTTTCTTTTAAAATAAAATGTAATTATTAATCTAAAATAGTTTTTTATTTCATTTCATTTTTTTTTTTTTATTTTGTTTAATGGTTTGTGAAAATGTTTCTTTTAGTCAAATGGACTAAAATATGCTTAGTGAATATTGTTTTTATGTTAAAAAAAAATATAATTAAGACTATTACATGTGTCAATTGTATTTAATAAAAATAGAGAAATCTCTATTGAAAAGTATTTGTTATAACATTGTTACAAAAAATAAATATAACATCAGTTTACAATGTTATTAATGTTGCTTTTTGTTATTTATTTAATATCAACATCAAGGGACATTAGAGATAAAATTTAATATTTCTGCTTATTATTTTAATGATTATAACTGATAAAAACCTCATATGTAATTAATAAACCAGTATGCATATATAAGATGGGTGGAGCTTTGAAATTTCGCAATGACTATCAATACAGGAAATAGAATCCATAAATGGTTCAAATTTCAACACAGACAACTTTGTATTCGTACCCTTGGGAAAGGTATCACTCCACATCCCTTATATCTCTGTCTATCACCCAATCTCAAAACAAAAATATATCATTGATATGCTGCAATGATTGAGAGATTACTCTTAGGTGCCTAATAGATGGTGGGGGACATCAGTTTTATTTTTTTTTTTTTTTTTTAGAGAGACTTTTCCGCCAGTGCCTCAAGGTTATTAATATCCCCCACCCATTTTTTTAAATTTTGTACTTTTGAACGATTAAATGATTTTCTGGCCCCACCCCATTTTATTAATACTCCCCATTTAGTGCATATTGAGAGAAATTCCCCCACCACTTTAATCATTAAGACCCTACTTCGTATTTGGCAACTAACAGTAGGTGAATGAGCTCTTAAGTAAACTGCTCCCTCATAAATAGTAAAAAAAGTTGTTACATCCATTGTCAACTCAGCTGGGAGATGGCTGGTGCAAGGGTCTCGTGCACCTCCTCCCACTCTACTACATCTCAATTTTCATAAGGTAGTATTCATACAGAATACAAATTTTATTGTAACCTAATTATGTACAATAATAGATCATATGCAATATGGGTGAACAATTCAACTAGAAAAATTGAAAAAAAAATACATTGTATAAGCTATTGAAATTTGGAAAAACATTCATGAAAAAATGTTTAAAAATAATATCCGATAATGCATTTCATGAACATCTTTCCAAATGTCAATAGCTTATAACTCTGTCAGGATTGCATACCGAAATTTATTAAATATAATGTCTAAATACAAATTAGAGTTGAAACACCAGTTCCCATACGATCACCGAAGTTAAGCAATGTCAAGCCTGGTCGATACCTGGACCTGTGACCCCTTGGGAATACCAGGTGCTATAACTTTGGAATTGTTAATTGGAGAACTGAGTCCCAATTCCAGTTGGGTTTGTTATATTTACTTATGCACAAATAACCTTGGGAAAAGTATGAATCCACCTCTTCTACCCCAACTATGGGTTAATTAGTAAGACTTGTATTATTAAATTATGATCTCCCCCCCAAAAAAAAAACACATCCTTTTAATCTAAAAATATTTTCTGGTTTTAAATAACCTACAAAGGGTTAATAAGCCATAGAAAACAAATCAATCAATTGATCAATACTTAGAATATACAGGTGGCATAATGGATAACTGCTCAGAATGAGAAACAGAGTGCAGACTTCGAATTCCAGTGGAGTCCATTACATTCACTTATGTGCAAATATCCTTGGGGATGCTATGAATCTACCCCCTCCTCCCAGCTATGGGTTAAATAGTAGAATTTATATGAAAAAAATCATTATTTTCAAAAATTTTCTAATATGATATTCATTTGTAAAAAGAGTGGGGGGGGATTATTCTTACATTCCAAAAAAAGGTTTTGACAGATAAGCTGTAAAAAGCAAATCGATCATTACCAACACATATACAATTGGAAACCTCCCACATTAAATTGACCGTGTACTGTATTCGACTTTGTAGAGAGGCAAGTAAATACACTCTTTTAATTTATTTTATTTTTTTATTAATTTATTCTTTCTCTCTGTCATTTTGTTACTATCCTTACCCTTGCCCCATCTGCTTTCCACCTAATTTGATCTTTTACTTACTGCCTTTTTTACAACTAATCAGTCACTCACTCCTCCTCTCTTTTATTCTGTTTCTCACCACTTTTTTTTTTTCCCCCTCACACACATTCTCTTATAAATACCCAGGACAACTAACTCTTGTCATTATATCACTACTTATTGTTCATTGTGGGAGTTTTCTCTCTTACAATAAACAATTGTTATTTTGTTTTTCAAGTGATGATCAAGAAGTGAGTTGGAAAAAACTTTTCACCTTTGCAACAGAAGAACCTTTTTTTTTTTTTTTTTTTTTTTTTTTCCTTAAAGATTAGAATTTACACCTTCTTGAACACTTCAGTAGCAGTATTTTTTTCTTGGCTAACTCAACTAATTTTGAGCTGTCTTAAACATTTACGTTCATAAAGTTGCACATTTAATCACCAAAAGTTTTTAAAAAAAGAAAAAAAAAATATTCCCCTCTCAAATTTTTCATCAGAATGTTTCATTAATATTTAAATATTTTTTTATATTGCTTTCTCTTTGTTTTTTTGTTTTTGTTTATTTTTAATTATAATCTTCTATAATTGATTAATTTTGTAAATTTGATATATGATGTATACATATATATATTAAATTTTTGAGAAGTTAAATTCAAGACTCCACCAATATAAGTTAATTTTTAAATACAAATTTTTTGTTATTTGATGCTAGGTTAAAAAATTGCTGTAGCATAAGCAGAAAATGGATAAAGCTTTTACATTTTAGTTTAATCTTAATAATGTAACCTTATCAAATGATTACTGAAAAGAATAAAAACTAATTTTAAAAGATCATAAATAACAAAAAGAAATGAAAAATATAATGATCACAATGAAAGGAAAAGGAAAACAGAGCATGACCAAGACTTTAATTTTGTTAATGTGGCTCCAGTTGTTACTTTTAACACAGGCTGACCAGGAACTTGAATTGCTAACTCCGTATGGACAGGCAGAGAAGGATAAAGGGATTCAGATTCAAGAAATGAGTATTGTAAACACTTTTACAGTTCACTTGGATGTACCATTTAAATTCACAGGAAGAATATATGACACAATTAATGTAAGTTGATTTTGTTTAATTTCACTCTTTAATGCTGATAGTAAGTTTTTTTTTTGGGGGGGTGGGGGAATTACCCTCTCCATGCAAAGGACCACATGAAGTTAAATATAAAAAAAATTAGAAAATCCTAGTAGTAGTGTGTGTATGAGACAATTTTGTTATAAACAAACATATAATGCCTTGCATATATATATATATATATATATATATATATATATATATATAAAATTTCTGAATGGATTTTTTTAATCCGCCGGTATTTATTATTATAAACATTTTTAGTGGGTACATGTGTTTGAGTTGGTTTTTTTTTTTTTTTTTTAAAGAAATTCTATATATATGTGCATATACCTACATACACAGCTAAAGTGGAATGATGAGTAGCAAGCTTTGATTATTATTGGGTGCTGCACACTTATGATCTTGGACCAAACAAAATTAAGTTTAGTTAATGCCAATGCAAATACAGCTTGATGCTAAAACCTAAATTAAGAAAAATAATGTTTCTGTTAAAATGTTGCTTATAATAAAAAACACAGATCATTATAATTCAGATAGTTTTGTTTTTATCTTCTAAGTGCTGTGTCCTTTCATGGCTCTCCACAATTTCTTCTCCTTTGTAGCTCTTAGTAAATTTTGTCCTTTTGTTATTTCCTAAACTCTGTTCTGCCATGTATTTACACAGACTCATTAAGTAGGTTATGCACCTTTTTTTCCTCTGATCCTCTTGCTGTCAATGTCCTGTGAGTATCAAATTTTCCAAACCCTCTTTCCTTATTAAGTTCCCTGGAAATTTCAGCCATCTGTTTCTGATTTTAAGTATAAGTGTTCTTCTTGCTTCTATTTCCTCTAAAATTTTGTTATTCAGTCCATGGTATTCTAGACATCCTTCTGTAGGACCACATTTCTATTGCCTCAAGTTTCTAGTTCATCTGTGCTGAGATTGTACAGTATTCAATACCATATAGGATGACTGATATTACATAACAGTTCAGCAATTTTTTCTTTTTTTTTTTTTTTTCTTTTAATGAAATTTTCTTCTTTTGGGATGCCCCTTTCACTATCCCAAACTGTCTTCAGATTTCAGTGTTGTATTTTTAATCCACTGTTAAAACACTTCCCAAATATTTCATTTGTTGTATTTGTTTCATTTTGGTATCCCCAATTTGTAATTTGTATGTTGGGATGTTCCTTTTGCTAACAACCAAACATTTCATCTTCTTGCAATTGATGTTTAGTTCTTTCTTCTTGCTTTCTTCTTCTACCTTCTGTAGGAGTTCTTGTCATTTCTTTCCGTATCTGCTATCAACACTGTCTCATCTGCATATCTTATGTTGTTAGGATTGTAGCCACCAATAATCAATCTTGGTAGGACATCTAATTCTCTCAATCACCTCACTGTATAAGTTAAATATGTCTTACACCTCTTTCTATTTTGGTATATTTACTGAATTTATTTTCTATCCATATTCAGGCAGTTTGCTTCCAGTAAATGAGGTGAATCAGTCTGCTGAAACCAGAAAGTGTTTTATATAATATATATAAACACACTTTTGGGTTTCTGATTGTCAGATCTGATAAAATAATTTAATTTACTGCTCCTCTTATCTTCAAAAAAATCACAAAGCATTTTCCTTACATACAGTTTTGTCTTTCATTCCAACCTGAAGAAGTCAAAACTATCAGACATTGGTGAAAAACATTGTTTATAAGATTTTTCACTTTGTCTAATATATATATATATATATATATATATATATATATATATATTATATGTTATGGATTTGTTATTTTGTTATTCCTTACATATTGATTTATTTATAGATGTGTTAAAAAACTTACACACACACATTTTCCTTGTTTATAGATTTGCTAAAAAATATACTCATCAATAGAATGAGTTTATGAATTTTAATTTTTATGATGATTTTTTTTTTTTTTTTGTGGGGTGGGGGAATTCAGCTTCTATTCTGAATGATATTATGTAAAAAAAAAAACATTTAAAATAAAAGAACTTCCAACTGCAACCAAGTTAAATTTTAAATAAAACTAGAGAATCTGCTTTCAATAAAAAATGTCAATGCTTAAAAATAAATTATTCATTTTAATTTTTACTTGAAATTCAATAAATACTTTTTTAACAGAATACAAATGAAAGAAAAAGACCCAGAAAAAATATGGAAAAAAATGTTTGTATTTAAGCAAGTAGAAAAACATTTTTAAATAAATAACCAGTCAAGTATTACAAATTGAAAGACATTAAAACATCTTGTATTTCTCTCTATTTAGCTATTTGTATAATTTGTGATCTCATATATAAGATTTATTAAACAAAGATATTAAATTTCATTTATGCTATTCCTTATAGTAACACAGTAAATTCTGATGGTCAGGTCTGGGTGGGATAGTCTTTTATTGCTGACTGCATTTGGTGTACAATTTCAGCTTTTTTTTTCTTCCTTACTGGATTTACTGCTACCCCCTCACTCCACTTTGGTTATTTTCTTCATTTTTCAAATATTTCTGATAGCAGGAAGGAAAAAATGGATGATTAAACATTGTATTCTGTAATTTTTACATATTGTTTTGATGGCATATGGGACCTACTTTTTTTTTTTTTTTAAATAGTAGAATTTCATAAATTTTTAATAAAATCCAGAAAAAATCTTGTTTTTAATTGAGCTAAATATAGAACATGGATGAAATTCCAATAACATTTAATGCATGTATATAAAAATTCCGTAGACCCTTGGGAAAGGTATGAATCCTCATCCTCTCCCCCAGCTATGGGTAAATAGCAGAACAGACCAGGTTCTATAGCCTTGGATGGCAACTGGTCTACCGCAGAAAGAAATGGCAACCTACTGTGGGAGAAAAAATCTGCCTCATCAGTTATGTATTGAAAGATACATGATCACCTAAGTGTGTATCACGCATAGCACATGACTAAATATTTACTTTTCAATCTGTATGTTGGGCATTGAAAATTGAGAAGAATATTTGGCAATGTTTAATCTTTGTGCCCACAAAAAAATGGTGTGTCAATAGGACAGTTATTTTGTTGACACTGCTATTACCGTATGCACTTTTGACTCCCTTGGCAATGTTTGTTTTAAAAAACAATGATTACAATTTTTAATAAAACCCAAACATATGAAAGGGGATTTAAAAATTTTCTTTATTTTTGTGAATTGGTAACAAAGATATTAAACACTATTAGATTGCTTATTTACAAGAATAATTTTATATTTACGAGATAAAATATGTGAAACAACTATAATAAAATTTTTATTCTTTATCATTTTATTAAGAAATAAATATGAAAAGAAATTTTTTATTACGAAATTTAAAAAAATGTCTGTGAACAAGAAAATTATTAAAATTCTGATAATTGCCTTTTAAAACAATAAACAGTGCTGAGGGAGTCAAAAGTGTACACAGTAATAGTAATGTCACGGTAATAACTGTCTTTTTGACACACTATTTTTTTGTGAGCACAAAGGTTAAACATTGCTAAATGTTTATTCAGGAGTCAAGAATTAATGCAAGCAGTACTGAGAGTACCATGCTAATATTTATATACAGGCATCCCTTGATTAATGCGCAATCAATTGTTTTTGATTAGTGCACTAGAATTTATATATACCAAAGTTCAATTAGTGCATACATAATACTCAATTAGACTATTTTTCAGTTTAACTATAGTAATTGAAAATTGATTTTTTTTATAGTTACCAATGTACAAATTAGCCACATTAATTGAGGGATTCTTGTAACTTCATTTTTCTTCTTTGAATCAATATCTTAATCTGACAGTTTCATTAAAAACTTATTTGCTATTTGACAGCAAAACAAGAAATGTTCAGAATTTTAATGAAACATTATCATCACTTCTTATTTTGAATTTTTTTTTCTTTACTATTTATAAAAAAAACCCAAACTTTTTTTGCTTTCTATCACATTTCAAAAGGTCCATTATATTTGTAGCAGTTACAAAAATTCTGGTTTATACATCACTCCAAGCAATAAAAATTTTGAAGAACATGGAGTACATTGTTTTAGTTATATATTTAAATAAAAACATCCAGTGTTCTGTCATAGAAACAATATAACAGTTCTCAAAATTAATTGATAGCAGCCCTCTGTCGAACTAGGAACATGTTTTCATTATTTTAGATCATTTGATCATTTCTCATTACATGAAAAGGTAAGGAAAAACCTGAGCATATTTATAAGGAAACATCAATACTGTTGTTGAGTTGAAATTTTCACTGTACAATCTATAATTGATATGATATCCACCACTCAACAGAATCACCTGCCTTATCAATGTACTTAACTGAGTAAAAAAATTTTTTTTTTTTTTTATTCATTATTAAACTATGGGTTTATTGCTGTACTTATAAGCACAAGGCACACATTTATCTCTGGCAAAATCAACATCAGGGCCTGGTATCAGTTTTTATTTAATCACATGATTTTGGGATATTCTGTATGTACAGAAACCACATCACCTGAGAACTTTCAACAGTTAAATTGGGTATCACATGTAACTCAAAGAAAATAATGACATAATCAAGATGTTGAAGTTCCACACTACTTCAAACAAAAGGCTAAGAAGGAAGCCCGCACTAATACTGGAAAGAGCAATCAGCTACTGAACTTGAGAAACCTATTTTCTGAAAAGTTGTTTTAAGGGAAATATTTTATAAATTTCAACCAAAAGTGGCACTGGCTGCCCAATTAATAAATGCTGAATGTTTCCTCAAAAGGAAACAGCTAATATTAACATTACTTTGATCACACTAGCTATAACCTTTAGTGCCACCATGTTTTTGAATATATTATATGTATTGCATCTTTTTATTTTATTACATATACGCAATCTGATAGTCAAGCATATCTTACAATAGGAGACATACATTTGTGATTCGACTCAATGATAGACGCAGGTGTTTTTTGTTTTTCCAAAGAGTTTTAGTTAATCTTTACTTCTGTACAAGGAGCAATTGAAAATAAATTATAAAGAAAAAAATCAAGATACTCAACAGAAAATCTGTATATTTAAAAAAATGCTTATACATATGTTCAATTTATAACAAGTTCTTGATCACTAAAGTTAAGCAACATTGAGCCTGGTTAGTACCTAGATGGGTTACCACTTGGGAATATCAGGTGTTGTAAGCTTGGATGGTTTAATGGATAACAGCTTAGAATTGGAAATCGAAGAGTTGAGTTCCAATTTCAGTTGGGTTTATTATATTTACTTATACGCATATACCCTTGAGAATAGTATGAATCCAACTCTTCTACTCCCCCAGCTATGGGTTAATTAGTAGGACTTTTATCAGTAAATCATTATCTCCAAAAAATTCTTACAATTTAAAAATATTTTCTTGCTTTAAATAGCCTGTAAAAGATGTAAAAAAAAAAAAAAAAAAAAAAATCAATCAATAGAACAAATTAATTCAATAAAACTGCTCACAGTGCCATAGATAGCCTTGATGCAACCTTAGAAATGATTACATGCCTAGATCAAGTGGTTCTTCATGTTGATCATCACATTCATGCTGGCAGCCTTCAAAAGATTTCTTGTCATTGTGGAAACACTGGCAGGTCTCCCTCTTGACAAACCAGACAAATGTGTAGATTCAAATTCAAGAGAGTTAGACAGCCTAATATTTGGGTTGACATGATAGTGAAAATTCCCAATTAACCGTTCCTGGGTCAAATGACATGACCTTCACAACACTTATGACCATCCCAGATGATGTGAACTTTGTGTATATCACCACTGATACTTCTGTGGGATTTTCATAGTAACCCGTGGATCCTCTTGTTCAAAGATTTTTCTTATTGGAGCAGAACCAGTCAGGAAGAACCTTGATCAGATCACACAGTTCTCCTGGGTTGTGTTGAGCATAAACTACTTTTCTTTATCCTATAAGATTTTAACCTAATATCCCCTAATTATCTGATAGTGGATTCTTCTACCTTGAGCTGTTCAGCATTGACCTTCATTAACTTGTGCTGAGGGCATTTATCTTTCTCATTGCCATGAGTGACACATCCCCATAAGAGGCCTCTAGCTCTTTTCTGACCTTGGGCATTAGTATGAGGATCACGCAACTTTCAAGAGCTGGCTAATTCTGAATTATTGACTAAAAAACTAATGCCACAAGCACGACATACCTTTTATTTCTCCCGTGTCAAATTGGAAACTGCCATTGACAATGCTCTTGATACATCTGAAAGAAAAATAAGAATGTTAAAATTTTGGCACATTAGATTGTATTCTAGTTATGGCCTGCTGAATGTATGTTCTTAAATAGCTAGCACACCCTGTATAATTCTGGAAATGATTTATAAGTGAGATGTAATTGTCAGGAGTGGTGTCAGTTGAATAAACATTAAGTGAGAAGGTCAAATTATTGAAAAATTAGCCTAAAGTGTCTCTAAAGAGAAACTGAGATATATGAATGGGATTGGTTCAAGAAGCCTTTGTAATTGTTCATTAGTTACACTGCAAACTTTGTACAATATTTCTCAAGTAATTTACAATCTTAACAGACTGTTACAAATGCAGCCTTGTGGCAAAGTTGGCTTTATCCAACAAATTCAATATGATTTATCAAATAATAATATTTTTAAATATTAAGAAGTAATAATAAAAAGCAAAAAAACATACTGAAATTCTATATTCTAGTCACTGATTTCAAGATGCATTTGGTTATTAGAAAAGGTAAAATCAAATTTAGTCTTAAACAAATTTAGATGATGCTGGATCAGATTTACTGTTAAGTATTTATTTAATCTTAGCTAATCCAGAAAAAATTCACTATGACTTAGGGACATTGGATATCAGGAAATCATATATATATATATATATATATATAGCACACACACACAAATATACACCATCATCATCTGTTTAATTTTTTAAGATAGTAAATAACAAATTCCTTTGAAAATGACTAGTGATGTTAGCCAAGATGAATCAGATCTGAGAAATTTCATAATTTAATAGCAAATAGAAATCAGAAAAATTATTAGAAGTGTTGAAAGGATTAATAAAAAAAATAATAATAAAAACAAGTTTCACTGGTTTTAAATGAAACTTGTAAACAAAAAACTGCTGCCCAAATACACCTCCCCAAAAGATATGTACAAGTGAGCTATATATATATATATATATATATATATATATATATATATATATATATATATATATATAAAATATATATATAGAAATTGAAAAATTAAAATGTTTTATTTTATGAAAGTATATAAATAAATACTTTCATAAAATAAAAACATTATAATTTTCAATTTGAAACTTTTTTCTATATATACATATTAAGAAAGTATACGTGGCTTGTCATTATGCTATATATATATATAATAAAATATATATATATATATATATATATAAGTTTTCTCACTTAGCTGTTTGATGACATTCACCTTCAGCATCCTAACTCCGGAGTTTTGTAGACAGATATGTTCATCCATTTATCGAGGGAGGGGTATCAATCAGCAATAGACTGTTTATACTACATGATTTCTCTTTTTAACCATTGGTGCAAGTTTTTTTTTTTTTTTTTTTTTTTGTGTCTGATGAAGAAAACGAAAAAAATAAATAAATAGCAAAAAATGGCTACAATTGAAAGAAAAGCAGAAAAAGAAAAAAGAACAAATGTTAAGGAGTGAGTGTAAACTGGAGAGAAAAAATGACAAAAAAAGAATAAATAATTACAACACCCTATACATATGCACATGTGTAAATGCACAGCCACACACACACACACATGCATGCACAATGACAAAAACTTGCCCCAATGATAATCAGTAAACCCACTGATCATTTTAAAATACTTTTTTTTTTTTCTGTTCTCACTAAACTACAGTTATATCTTATATGGTTTTATACAAAAAAACCTCCACTTTGTCTTATGTCCAACTTTGATTCTGTATTAAATGCTATGATTTCAGGACATTGAATTTTTCTTTTCTTCTATGCCTGAAATTTGAGCCCTAAACAAGGAATTTGTCTATTTTGAGGCAAAAATGTGATCTCATTTCTTTTTGACTTACACATAAATAATAAAACTTTTATTTACACACACTTCCACATGAGCAGCTTTTCCCCTACAAACCACTGCTTTGTGGAACCAACTCTCAAGAGGATGTTTTCCTCATCACAGCAGTCTTAACCTGTTCAAGTCTATTGTTAACTGTTATCTTCCCCACATATCACTATAAACTGGGCGTCTTACTTTGTATAACCCTCTACTTCGAGTGGCTCTTAGACCTTGTACAGGGTGAACATCAGTGTTAAAAAACAAAACAAAAAATACAATATTCATGAGAGATCATTCTGACAAGTTTAGTAGGTATAAAAGAAAATCTGAGGTACAGTTTTTCTCTTGCCATCCAGCTTATTAAATTCCATAACTCTTTGTCAAATGGTCTACAAATGCATAGACATGACTATTTTTGATAGGAGTAGATAGGTTTACTTATTGTCTGGTTCACACTCCTTTCCAGTCTTTTGAACAAACGTAGAGGTTTATCCATTGTTTCCTGTTTAGAATTGGGTTTCCAGTTCCTTCTAAATTCTTGTATAATGTTCAATATATATGTATGATTAATATTCACCACTTAATGAAGTGCCTTGACAAGGAGATTATAATGAAAAAAATATTTTGTGTAAAATAATTTCATTTTCTTTTTCTTATTAGGCTGTGGGTATATTGCTATAGCTACATAAAAAAGAAAATAGAGGAAGTTATTTTATTTTTCTGAAAACCAGTACAGCACTTGTTTTGTTTTATTTTTATGTTCTTTTTCTGTTTTTTGTTTGTTTGTTTTTTATACAAATCAGTATGTCACTTGTTTTGTTTTTTGTTCAGTTTTTCTTTTTTTTTTTTATTTGATCTTTTTGTTACTCAACTATGATCAAGAATGTAATGCCTCTATTCATTTTAATTCAGTCAAATTTCAATCCTAAAAAACTTAGAATATGCAAAAGTAAACCTGTTTTTACTAAAAAATATCTGTAAAAGCAATTTTTTAATTTGTATTTATTTAGTCAGTTATGTGCCATGTGTGATACACGCTTAGGTGATCATGTATCTTTTGATACATGACTGACGAGGCAGATTTTTTCCAGCAGTAGGTTGCCATTTCTATCTGCAGTAGACCAGTTGCCATCCAAGGCTACAGAACCCAGTCTGTCCTGCTATTTACCCATAGCTGGGGGGGGGGAGAAGATGAGGATTCATACCTTTCCCAAGAGTATTAGCATGTAATTGAATGTAATAGATTTGACTGGAATTTGAACTTGGCTTTCCAATTCCTAAATCCAAGCCGCTGTCCATTACTCCACCATAGTTCTTTTTAAAACTTACAACATAATCTTAAAGGTATATAAACTACTCTTTTCAATAGGGTTTTTTTCCTTTAAACATTTTGGTCATCACTGTACTGGATTATCTTGCTAATGTAAAAATGATTCCTACACAGCAGCTACATTAAATAAATATAGACAATCCTTGTCTGGACAAAACTGAATGGGGATATTTATATAAGGTTAAACTTGTGATATTTTTTGTTAATTACCTGTAAAATAGTAAATTGATTTGCCAGTTATGGAATTCAAATGAATCTGATAACTTAAATACAGGTAGACTAAAGAACTCTAATAATACCTGAATGATCCCACTACATGCACAACATTAGCATTCTTCCAGGGAGCTCAGCTTTAGGAGGTTGGTTGTAGAGAGTTAGCCTTGTCAATCCACTGCCTTTTGCGCTGAACACTGTTGTATGTAATCCATTTTTCATTTTCATTAAAATATATCAGGGTAAACCAAAAAGTAAAGGCAATTTCCATACAACACCTTTATTTTCATTGATGAAGAACAAATGCATATGTCACTTTTCAACATCCTGTATGGCAATGCACTTCTGGTATCATCCAACAAGCTTCTTCATCCCTTCCAAAGAGAAACTTTTCTGTTGTTCATGAAACCACATATGCACCAGATGCTTGTTTGGGCACCCAACACACAATAACAATACCTTAAGCCATTATGCACTCTGTCTTGTGTAGATCCATGTCTAATGCCCACAATTGCAATGATAACACCTGCAACCCAGGGTCAAATACTTGATAACTGTCACCAGTTAGTATATAACCCCTTTTGCCGTTGCCTACACCTGGTGATGTAACTACATTTAGGGTCTTAGGACAATGTCTTAACCACAGGGCTAACAATGCTGATGCTGGTCCAAGCTGGTTGTTGGTCATTAGCTTCTTTGATCCCCACCAATTCTGCCCACACTGTGTTCTTGATCTCAAAGCAGTGGAAGATCAAAGGTCATAGCATCGCAGCACTGGTTAAAGGCATGGCAGGTTCTATATTAAGGAAGAAAAATATCTTCACAATGAAAAATAAAACAAGTGATTCATGGGGTTTATCTTCAATTCGTTTATATAGCTCTTGGTACAATAAAATTTGACCCTTCCTGCATCAATCTCAATAGTGACACTAGGCTGTGTCTAAACTTCTAGAGGAGCTGGGTTCAAAGTTCTGGGAATCAGAAAATCTGGTGGCAGCTGACAGATGTCAGAGGCACTCAATGCAGGTTCTCAGCCCCAAGTCTCTGAGCTTCCAAAGTCATCTTCTTATATGCACTTCATGAGGCCAAAGGGTTCTAGGGATTTGGTGATTCCCTAATCCTCAAATTTATCACAATAAAGGTTTTCTTTGTTCCCTATTTCTGCTTTCTTAACTTTCCAAATTTGGAGAATTATCTACCTTCCTTGAGAGTAGTCACAGAGATTGCTCCTCCCTTAATTCCAACTTGCTTCACTTCACATCTTGCACCATCACTCTACACAGGTGGGGGCTACATTCTTCCTCTTCCTTCTCCCGTCTCAGTATTCTAACTCTGTCAACTTGTAAAGGATAGCATAACTGTCTTTGTGACAAATCTAATTTTTAAAGTGTATAGGTGAAAGGGCATAGTTTATTCTCCTCATTAATTTCAATTCTCTGACTCCCTTCCACTCCCCAACTATTACCTCTGTCCAGTGAGAACACAAACCAGACCACTGCTTCTCATTTTAACCTTCCAAATGATAGATAAAAATTATTTCCCAATTTGTTTTTGTCAACATTTGTTTACCTAAATTCTCAACAAAGAGACATGCTGTTTTACATCCTTAGACTGATTGCTGTCTTAGCAAAAACATGAACCAAACCACCTGCTTATTACGACAGGATCAATTTTCATAATCGCAGCAGGTTCATTCCCTGTTTTTATTTCTCAATTCGTTTTCGCCAATGGAAATATAATTCCCATCTACCTCTCTTCTCGCTAATGGCATAATTTTCTAATTTCCCAAGAGATGAAGTAATTTCTGCAAATCTGTTTTCGTCCACATGCCAGACTCTCGATATATATCAAATGTTATTTGATATGTCAAATCAAATGTTATTAAAGAAAACAGACATTTTGTGTTGATTAATTTTATTGATAGCCTTTTCCAAATTATGAATAATCCTTCTCAGATAAGGAAGAAATACAATCAGAAATTGTTCGGAGGTTCAAGCTACTTAAAATCAAAAGCTTGGACCATATTTCTTATGAAATGCATTTTCCTCATAATTTGGAAAAATCAATCAATCAATAAAATTAATTGATACAAAATGTCTGTTGTCTTTAACCTTGTTTTGGTGTCAGGAACCCTCCCCTAAAGTTTATAAATTTTTTATATATATATATATATTTGGTTGGATTGATGTGAGTTTGTGACCCTGGGTTTCACACTTTTGCGATCGTCAGACAAACTGATTAATTTTTTAAAATTTTGGGTTTATGTAGATTGCGTGTATTAGAACATGCATCTATGTTTGCATTAGCACGATGACATCACGACGACGATTCCCCCCACTCCCATAATAACACTAATACATTGTCTTGCACACTCCCATAATAACACTAATATTGTCTTGCACACTTTTTTCTTTATTTTTACATTCAGAATGCTTTAAAAATTCCATTTACAAGACAATTGTTTATAAAAGTATTCTATTCAATTGGGAGACTCATAAGGAATGAAAACAATGTTTTTGTTTGAGTTTGGGTTTGACCAATTTGAAAAAAAAAAAAAAAAAACTAATGACATGCGGTCCCCAACCTTAAACAATAATCTTTGTCAATTTTATTTTTTCAGTCTTTATGATGGTGGATACTTGATCTATCTCTTATTGTTATATCCCCGGCAATGCGGGCTCTACTTATATATATATATATATAATATAATATATATATATTATATATAATATATATATATATATATATATATATATATATATATATATATATATATATATATATATATATATATGGTGTATCAAAACACTTTTACAAACTTTGGGGTAGGTTCCACACACCAAAACGAGACACCCTAGGTCTGACCTCATTGCTCCATGTCACTCAACTGAACAACAAAATGCTGTGTGCAGCTAGCTACCCGTCATCTTGTGAGCATGTGTGGTGTTGTACCTGCCTGTTGTTTTTACCATGTAATTTCAAAATTGCCTTTACTTTCTGATGTACCCTTAAATTTAAGGAATGGTTAGTCAGGATGATACATTTATCTTTACAAGTGACTCCTTAAAATGGAAATTACTTATGATTCCATCTAATAGAAGAGACATTTTTTAAAGTTATTGAAGGTTCGGTTTTTTTTTTGGTTTTTTTTTTCTTTAAGCATATATACATTTCTTAATGGGTAAGTCACTATTTTAAATAATAAATAATTTGCATTTTTAAGATATCTGAATTTTGGATTCTATTCATAAATTACAAAGCATGGAGAATTTTCATGAGTAATTAATTTGATTTCATGTATTTTTCTCTTCTGCCATATTGTTCAGACACTCAAATATCTTCTTTGAGTGCAGGGATGACAAGTTTGGATATGTCAATGACTTTTCACAAAGTTATGGACAATATATTGACCTCTTTTCTTCTCTTCACCAGCTCACAAAGAATGGTGTGATTACACTGGGAGGTGTTCATCCTGAGGATCCACAAAAAGCTTCTTGGGAGAACATTCCACAAGCCTTACCACTTACCACTGCTTACCCATTAATTGCAGCGTACTGGACAAATCCGCAAATCACGGAGCATGGTGATCTATGGTTCCAGCAGACAATGGACAAAAAAAAGCTAGAAGGTATAAAACGTAAAGTGCAGTGTCTCTATCCACAAAACAAGGATCTTGTTGCTAAATGGGCCTTCATAGCAACTTGGGAGAATATTACTTCAAGTACAGATTTACTGACGGTATGTATTTTATTCGTGTGTGTGTGTGTATATAATATATATAAATATAAAGGTGTATCAAACATATTTTTACAAATTTTGGGGGCTGATTTCTCACACAAAAAACAAAGACAAAAGTCCATATAAACATATGCCCACAAATCCTTCATTTTTGAGTTGAGCTTAAAACATTTTATGGTAGATGGAGCTGTGTTGCCATGTAGACTAGGTTACATTTATCATTTGTGTAAATTTGTGACTAGTCTTCAATGTTGAACATGTGTAGTAGTGAGTTAACTGAGAAGTGTTCGATTAAACAATGGGAGGACATTTATATTGTGAGCATGGAGATATGATTTTTATGTACGCCCATACAAATGGTAATGCTCGTGAGGCTGTATGGTTGTATCAGATTGTATTTCCAGACCAAAGGCTGAGTCATCCAATTTTTGCTGCTGTTTATTGTCGCATTGCTGAGACAAACTAGGGGATCAAGGAAGACCAAGATACACTTGTACGCCTTATCATGAAAAACACATTTCACAGGCTGTTGTAGACTATCCAGGTATTAGCACGTGTCAAGTGGCCCTAGTATTTTGCTAGAAAGAAAGAAAAAAAAAAGTGCTGGATTGCTATGTGATATCCATCGTCTTATACGGCAGTGAATATTGGACAATCACCCCACGGATAAGGAGAAAAATTGGAGGCAGCAGAAATGTGGTTCTACAGAAGGATACTGAAAATTCCATGGATAGAGTGTGTAAGTAACAAGGAAATCTTTAAAAAAATGACAAGAGAAAGAACACTTCTACTCAGAATCAGAAAAAGATAATAAAAATTCCTTGGATATATACTGAGGAAGAAGGGCTTGGAAAACTTAACCCTCATAGGACATATTGAGGGCAAAAGAAAGAGAGAGATGATGGCAGAAAGCTATTTACCTGACAAGCTTGGCAAATGAATAGCAGTGGGGTGGGGAGAAACATGGCTAAAGGCCACAAAGGATAGGAAGTTGTGGAGAGCCACGATCGCCTCTTGAAGGGACGTGGTATATAGTAGTAGTTCTAAAGTATAGTTTTTAGTAAATTAAAAATGGGCAAAAAATCTGAACTTTTTCTTTTTCAAAAAGAGCCCAAATAGCTCTATAATATGGAGAGGGTTGCTTAGAATGTGAAGTTTCAGTTCAAATGGGTTGTGTAGCAAGACTTCAGTTCAATATTATTACTAAGAACCAAGCTGATGGTTCTTATTCTGACTAAAAGACAAATTGATGTGCCAGGAAAACAAACCCAAGAGATGATCATATCATCTAATCGACTGTTTCATGATCTCCGACAACTTCATGTAAAAAGAATTCAAGCTGCTTTACTTCTCGAGCATACAGATGTGAGTCATAAGACTGTCTTTCACAGATTGGTTAATTATTTTCAACTGTCTTGCAAACCTGCCTGAAAACCAAGATTGACTGTAGAAATTCATTAGAGAATATGTTTCTCTGTTAAATGTTCATATCTTTTTTACTAATGTCAGGCAGTTCTTTTTCATTTCTACTAACAGCAGCAGTTTGTTGTGCATCAGAATTATATCAAAAACCTTCCAAGAAAGAGATATGATGAAAAATATAGCCTACAAACTATGGTTGGTATAAGATGACAATTGAAAAAAAAAATCTTAGTTTTTTGCCAACGCCTTTCGTTTTCCAACTTTTTCAAGGCAAAAATGAAATTGAAATATTTTTGTTATACTTACATTACAAAATCTAAATTTAAAAAAGAGAGACATTTCTGCACAGGTCTCTTTCTGGTTAATGAAAATTTCCTTTATGCTAAGAGGTTTATATTTTCTTTCCATGTCAATAATAACATTTTGATTTTATTTTTGCCTTTGAAAAGTTGGAAGATGAAACACATCGGCAAAAGACTAAGATATTTTTTTTTAATTGTCATCTTATACCAATTTATCTTATCCATAGAATTAATCTGGGAATTTAGCTACATACATTGTTGTAGAACATTGAATTCATTGTAATGGCCTGGCAACCTCAATCCCATAGAAAATTTGTGGGATTACATGAAGAATAAAGTTGCAGGTAAACAGCCAGTCAATTCCAAGCCTCTTGTGGGTGTTACCAAGGGCATCTAGAGCACTAGGATTTAAGTCACATGGTTAGCATGATTCATTGCATGGAAGCAGTTAGAAAAGCAAATGGTGGCCATATAAAATACTAATTTACACTGAAATTAAAAGAAAATAAATTGCCTTTAATAAATTTAATGAATTGAAATGGGTATTTTCTGCCTTTTTATTTTTATGCTATTGAGATTTTTGTTAAAAATAAATATTGGGCATTCTTACATTTTTGGCTATAATTGTGTGTGTGTGTGTGTGTATGTATATATATATATATATATATATATATATATATATAAATATATAAAATGAAAGAGCAATTAATAGATTTGTTTATTCTAATATTACTATAAATGTTATATTTAGTATATACATGTTTGAGTAGATATTTTTAAACAGTGAAAAAGAATATTATCAAGCACTTTAGCAATTCTATTAAGTCAAATCATAGGCAGTGAATCTAGAGGATCAAAATACATACTGTTTGTCACCCAGACAGTTGTTTCTGTTAAGGTGATAAACAACTTTCTTTTTTATGATAGACTTAGAAAGTTTGTTGATGACAGGAGGAGGCTGTTGGGGAAATATTTCAACAGGAATAAACATTTACCTGCACTCTTGTAAACAGGGCATACAGCTGACACCTTCCGTAGAATTGGAAAACCTCCTTCTGGCAACAATTAAACAATAAGATTAGGGATAGCTCTAAGCTAAGGTTTTAAAAACAATGACAGAATTTTTATCCAGATCAGTAGCTTTTGTAGAGATGAGGCTTTTAATAAGCTTAAAAACTTCCTGAGCTGACTTTGAGATGTTGCAAAATGGCACTTTTTGTCGAACATGGAGTTAGACTAAGTTCATAACAATAACTGATAGTTTTTGTTTTTTTTTATTTAGAATTTTGTTTAAGATTTTCCAAAACGAATGGGAACCAAGTTTTTTTTCTTTCAACTTTAGCTTGGATTGACTGTGCCTAGTTGTTCTTTGCATTTTCCAGAACCCTCTTTTACTGATTATGGGCTGTCTTGAAGGCAGCAAGAGTTCTGTTATACTGTTCCCTGTGATAGAGATGGTAATAGTGCTTGCTGCAGCACATTCTGGCATGAACCAAGGCTGGCTATTTCACTTTTTGTTGATACATTTTGTGTAAGATAAAATTCAGAATTCAAGAATCCATTCAGAGTTGATGGAAATAGTTCTGGAAGCTTTATTTTTTAAGAATGCTGTTGGAGAATTGAAGTTATCCCAGTCATCTTTTGCATACTGAAAGATCATTCTATGAAATTGGAAATTAGAGGATGCTTTCGGTTTGGCATCAATTTTGACATGGACCAGTGAGTGGTGTGAAGTACCCAAGGTTGTGACACTTCGATAGAACAAAGGTCAAAACAGAAGCTGAGGAAGAAGTCTAAACGGTAAGCATAATGCTAATCTGTATTGGAAACATTAGGCTTATCCAGGATCTGAATCAACTCTTATGCCATGGAGAAGACATGGCAGTATTTCCCTTTTTCATCAGTTAAGTTTGAATGATCTAACCATTCCTCATGATGAATATGAAGTGTTTTATTTAAATTTATAAAATAATGTTACAACTTAAACCATAAAGTACCTGTACTGATTCTGAATTTCTGGAATATTATTTGTATTTGGACTAATTTTATCATCTTTATTATTATCACATTTCAACCATTGTGCCCTCCAGTCCAGGTAAGGTTCAGGGAATTTTGAAGCAAATCCTTTATTTAATCTAAGTATTACTATGGCAAAGGGTCTCTCATCTCATCCTTTTTGTACTGCTCAGTTATTGCTCATCCTATTTCCATTGAGTCTACGTAACCCAGGTATTGTGTTCACAATGGCTATCACCAAATTCTCAAACTAACACTTTAATTCTCTGTGGGACAATCCTAAACTTTCAGCTTAAACCTAATGTTCTTATTGCCTGCTACTTTTTTCTTATTGGTGTCATAAATCCTAATATAGAAATATTCAATTTGTATATAATGAATTGTGATTGTTTATTATTTAAAATCATTTCTTATTGTTTCATTTCAAGGTCACAAACACTTTCCAGATAGTTCTGGTGAACATTGAGGATTACTCATATGTCCTGTTTCAATATGGCAATTTGACTTGGACCTCTTGGAAGATGCCTGACAATAAAACAGATGAAAATAAGATCCAATCAGCAGTGGTAATTATTTCTTGATATATTTGAAGAAATGCCACCTATTGTATGTTAATAGTATTTATATTAACAATGTTCACAAAAGAAATATAATAGATATTTGTATTTATCTTAACCAAATTTTGCTTGCTGAAATTGAGGAATTTTTTTAGATGAGAGGAAAGTTATTTTGTGTTTTATTAAAAAAAAATAAATCGTACAACTGATTTAATTGTTGCAAAAATATTAATTGGGAATTAAAACAGTCTTCGTAAAGATATAAAATGTTAAATAACAAAAAAGAAGGTCCTTTTTTTTTTTTTTTTGTTCATGAATTATAAAACAAAAAGGGAAGATACTGGCACTTATTTTATGTTTATCTCTTCAAACAATTAATTTTTTTCCATAGGCTGGTTACAATGGAGGAGATGGTATCAGCTATTCTATGTTGCCTGGATCTACATCAAAAGAAATTTCGAAAATCCAGTATGAGTCAAATGTTAATGTTTCTGGTTTGTGGATATTTCGAATTGATCAATCTCAGGAACCCTGTGTTCACAAAGGTAAAACTATTTTTATTAACTTCAGATGAATTACTAGAAACTTGTAACGTTTTTTTTTTAAAGTACTTAGGTACCTAATAGATAGATGCTTATTTTTATTTATTTATTTATTTATTTTATTTTTTGAGATTTTCTACCCCAAGGCAAGCTTAAGATCATTTTCTATAGGCCACATCTCTTCAAAACATAAGTGACCATGGCTATCCACAATTTTCTATTTCATGTGGCTCTTAGATTTTTCTCCATTTACTAAGGTCTCCCACCCTACCAACCATTCACACAAGCTTGTAAGCTAAGTGGCTTGCTTTTCCCTATCTCTGATCTTCAATATGCCCTCCAAAAAATTTCAGCTATTTTTTCCTGATTTTGAATAGAAGTGTCACTATTTTCTTGTTGCTTACTAACTTTCGTCCATGGAATTTTCAGTATCTGTTTATTAATTTAGCACTCTTTAAATGATTTTTCACCCCTCTTTAAGAATTATTCCACCACCCCCGACCTTGTATCAGGGACCTAAGGGCAATCCACTAGAAGCACCCATTTAAATGTCAGTTTAGTCAAGGTATACAATAGTGGAGAAGACACAGTGAAGTAATGGATAACGGCTTGGATTGAGGAATTGGAGAACCGACTTTGAATTCCAGTTGAATCCATTACATTCACTTACGTGCTAATACCCTTGGGAAAGGTATGAATCCTTTTCTCCCCCTCAGCTTTGGGTAAATAGCAGGACAGACCAAGTTCTATAGCCTTGGATGGCAACTGGTCTACCACAGAAAGAAATAGCAACCTACTGTAGGGAAAAAATCTACCTCGTCAGTCATGTATTGAAATATACATGATCGCCTAAGTGTGTATCACACATGGCACATAACTGATAATAATACAGTAGTGAAATATTTTTTAAGATTCTGTTTGAATGTTGAAAGCTGGTTATAAACATTCACAAATTTACATATTTTTTTTATTTATAAAAAGCCAAATGGTGTACAGACAGAAAATATTAAGCTATATAGTGTAAGTAATGTGTAAATAAGAAAAAAAAAACAAAAAAAACTTTCTTTAGCTTTGTTGAAATGATTTTTAAAATCGGGATATTTTTTTTTTTTTTTTTCCATCAGGCCTGGCAGTAATGCTTCTGTTGGTTGTCCTCTTGTCCCTTCTAGCAGGAATTACACTTGGTCTTCTGCTGGCCTGGTGCTTTTGGAAATGGAAACACAAGCTGAAGTAGGTGTGTCTCTTGATTTACCATGAAAATTATTTTGTTTTTCATTACATTTTTTTCTTTTGGTAAAACAAAATCTTCAGTATAGCAAAGATTAGAAAGTTCTTCACCAATGATTAAAAGTGACTGAAATTATTGCTCATCTCTCCTAGCAGCATTGATTATCATTTTCAGGATTAGCCAGCTGGCTCTCAAAAATAAGATTTGGTTGTAGTAATCTGGTTTTGTGCTGAACTGAATAAATATTGGCAAACATGGACAAATTTATATAAATGCATTTTCATATGTTTACGTTTTATTCCAATTCTAATCATTGCTTTTTAAAACAATAAACATTGTCGAAGTGTGAAGGTTGTTTTTCCCTGTGACTCCATTTTTTTTTTTTTTAGGCAAACATGAACAAACATGCCCGCAATAAGTATCCTTAACATAATATTTCCATAATATTTTTTGTAATACATTTATATAACCTTTTCCCTAATCTTGAAAATTCCATATCTCTTTCATATATGCAGTAAAAATTATAATCTAATCTACATTATAAAAGAAGAGCTGAGTCTTTATTAGTCACCCTATCTGCATGTATATGCATATGTCAGTGTTGTGCATGTGTGACTTACATGTGCTTGTACCTCTTAATGTAAATCACAGATGTCTACACATAATTTAACTAAGTTTGAAATTTGACATTGAAATAATGCATTCCCTTTCCAGACAGTCTAGACAATCTCTACCTTGAACTTAGCAATAAAATAATTGTTCTAACCTAGGGAAGCTTACTGAATAGAATAATCAATACTTAGGACAAGAACAACACATATAAGATTCGCCAGCAGCGCGTAGAAGTAGTCAACTGCTAGAAGTGAGTCGAGTAAATTCCACAATGAATCTCCAACTGCAGGATATCTACCAACCGCCTCATGCAGTCAGATGTGGCACAAGGCCAAATTTAATCTAGGGTATCTGAGCCCATAGGCTCAGTCAAAAATTCCCCATAGATTCTATATAAAATGGGGTCAGGTAGTTTTTTCCCTAAAATGAGACTCTCCCATTTGATATAGCCTTGTCTGGGGATCCTCTCTGCTTGAAGATAGAGAGTTTGACCAGCACAGCTGGAGACAAATCTCCAACTGCAGACTATCATACAGTATTTACTACTGTATTTATGTGAATGGGGACATACCTATTATTGCCCATAGGTATGCTACAACAATAATGATGGTGAAAAAAAAAAAAAAAAATCATAATCTCTATCTATAAAAGGCAGGATGTGTGTGTGTGTGTGTAATGAATGCATGGCCGCAATTTTCAATGAATTTGCAACAAAATTTACATGCACGTGCTCCAAGTTAGCGGGAAGGTCAAGACTGACTTTGCATTTCCCAACTCCCATCGATAGTGGAAATAATTGATTTTTTCATGCTTCTACGGCAGTTTTCATGTAGTTTGTGGCCATTTTGTACTGGCCAGAGTGAGAGCCTATAGCTGGCTGCCACGAATAGGCAGGAAGATTCTATTGGCCAGGGTGAGAGCCAACAGCTGACTGACACAAATGTTAACCAGCAAGCTAGCATGAAAAAAAAAAAATCGATAGCTGCATTTATCACAAGTGGGAAAATTTAAATTTGCATGGCACTTTTACTCCAATTGGCTCATTCGCTTGCTTAAACTCAACGTTGATTCTGATTCCATGAGAACTGGGTTGGGTGTGAAAAAAGTATTTGTTGTTAACATTCTTTTTTCATTCGGTTTTTCCAGTTATGAGTCCTTTTTTAAAGCTGATCGTTTTGTGTTCATTTTGTTTAATTTCTTTTTTCATAACAGAGTTAATGTTTAGTATAGAGCTTAGAAAAAATTCGCAGTGTGAGATAGGCAAGAAGTAAGGCATGTAGCAACATCAGCACAGCAAAGGGCACTCCTTTAAAGGCAAGGAAGGGCAAAAATATTTTAAATCAAGTGATAGCGATTGCTGTATGAGTCGTACAATTTTTTGAATCAAGCATGGGCAATGCCAGGCCATGCTGCTAGTTATAAGATATTATTCAGTAATAAATAGAACTATTTTTAAAGTTTTGCAAAGATATTTTTAGGTCTGTCATTATGTGTGCGCACATCTATATTTTATTCAAATGTGTCAAGAGAGCTAATTTCCTTTGCTGTCTGGTAACAACTTGTGGGTAACAAGAAGAAAGGATAACAGATGAAGTAAAAGGTTGTTTAATTGATGTGCAATTGATGGGTAGCAACTGTAGTAGGGGAAAAAACATGTCGATGACCTAAAAGGATTTACTAGTGAGACATGGGAGAGAATAGCCATTTGGAAATGCTTTATCCTAGCAATAGCTGATGATCAACTGAGGTGGGGAGAAAAAAAAAGTTGCTTTGACTGTCGATGAAAAGAGATTTTACTCAGTAAAACAGATTATTAATAAAAATTACATAAAAATAGTAATGCCAGTACTGTAATATATATATATATATATATATATATATATATATATATATATATATATATATATATTTTTTTTTTTGTTTTAATATGATAATTAAGTATAAAATTATCATCTGTTTTATCTCTATACATCTGAATGAATATTCAGTGGGCCAAGAAGTTTGTTTGCTTATTAAGTAGGAAATTTATTTAATAAACCGAACAATCTTTTTGGCCAACCCAATATATTATAAAAGCTTTGACATTTTCTTTCCACTATATATGCAATGATTACGATGAACAACCATTTTCAGTTTTCTTTTAAAGAAATTCTTACTGGAGATATGATAGTTAATTATTAGCTGTTTATATAACCTATTAGATTATTTTTGTATACATGAATGATTAGCATAAATATTCATGAAAATTTGGCTCACTAAATCATAATTTACTGGCCCTTTTTTGTTGTTGTTTTCTTATGAATATTTATAAGATTTCCTCTATTTGACATTCAAAATAACTAACACTGTTTTTCTCCTCTATTAACTATTCTCCTCTACTAGCTGTAGTAATTATGAATAATGATTTTTCAAATAGTCATGGCTGGTTTCATTATTATAATGCAATGGAAGAAACCCACAATTCATAGTAGATATAAATACAGGATGGTCAAAGAAATTTTAGATTAACCAACTGTTTCTGACTAACAAGATATCTCTTGAGAAATTTTCTGATTTTCTCAGGTTGGCAGTGAACTAAATAATAGTTCAAAACAGTTTGCTTGTACTGCTTTCACCCTCAAACAATCATTGTCCTGGAATGGTCAATAAAACATTTCACTGACATGAATATAGTTGAATCACCCTCTTTTTCAATATATTCTTTTGTTAAAAAGGGTATTCCACTCCAAAATCTTCTTTGTAGAACAGCCACTTACATGGATACCTCTCTGACATCACAATTTTAACTTCTTCACGTCTAGGGTCAATTGTTATCTATCCCTCTTGTATTGGATGTATATATAAAAATAACAAGTCAATTGTATATGAATGCCAAATAGAGAAAATGAAACTGATAACATTTTTTTTCATAAAAATAATTCCTTACATGACTTTTTAGAATCATTAATAAGAAATTACTATAAACTACACTTATCCAAAAACAAAGTAACTTTTAATGAAACCAAAGATAATAGACATAGGATTTATTAGGAAAATATATCAAAACTTTCATTCAGTCTAAACATTACATACAGAGTGACACACTAATCCTGGTGATAGAGGGAGGAAAAATAAAATGAAACAATTACAAGTGTATTATAATGCTAGCATTTATTAAGCAATGAATTTCAAAATTTTTTGTGAGAAATTTGTTTTAGCATGTTTCAACAATTAAGTAAAAAGTAGATTGTCATCGATCAGGAATTACTGCACACTTTACTAACAGAATAAGGCTACTGTGTATGTTTGTATAAAAACATTGTTAAATCTTTTACTATTTCAGATTTTTCAAAAAATATAAAGGGTCTGCCAATACTAACATTGCTGTTATTTGTATAATGTAACCTTTTTTTTTAAACTCTAGAAATTCATTGAAAAGTCAGGATTAAATTTTCTGATTTGGCTCTTATATGTGTGTGTGCATGCATGCGCAATCTGGGCTTTGAGCACTTTACTAAGTGGGTAAGTTTGCTTTTATGCCATTTTGCAGTTTATTAGGTTTTATTTGAGACTGTATCTGTATAAAGGTTTTAGGTTTTGGCAAGTTGCTCATTGGATCCACCAACAGTTTTTGTTTTTTCCTTATATATATATATAGTGTGTGTGAATTAAGATTATGTGCATCCCTTAAAGCTGTCAAAGATCAGACAGTGGTTTCTCCCTAAAAAGGAAAACGCACATTTGAACACTGTCAGAGAGCACACTTCTCAAGTGTGCTCTCTGACAGGCATAATACACACTTAAAAAAACAAACAAAAGGGTATCTATTCAAATATTGACTAAAAATAACATTGGAATAATAAAATGTCAGATTAAATATAAATCCATTAATTCTGTAGAAAATTATATATATATATATATATATAAACAAGTAATCTTTAATAAGTTATGGTAGTAACATGTTATTAATTCTTTTCCCCCTCTTATGTTACCTTAATTTCTGTTGATTTATTAAAAGCATGATCAAAAGAAATTTTTTTTTTTTTTTGCTACTTGATTAGTGAAAGCTTTTTATTTTCTGACTGCTATTAAGATTTTGTTTTCTCCTCACAAATATTTTCCATCATACAGGGTGTAGCAGAAATGCCTCCCACATAATAGTAAGACATTAACTAGATGAAGATACTAAGGTGGGAAGTATTTCTGCTACACCCTGTACATTCATTTTAACCATAATGGCTTTATTCTATTAACATTCTTTTCTAAATTGTTTGCTTTTAATACAGTGATTATGAGGACCTTGATTCTGAGACCTCAAACTCCAAAAGACGAAAATCTGGAAGCCCAGAATCAAGTGAAAACCTCTTCATTTTGCCAAAGGAAGTGTCATCTGTAACCATGACACAGATGTACACCTCTCATGCTGAAGTGGATCCACAAAATGAACCTCAGGAAGTTCCACGTCGAAAGATAACGGTCATAAAGAAACATTAATACTTTTCTTTTTTTTCCTTGTCTATGTTTTAATGAATCCTTTCTTTGTATCTTTGAGTTTCTTTTTCAAAGCTATTTTTGTAAAAATAATTATCTCTTTTAATTCTGTTTTTATTTTACTGTATTTCTCTCTATGCATTATATGTATCTACTCCAACTGAAATATTTTAATTTCATATATTTGTAATAAATGCAATTTGGAACTATGCCATATAGTATATCAAATAATGTCTGTTTTCCTATCTAATAAATATTTTTCATTTTAATATTCTCTGCTGGAATGGGTCTTATATGTACACATTGTATTTAACATTTCTTTGCCTTATTAATATTACTTCCCTGTCTACTGAATTCTTTTTCAAGGCCTCTCAAGTGTAGTATCTTTATTGTTAATTTCATTCAAAGTTCTTTTCTATTGCCTTAGCAGGATATGACAACACCACCATTATGAAATTCAAACACTATTGTTCAGGGATCAGTCACCTTCAGTGGCAGGATTTGTACAGCAAATGAAATCAGAGTGATAAAGATTAAAAGGGATTTAAATAATTTAAAGGCCTAAATTCTGTATATTATAATTCCTGCTAAGCTTTCAATTAAAATTATTTCATAGCATACTGTAAAACAAAATATCCCTGTAATGTGAAAATATGTCCAATATATAGAAATTGTACTTGCATGAGTTTTGTCCTCATGTGCTTATTATTGTGACCTTATACCATACTAAGCTAGTCTTAATATATTGTTTGGTTAAAAAGTTACTTATTTCTCTACAATGCTAGTGATCTGTATAAATGACAGGATTTCAACTTACCTTTCTTTTATTTTCAAAGCAAAAGAGATTCCCTACTTGGAAGTTTGGATGTGGGGGGGGGATACTTGATTTGCACCAGTGTGCACTATACTAAGCTAAGTGAATAACTCAAATATTACCTTTGGTAATAAAATAAATAAAATTGTATATTTTATACATTGATAATTATTTATTTATGCATATGAAAATGAGGCTTTTAACATGCTGAGCCTCCCAAAACACCTTGTTTACTGGTAGGATATAAAGAGTATTTTAGTAGATGGTTTCATTATATTGGCAGACTAGTAGAAAATAAATTTACCACAATGTTAATCATATGTAAATAAGTTATTACAGAAGCAAAATAGGCAGTATTGTTTATTGGATAGAAGATAAAATATTACCAGAAGAATTATTAAGCAGGAATCAGTGGTCCACAATATAACCCAGATGACAGGGATATCTGTTAGATCTACAAATAAGCTTATGGGGAAAATTGAAAAGAGTAGAAAACGGAGTTAAAAATGATCTACTGCAATTAATATCAACAGACTCTGAATTAAAGCAATGTATGCATGCATCACACTCAATGACAAAGTGAAAACAGCTACCTGATGAAATTAAAAATACAATTTTCTATTGATTTGGATTTTCTAAGGACTTAGGTTAGTCCAAGAAACAATGCAAAAAAAAAAAAAGGTGACAATTAAGGGGAAACTTGGCCAAGTTTCTAAACCTAAGGAGTAAATAAGTAACAGATGTGTACCACATTAAAAAAAAAATTGGTATTTCTGAATTAAACTAGGTCATACATACATAATCAGTAAATGTAATTTGTCTCATCAATCTGAATTGAAGTATACTGGTGACAGTTCTTGGGATTTGGTAAAATTTCCAACCTTTCTTGAATCTAAATTAGTATCAAAGTTCATAGTTGTCAATGGGTAATGCTAGAATCCACCAGTGAATTCTTTCCATGATACTTATCACAGCTCAACCCAATCAAAGTAGTTTCCATGGTGCTAAAGCAAAGGTTTACTGTGATTAAACAAAGAGCCAGAATTTAACATCAGCAGAATGGAGATGTTGCACTGAGCTATTAAAGATAGCCCTTTCAAATCGGGGAGATATATATATATATATATATATATATATATATATATATATACACACACACACACACATCTCAAACTTACTTGTCCAAATTGCCTTTGAATTGATTCAAGGGTCTGTAATATTTTTAATTATGTAACACTCCCCCCAATCCCTTTATTTATGGCTTTTAGAAAAAGAAAAATTCTAATTATGTACTGGGAAGATCCTAAGGTGAACTCAGTAGATTTTGGATTCTATAGAAATGTAGGCTTTCAACACTGGGCACACTGTTGTATATAAAACATACATTTTATAATATTAAATCAAATTTTATGTGTAGTATTTAAGTCATTGCTAAAGAAATTTAGTCCCTTTTTCTGCTCTAGATTATCACTGAATCAGATGATTTTTGAAATATTAGAATTTATAGGAATAACAAATATATTAATGTACCTGAAATAATGAACATATTAATATTCATGAAACAATTTACCAAAATTAGGAGTAGCTGTCAATTTTATGAAAAGATCCACTTTGACACAGTTGACCAATATTAATGAAATGCACAGTAATTTTTTACTATTACTCATTTTAAATACTATCTATAATTATATATGTAGATATAATCTACATACAAAAAATGCCAAGATTCAGGATTAAGTATTTTATTCTTTTTGGAATATCACAATTTAACATGTTGATAAAATAAATTTTGATTTCAGACTAAACCCAAAATATTTGGAGTTCCTGTTACATTTCAGAGCAACAATGAATATCCTGAACATATGCCAAGTAATACCAATAATTTGAAATCAAAGGCAAACAACCAGTTACAATTTTAGTTATTTCTAAACTAAAAGTGAGAAAAATTCTTCTGCACTTGCTATTGAGGATTTTGTTACAAAATATATATTTATTTGTACATATATAAGATACAGACACATACTTTCCCGCAACACTGTTTTATTTCTAAGAATTAAATCTAGAAAATTATGGGTGTTATACTGTATGGATTTAGAGATATTTTTTCTGTTGGCTGTAAACAGGATATTTTTATGCACAAGTTACCCTTAATCCCAGGTCAAAATAAGATGTTTTAAGGCAAAAAAAAAAAAAATGAAAAACCTTTCTTTGTGAATCTTGTATTACATGCTCTTAAATTAGAAAACAAATATGTTCTAAAATAAAATGTTGCATGAAAAAAATTGATTTGGTCAGTGATTAAATTAAACAGAATACTGATCATAAAAATAAACTAAAAAAAATAGCTTAGAAATTTTTGAAATTTTCTCAGTTTAAATGGATGTATTCTCCTTTTACTCTGAATGCTAAATGTTTTACATTAAACCTTTTAATCAAACAAGATTTTCAGAATTCAATTAGCTTTCTGTAACTGAAAGGATTCATATGAAGAAAATGGCCGTAAGACAGTTGTAGTGATAACTTATAAAATAAAACAAAAAAATCAGATCATAAACCAAAATTATATTCAATGAGAGACTAAATTTGTTGGTTATTAAAATTTAAAAATCAACATCAGGATTAATAGCTACAATATAGATATATTTTGTGATAAATGCTTCTTAGATGTACTAAATTTAAATCCAGTAGAAACCTATGTTATTTTATTTATTTTTGTTTTCTTCCATCAAGTTTGGAGACTTTCACCTAACAATCTTTCTTATATCTTTGTGGTAAAAATAAATTGTACTTAAAAAAGAAAGAAGTTCTCATTGTCTTCATTCCTGGAATGAGGACAAAAGTGTATATACTTACCTAAGTTTGGATTTAAAGCTTATAGAATTTCTTTAAATTCAATAAAATATTTTTCTAATGCTATAAAAATTAGATACCACTATTAAGATATCCTGAAAAGGATGGTGTTAATGATAAAAGCCAATTATGAATGATACTATAACTAGCAAAATAATCGCATTAATATTTAAAACATCCTTCCAAAATGGATCTTCTTTCATATCAACAACATAATCTGAATTTCTGGTTTCATTCTTGTTGGCTGACATTCCACACAATAATAGGATCTTACGATACCAACTTGAATTATCTTCAAAACCTGCAAATATAAAATGAAAAAGAGGGCTTGGAGAATTTGACATTCACAGGACATATTGAAAGCAAGAGGGGCAAAGGAAAACAGTAATTTACCTGAGATTGTGTAAATGGTAGGACAAGTAGTGGTAAGGGTAATAAAAAAGAAAAACTTGATAAGAGCTACAAAGTATAAGAAGTTGTGGAGAGCCATAACTTGAATAGACACTGAACAAAGGAAAAAAAAATAACTATAATTTATAAACATGGAAAAGGATTTTTTTTTTTTTTCAAGCAGTATATAATTGTCATTCATTGGTTAATCTGCTGTTTTCATCTATTGAAAAAAAAATGTCATTTGAGTGATACTTTTTATAAATGTAAAAAGTAAAGGGAATGAAAAGAAAGGAATTTCTAATTTTTTAAAAAGGGGTACAGACAGTGCTGGATTTACATTTGAGATAGTATGGGCTGCAGCTCATGGGTCCCTGATAAAACTTAAAAAAAAAAGAAAATTAAAAAAAAAAAAATAAAGATATGAGAACAGAGATTTGTCTATTTTCAGATTTATTGAGCCTTCTTTCAACTAATTTGAAACAATCTTGAGTGTTTAGGTTTCTTAAATTCAATCAGACCTCTTTTTATAAACATGGGGAGGGGCAAACATGCATAATGAACGGTGCCCCCAAATTCTATTAACCTGGGGGCCTCTTAAGCCCTAAATCTGGCCATGGGTACAGAGTGATTAAAATGGACATTAAAACAATAACAAAAATAATACAGTGTAACCCGGATATAAGAGAAACCCGGATATAAGAGAGATTTTCTCTGGTCCCAAATTAGAGCCTGTGTTAATGTAAACAAAATAGAGCAAACCCGGATATAAGAGAAACCCGGATATAAGATACTTCTTCTCCGGTCCCAACAACTCTCTTATATCCGGGTTACACTGTAATTGTAATAAATATGGCAACAAAGATAAGGACAATAGTCTGAATAATGTAAATGTTAAGCAGTTTTTTTTCTTTTTAATATTACCAATTTACAGTAATGAGCACTGGTAAAAAAAATGGTTGCTAAGACATTAGGTTTATAATACCCAGAAATTCATACACAGATGTCCTGGCACAGTGGATAAAGGCATTAGATTGAGTAACAGGACCCAAAGAGTGTGAGTTCAATATCTGGTTAAGGCAGTGGAGAACTTGGAGAGGGGAATTAACAGGAGATAACTGATAACTACTTCAGTGAGCAAAATAAAGGGTTCAGTTCGACATTCCAACCACCTGAAGAAGGCCAGTGTACAATAGCTGAAACGTTGTAATAAATATGGCGACAAAGATGAGGACAATAGTCCAAGTAATGTAAATAGTGTACATAATACCTCATCTCAGAAATACAGATACTTCATTCCTCTCTCATCAGCGAGGAATTGAGGATGAGAAATGTGCACAGCAACTAAAATCAAAATGTTATGTAATAAGCATCAAAGGTTAATTATATTTAAAACATAACAGTTACAAATGGCTGGAAGGACTTAAGGTTTTAGTCAATTTATATTAAGGTGAAAATCAGAGTGAGCCTTCCTCAGTATGGAGAACATGTTTTTGCTATAGGATTGGGGCACATTGATAATTATTTTCTAGGTGCTCATCTATTGCCAACCCAGATGCAGTTACACACCTATGCTGATTAATCCTCACTTCCAACCTTTAACCTGTTCTACCTATGTAGTCAGTATCAAGCTGACGTTTAAAATGATAAATAGTGGGGAGGTAGAACATCCTTTTGAACTGATTTTAACATTAATTGGAATGTAAAGATAATGTATGGATAGGTAGAGAGATAACAGCTTTTACATATCAACAGAAATTTTTCAAGCAAATCTGGTATTAATATCAGCAAATCCACAGTTTGCACAAATTTGACAGGACACTTTTAGTTTCACAATCAATTGTCTAATCCCCCCACCCCCCACAACCGAACATGCACAAATGCTAGCCACTACAATATTGAGTAGGGTATCCATTTTCACCTAAAACTTTCTTAAATTCAACTTCGTTTTTAATTTTATTTTTGAGCAAATTAATAGAACACGATAGGCCAAGGTTTTAATAAAGTTTAGCTTTCTTTGTGTTGGACAGGTACAGAAACCAATAAAGGTTGGCTTTCATTAAATTCATTAGATATAAGAGGTTCTGTTTTAGAAAAAAAATGTCAGATTTATGAGATGCAATTCAATTTTTTTAAAATAAAGCTCAACTTTGTACACAGAATTTCAGCAATATATATATATATATATATATATATATATATATATAACATTATCAAATATTTTAAAGATATGTTATACTTCACTGTAAATTAGATTTTTCTGATTCACTCTACATGTTGGCTGGATGTGAGTGTTAAGAAAGCAAAATCCAAAATAAAAAAATTGTCCTCTGTGCAGTGGCTCTGAGCATCACATCCAGCCCACAAAACAAATCACCTCAAAAATCTAAAATACAACATAAAAACCAATCATAGATGTTGCCGTCAAAGAAAAAAAGATGAGCTTAGGAGCCACCAGATTTACTTTTAAGAAAGCCACTCATAAACAACTGAAACAAAAATACAAACAGAATGAAATACAGCCAACTGTTGATGCCTAGCAGGTTCTCAATGTCACCATGACTTAAGTCAACTGACCTGACACACATATATCCGCTCAAGTATCATTGTCTTCCAAACACCTACACTATGCACACAGAGATATTCTACTCGCATCCTCTATATTAGCAAAGTCAGATTTGTGGCAAGCATCAAGCTTCACTAATCCACTCCAGGATTCAGCTAACTGACCTGTCAAACACATCAAATTCAGACCTTACCAACTTTACCCATATTCAAAATGGCTACACCTCACTCAGACAGAAAAATTCCACTTGTATCCACTATATTGGTAATATAAAAGAATTTTATATTTACAATTCTGGTCTTCTTTTCCTTTCACCTCACTAATGGTGCTGTTGTTTCATTTGTTCTGTGCTGCTATATGTGTATTTATAACAGATGTAATATTTTATTTTTAGCCAATTTTATTGTAAATATCCAGTTAAAGTAAATATATTTATCAACAAGTGTTAATATCTCTATACTTCTAGTAAAATTTATTTTGATTGCTAGAAATTTGCATAAAAGTCTTATCTAGTTTTAAGGCTAATTATTAATTTGAAAATACAAATCAATTATAATTTCTGATTGTTGACAAATAAGTTATCAGAGCTGCAGTGATTTCAATCATTGGGTTATTTATCTTGCTATTAGTGAAGCAGGTTTTTTCTTGTGGTGGTGGTGGTGGGGTGATATTTTTACTTAAAACCTTCCAATCTTAAAGCTATTTAAATTTGATATTGTGTTAGAAAGAAACTTAGAAAAACACATTCACCCCCCCCTTATGTTTGAGTCAACCCCCATAGGCATTCCCCTCTCAATATGCACACACAAACTAAACTCACTATGTTCACATCAGCTGCCCTTGTTTTAATGTTATGTTCTAGCCGAGAAAGTATAAATTGGCCATTTTCACAAAAACAATTGCTGACTACCTGATGATTGTGGGAACATGGATGAAATTTTTAGTTATGGTTGGTCACTATTCAAACGTTTTCTTTTTACTTCTGACTGTCTCATTTTCAAGCAAGTCAACTCAAGTTTTGCAATAATTATTACATCATTGAATAAGTTGGAATTGTAAATTAGTGAAGTACTTACAAATATTTTCAATGTTCATTTGTGCTGGATCATTTGATTCCTTTTTTTGCTCTCGTGTCCACCAGGTTACTCGGCATAACTTATTTGAAACAAACGAAAAAGTATTTACTATATTAATATATTCAAATGGATAACAATGACAAAGATATGAATTGACAACAAAAGTAAAAAGTCCATAAACTATTAAATTCATTTCATTAAGTTAAATACCATTTAAAATTCCATTACCAAACCTTCCAAATTAAAAAGCCAATTTCATTTCTCTATAAATGAGCTGTTGATATAAGACAAGTAAAAAAAGCTATCTTTTTCCATCTCATTCAACCATTTTGAAATTGCCAACAATTTGCCCTGTTATTTGTTGCTGAGGCTTTGCTTAAAGAAATGATATGCTCAGTTCCAGGAAGCTATCCTCTATGAGCAGCACCTGCTTCACTCTCCTAAGAGAAGGTGAGTCAGGGTTAATGCCTAAGGTGTTCCAATAGAGAAGTGACAATGGAGCTGAGAAATTTGGATTTCCAATTCCATGTATGCATAGAATTTCCCTTTTAAGTATGGCTTTATGCTATATTTCTTTCAAATGGATATTTGAATAAATACCATCAGCTCTTTTTTTTTTTTTTTTTTCTAAATATTTGTGGTTGGTTTTGATTTAAAGAGCAACATGCTCAACTCCAAGAGGACATCCCATTGCACTAAGAGGGTCAAGGTCAATCCCTGATGTCTGAAGTGCCCTAATGTTCCAGTTAATTGAGCATGTAAATAAATGCTGACCTTTTTACAATTACTATGTAAATCTATGCCAGTGAACTAGGATTTACCTACTTGCTAATATTTTTTTTTTTTTTTTTTTAAAAAAAAAAAAGGTTGTGGGGGGTATTCATTGCTCTTGTCACCTATCCTGTGTGCTGTGCCCATTCAGGATGTTGGTAATCATGGCTCTCTACAATTTCTGATCCTTTGTAGCTTTTAATTTTCTTTTTGTTATCCCTCCTAAACCCTATTCTACCATCCATTTACTCAAGTTAGATAGGTAATTTAGCATTGTTTTCCTCTGTTCCTCAAATTTCCCAAGTCCTCTTTCTTTATTATGTACCCTAGAAATTTCAATTCTCTCTTTCTGATCAATATAAGTCATTTTTATTTCCATTTTCTTGAAAACTGTCACTGCTCACATGTTCAGTCCATAATATTCTCAGCATCCTTTTGTAGAACCACATTTCTGTTGCTCTAAGTCTCTTCATCTGTGAAGAAATTGTCCAGCATTCACTAGCATATAGAAGGACTGATATTATGTAACATTTCATTACTCTTTTTGTTTCTAATGAAATTTTCCAGTACTCTCTTCTTTGTTTCTAATTAAATTTTCTGTTTTTTTAATACTTTGCTTAGCTTTTGGAAGGTAGTTTCGTTATCCCAATGCACCTTTGGATTTCAGTGTTTCACTTTCTGTCTTCTAATGTTGTCAAGTTGATACTATTATAATTTGAAATAATGTATGTATTATATTAATATTTTTTCACTTATGCTTATTCCAAACTTAAATTATGTCAATATAACAAGCTCATATTTACTTTTGATTGTTTTATTGTTATGATGCTGATTATAAAAAATCTGTTGTCTTTTTTTGTTGAAATATGTGCTAATTTGGTTTGCAATAAATGATAAAATAATGTTATTTCTTAAAGAATATTCTTATTGACAAACAAAAGATAGCTATTCTAGTTTATTTAAAAGAAATTGCAATAAGTTGACTTCAAGCGATGTAAATATTAAGATATACCACACAAATAAAAAAAATATTGAAGACAGGTGTGGGTGAATTAGTGGGTGGCACCATCTGATGGGGGACCCCCATAATTTAATTTCCTACTTTGACCATATAAGTATAGTGGACTCTCCCGTCGTATTCGGCATATGATGGTCAAGCAGCTCAGTTCCTAGGAACTGACAGCCAGACACCAACACATGATTTTATTATAGTGGGGAAGGCTTTGTGCATAACCAACCACATGCATAACAAACCACAGCTTTTAAACGGCTGGATACAGAGACCTGGTGCACTATGTGCCACAAGATCCGCAAACTACCCTCTGTAGATTTTGAATTCAGAGTTTTCCTTCTTCTAAACCAGTTGCCATCCAAGGCTATAATACCCAGTCTGTCCTGCTATTTACCCATAGCTGGAGAGAGAAGAAAAGGGTTAATACCTTTTCCAAGGGTATTAACACACAAACGAATGTAATGGATCCAAATGGAATTCAAACTCAGCTCTCTGATTGCTCAATCTGAACTGTTATCCATTACTACACTGTGCCTCCTACTATGTGACATTTCTTATACAAGCCCAATCGTGTTTTTCTGGGATTCACAGTAAATAGTTTTTGTACTACAGGTGTCCAGTATTATTAATAAGCAATGGGGGATTTAAACTTAAACCTATTATGATTAATGCAAATTAGTTGAATTATAGATTTATAGATAATACCAGAGCACCCAATAATAATAGTGGAATAAACCATGCTGTCCAACACACTTATATGCATACATATCTTCATACATACATACATACATACATACATGTATGTATGCATGAAGATATGTATATATATTCATATATATATATATATATATATATATAGTTGGACAAGGTACTTTTGTTTATGTTTTTTTATGTTTGCCTTGTATAGTGTCTTTCTGAATGAAAAAATTGTCCAGAAATTTATTGGTTTTGAGTGCTTTCAGCAAAAGTGTTAACCATTTAAGGATTATTTTTTGTTATTCTACTATAATAAATGCTAAATGCCATTGTATAGATGGTATAAAAGTTGCTGAATGTAGATATATACTTATCTTCCAAATATAGCCAGTATATTGTGATCATTTCCATAATTAATGTTATGGGATAGTTTCTTGTTTTTTTATAATAATGGCTTTCATCACTTAAACAATTTTTGCAGTGGGAAGTATGATGTTCTCCATGAGTATGTTGTATATTAAAATTGGTACAATTCCATGTTGGTTTAAATGTGTCCATACTGAGAGCTATGGTCAGTTAACAATGGCTTTCCAAACTACATTATAGACAGCTAAATAAAATTGTTTTTTGTTTTTTTTTAAACTAAACAATAATAACATATTTCACAATATATCAATATATTTTATAACCAGCTGCAGAAAAATTACAAATGATGAATTTGCTTTAAGGAATATCAGAAAAGCCTCAGAGAAGCTAGATACATCAGTGTGTTTACCTCGAAGATGACCTCCTAGCCAACAAGTGCAGATTTGTGCCTCATATAGGATATCAGTGACCAAACCAACATGTAAACAGGTGATTGACTCAACTATGCTTAAGATATATGGATAACAAAGAAATATATCTGTGCCACTACTGAGAGGGAAAAGACAATCTTGTGAGATTTCAGAGAAATCTCCTAAAGGTACACATTAACTTGCCAATATTAATTGATGCAGTTTGGAGTTGAATAAACAATATTAAAACCCATTGTCAAATCTCATACATAAAATGATTACAAACCTCTTCTTCAGTTCTTGGTTTGGTCAGAAATGAAAGTGTCACCATTACAAATGCAGAAACAGCTGTTTCCATTGCAGCAATATATAAGAAATGGATTCTCAGGAACATTGGCCGCTCATCCTGTGAGCCACACACTGGTGTTTTGTAGGCAAAGGTCATTACTAAGCGTGCAAAACCCAGTAACTGTCCTGCCAGCATTCCCCAAAATGCAGCCTATAAAAAAAATAAAAAATGTTGAATTGTGCATAACCTCTTTATGTTAGTAACATTTACATCAACTTTTGACCACTGAAAATCCTCATCATTTTTATTTTCGATTCATTTCTACAGTAAAATCATAAACAATGCCTTTACATATATATATATATATATAATTAATACAAATATAAAGTTTGTCACTTAGCTGATTAGTGATACCTTCAGCATCTCAACTAGAGTTCCATAGACAGACCATCCAGCAATCACTGTCCACTCGCCATGGGAGATCAGCAATTTTACTACTTATATTACTTTTACTTTTATATATATACTTTTCATTGATGCAAGGTTGATCCCACCCCCCTGCCCACTTTCACAGTGTGTGTTCATGTGCATGCATACATGAGTAGAATGTCATGGCTATTTCTCCTATTCATTGTTTTTCTTATCACATCATACTCTCTCCTTATTTGTTTTTTTTTTTTAATTCTTTTTCTCTTTTATTCACTTGTAACGAATGAATGAGTGAACATTTGACGAGGCAAACATCATGGCGGTGGACACAAAAATGACAGTGCGCGTGCGTGACCAGACTGGGAGTGAGGCCCATATTCATTTGCATAAGCGTATGCCTCATGGGCATAAAAGCTGAGAGTTTACAAGGGTAAGCGGGGCAAAAAGGTGTCAAGTTGTGCAAAAGACACACGTGTTGTTTGTTTTGGTGTCGACTGCAGCGTAAGACTGAGCAGAAGAAGATAGCGAAGACAAAGAATTCAGTAATTTTCACTACAGACTGATTACATCACTTTCTTTCACTTGTAGCAACTTTGACATCTGATTTTTCAGACATTCCCTGTTCTTAATTCTTGAAGTGCATTCTTGAGTTTGGAAAACTGTATTTCATTTTTTACATAAATAATTTATATATATATATATATATATATATATATATATATATATATATATAAAGATCCTGCATCCTCAAATGTATATAAACAAAAAGAAACACCCACACACCTTGCCTATGTCACAACACTCATTAGTTCTACGAAAGTCACCATTACTCTGATGCAGACAAAGTTGAAAGCTTGGACCATATTTCTTCCGAAATAAACTTCAGACAATTTCTGATAGAATTTACTTTGTTCAAGAATGATTTGTAATTTTGAAAAGTTAATCAGTAAAATTAATTGATACAATTTCTGTTGTCTTTAATAATATTTAACTTAAAGAATATTTGCTGCCTAAATACACAATATATATAATTATTTTTCTCAATATGCAATAAACAGTAGGTATAATAAACGGTGGGTTGGAAATTCATTTAATGGGTCAAAGTTCAAAACAAAAATATAATATAAACAAAAAAAGCCATTAAAATATAAAAGATTCTCCATCATGCCTATTAAGCACATAAGAGTAATAGGTCTATTTTATTAGGAACACTTACATTGAATTCTAATCCCACTGACAATCTGTGATTTTCTAATGCACAACATACAGATTTTTTCAGCAATTTCAATTTTCCAATTTTAGTTGAGAAAAAAAAAATTACAAGATTCATTAAATTGCACATTTAAGTGCTAATGTTGCTATGGTGATTTTCATTTATTCATAGTCTTATAAATGAGCTTTACCTTTCTGAACCAAGACTAACATTCACCAATAGTGGGAGATAACAAATTCTTCTGTGAGGATGTTAGATCATACACTTTGTATCCTCTAGGCATGAGTTGAAGTTAATATTTTTCATAAGTTTTCTTGCAAAACATCTAAGTATTAAATGATCCTTTTTTCTTAATTGTACACATATTCACTATCTGTTTGCATATAAAATGTAATATTGAAATTAATTATAATTAGTCTTTCATCAACAACAACACACACCAGAAGTGTGAATTTCTTCTGCTATCAGAATCCAATATATAACCTTTCTATCCTTTAAGCATAATTCCATGTTTTCACTAAGATCTTAGATATTAAATTATCAACTTTTTGAATTCATTTTGTATTCATTAGATCTGTTACCAAGCTAAATGCACTGGGGAAATTTTAATTTCTATAGACACTTTGAATAGTTGTTGTATCACTGTATATCTAATTATTAGAGTGAATGTTAGTTTTGATGTAATATTTTAGGTTACCTGAAAAGCTTATAAATGAAACAATGAGAATATTTGAACTTTAAACACAATGGGTAAGAAAAAGTATTAATAACATTTTGATAAAATATCTGATTTTTTACATTAAATTCATGCATCATACCAGACTATCACAATTCAATTGTCCTTTTTTAACCATCTGTTTTTGATATTTTAATCATTCTTCCATTCAGTTACTAATAAAAAAAAAAAAATCCAACCAAGACACAGAATGATGCACAGCAGGTCCTTTTAAGTAATCTCTTACTCACTGATACAATTATTAATATAATAAATTCAGCTTATATATATATATATATAGAGAGAGAGAGAGAGAGAGAAAAGCCCATTAGTCATATGTTTATGAAATGGTCAAAGATTAGTCATTTTTCTATCTAAATATTTCTGAAATTGTATACAGCTGTGTCGAGTTCCTTTATTAGGTGTCAATGCATGACACATGCTTGGACGATCACATTTCTTTTCCTTTCATGATTGACTGGAAGAAGAATTTCCACAATAGACTGCCATTACTTTCTGTATTAGACTAGTTGCCAACCAAGGCTATAGGACTCAGTTTGTCCTATTTAACCCATAGCTGAAGGAGAAGAGATAGATTCATACCTTTTCCAAGAGTATTTGTGCGTAAGTGAATATAGCTAACTCAACTGTAATTTGAACTTGGCTCTCTGATTTCTCATTTGAAGACATTATCTATTAACCCTCTGCACATCCAAGCTTATAGCGTGTTTACAAAATAAAAAAATTACATATTTAAATAACTTTTGTTAAATTCAACAGAGAAGTTTTAATTTTTCCAATTTTCAAATAAGTTGTATATTAAATATCCAAATCAAAATTGTGGATAAATTGTCTATGCTTTTGTTCATTCAATAAATAAATAAAATGGCAGGATGTAGCTGACAATATCTTGTCTACCCCACTGACAACATAGAGTTCTTGATAATGATTGAGATAGTTAAAAGTATAAGCAAAATCATGAACTTTGACCAGCTTATCCACAATTTGGATTTGGATTTACAACAAAAGTGGAAAAAAAAAAAACACAAACAGACAGACTTTGTTGCCTGAATTTAACAAAATTTGTTTGAATGAATTTTTGCCATCTAATTATACTTATGCATGTGTAAGACATTCAAGAACATGTCTTTAGCAAGCCATAAAGGAAAGACATCCTATCGGAATGTTATGCAGCTGGTACCAAATTTTAATATTCTCATTTCTCTGTCAGATGTATCAAGAGCATTAATACAACACAGGAAAGGAAAATGTACATGGTGTTTGTGGTACAAGCTACCAACTACAGTGACAAAAGATAATAAGCTTCCTGAAAGGGGTCAAGTGAACATCAAAAATGACAAGTGGTTCTGCAAGGAGCCCACATTGTTTAATGGTCCTGCAGTTGATGAGCAATGAGAGCAATGTCATACAGCCACTATTCTTCCTGCAAGATTTAGGATCAGTATCACCACCTCCACGGTGGTCAATAAAATGAAGTAGTGAAAATATGCAGGGCTTTTTTTCATTATTGAATAGCTTTGTTTTTATATCACTGAAATGTTCTTGACCAAACTAAGAATAACTTAGAGCCAGAAAAAACTACATGCCCAACTAATATTCACTCCACAATTCAACATATTCCATACATCATCAGTGTGATACTAAAAAGGTATAAGTACAATATTGTTGATATCATCTGACAGTGATCAATTTGCTCATTTCAAAAACAGGAAAACATTTTAAAAAATGTGTATGTCAACTTGCATCCTTTTAGAATCACACAGAAAACATCATTTCTAAAGTTTCTGTAAACTTTCTAAATTTTCTTTCAGTCATTGAAATATTGATTATGGGTAATAGGTTTAGAACTTTTTCAGTACCCTGGTATAATTTGTTCTCAATTACATGGTGCACATATACATTTCACAGACACTACTCTGATCCTGTATTTACGTACCCATTCAATTGTAGCAGGATGTAAATGGTTAGTATCATGTGTGGTGTCAGCATATTTCCATTTGGGCTAAGAGTAAAAATTATCTAGTCACCCTCAACCTCTGTCACACAGAATACTCAAGCCCTCCTTCTTTGGTGCAATGCTGTTGAAGGGTTAACATCTCAAAGGAGACTTCCATTTTGCTAAACCATTAACAAAAAAATGGACTTCACTTGAGTACAAGAACATGCCAGAGGAGAACAGATACTCTACTTTGTTCCCAGCCAAAAGTCTGAGTAGCATAGACCAGTGTTAATATTTATTTGCCTCCTCATACGGAAATGACAAAAACTGCACAGTCCCTTCAACCACTATCATGCTGGTTTTGAAATCCTCCAAATCTATCTCATCAGACTCCAAATTGTTCAAAAGCAGAAATATGGCATTGATGCCCTGCACTGTAATTTGGAAACACAGTAGAAGAGAATAAAAAGATATATTTTGATTTCAGCCAAAAAGCAAGGAACATGTGGTCTGATCCTCTGGAAGACATAAATACTCGGATCCAAGGCAGAGATATTATTAATCCATGCATTAATCTTGGAATTTTTTAAACATATATATATATATATATATAAAATCGCTATCACCCCATGCAAAGCAGTAAAGCCACTAAAACACAAGGGATTACAGGGTATAGAAAATTAGGAACAGAAACATTCATAATGAGCAGAAAGAGAAAAGTAATCGGGAGGACAGGAGATAGCAATTGACACTGCATTTAGATTTTTGCAAATTAAAGTTGACTGGAAAGCATGGAGCCACAAGTAAGAAGTGCGAGAAAAACCGTTAGCATAGAACTTATGGCTACATCCAGCCGGTTCAACTGTAAATTGATGAGATCGCAATACCAGTCTAGTACTGTGCTTAAATTCAAAAAGTCTAGGTACCATAGCAAAGAGCTCATCTGAACAATTACCATTAAAGTATTTATAGAAATGGCATAAAGAGGCAACCTTATGGTGGTGGAAAAGTGACTGAAGCCAAACTGCCAGATCAGGATCAATATTATTGCTTATTCTTCTTTAGATTTTATCAAGGAGCTCAAGGTAAATATCAGGGGCACTAGACCATGTGCCAGCAATATTCTAAGCATGGATGAATGGTAGATTTATAGATATGTATGATAAATTCTGGAGAGAAAAGTTGTCTCACATGACACAGTGAACCAGCTTTCATAGCAGCTGACCTAGCAATGGATTCAATATAGTCTTTCTACTTAATGTCAATTGAGAACATGAGTCCGAGAAGCTGCAATGAGTAACTTTCATAGAGGTTAACATCAGCCATGCTGATGGAAGGCAGTGATGGTGATGGGCGATGGGTATGTATGTGTGTGTGTGGATAATGTAATTGCTATCAGCATGGAAAGTGAAATTGCCAAGCAGAGTTCAAATTCTACTAGTTGATTCTGCTTCATCAAAAGGATTCATGCTTTGGAAAAGGCATGAATGCATATCCCCCCACCAACTATGGTTAAATAGCAGACCTAACTAGTTTTTGTTAGGACATCTAGTCTAGAAGGAAATCAGAATTCAAACCTGAAGAGACCCATTTGGAAACTTCATGTGCACCATTTCTCAGTTATCAGCTCCCTTGAAAAATTGTGTTTGGTTATTGTTATACTGGATCATACCTATTCTATTGTTAATAGACTCTCCCACCTATAATAAATAGTAATAGTAGCAGTAGTCAGTCGCGCAGTGAGTTGGTGAGTCAGTTGATGTCGGACATTAAAGTATCAGCCACCACAACTAGATTGCTGCGTCATTAACTATTATATCAAGTTCCTAACGTTTTGTAGGTCGAACCTTTTTAGGACCGACTTAGTGAAATACAAGCCTCCACTGTGAAACTACTCTATAACAACTTTGGCGACGAGGGATTCATACTCATACGGAGGAAAAAAAAATTCGTTCGCCATATACAACACTTGGCGACGAACGTATTCGGATTCATACGGTGAAAAAAAAAATTCAGTTCTACACTAGACTTCTCCATGATAATGAAATCATCTGGATTGGTAGTCTAGCAATGCAGTCCTAAACTGAACTGTTAAACAAAATCAAGAGAAAACTCTAGTTTTTCATGATATTAGCCATTATCAAATTTAAATTCTATAATCTCTTTATCCTCCATCATCAATCATCTCAACCTGTTCATTTTTAGTTTATTTCAGCTTTTAACTGTAACAATAATAACCGTTGCAGTCACTGCAAAAGCAAAATTTTGAAAGTTTATGATGTTACAAATTTCATAATTGTGCATTTTAAAACAATGCCTTCCTAATGGAAAGCTGATCTTGGATTGGTTAAATGATAATAAAAAAAAGCTCAATATTTGAATGTAGAAGTTTTAATAAAGCTGCATAATAACTCACAGGTTCTGTTGTTCTCTTCCAAAAAAATCCCATCAAGAAGACAAGTCCCCACGGTGGCCCCACAGCTGACATGAGTGCCTGCCAATATTGCCACAGCTCACTAGCTTGGCCAGACTGCATAATAGGAATCCAAATAATGGCACATGCTGCCAAAACCAAGATGATTATTCTATTAAACAAGAAAATTAAAAAAAAAAAAACAAACAATTATTAGACCCCAAATGTCAAAACATATACATCAATCAACTTAATATTTATTCAGGATGGCTATATCTATTAATAAAAATTATAAACCCTAACAAGAAAACCACACTGATTAAAACTTCAGGTTTCAAATCACAAAGATTGATGGAAGAGCAGAGAAGATAAAAAAAAAACATGCTGTCTGAATTTCATATTTATATCTGAAATTAAAATAAAAACAGTTTAGTGTTTGAAGTTTATCAAATAATTACCGCCCAACAATAAGCAGTTCCAAACTGGAAGCGTTCTTCCTGAATCGTGTCCAAAGATCCATTGTGAAGATGCTACTGGCGCTGTTAAAAACAGATGTCATGGTACTCATCACTGCTGCTAGCATTGCAGCAAGCATAATACCCCGAAGACCTTTAAAATATAGGAAAGAAAAAAACAAATCAAATAAGAATGATCGAAGCCTCAGGTGCAAGATGCCAGACTTAAAAATTGTTTTACCTTCACGAATTGCCACTAAAGTTATTTAATCCAACTGCATTATTTCCAGACGTCGAATAAGCTAGCTTTTCTCATTTTCAAATAAAAAAAAAATTAAAAAAGGCGGGAAGATTAAAAAGATTTAATCTTATAAACGATGAATGAGAAAAAGGACATACAAGTCAGTAACGGGCTATAAGTAATAGTTGAGCTCACTTAGTAGATTAGGACAATAGTCAGATTCTTACTAGATTCAATTTACTAGTAGCCTCTTGTTAAGGTATGCTTGGAAAATAATTTTTAATTTTTAAAAATATTTTAAGGAAGATACACCGATCCTCCTCTTTTATTACTTTCCATATTTAGCATTGGGCTACACTTAGTCTTCGTACGTGCTGTTACTTCTTGGGAAAGATAGTCGGGTGGTCTCTCGTCACCTACATTTTTCCAAGAAAGTCGAGTTTTCTCTGCTAATTTAACCCAAGAACATATTAAATCATATGGCCGAAGTTAGCAACTGACTATGAAATAGACCTGGTAAATACTGGGTTGTCAACACGTCGACCGAAGAATAAAGATATGAGGGACCTCCGATGACCAAGTCAGGAATGGGGATTGACTGGGAGTAAAATGGCTTTATTATTATTTGGGGGTGGGGGCTAATCGAAAAATCCATCTGGATAATTTAAACCCATGGAGGTGAAGAGAGGTAGTGTAAAAGCCAAAATGGAGACATTATTGTTTTAAAACCAAGGTTATGTAAATATTTGCTGGCCAAGACCCGGTAAGGAAAAGTCGGTCGAGAGATAAAATTTAAGGTTTCTTGAAACCAAGGCAAAGTTGGAGAATTGTTTTTAATGACCTGTCAAAAAGGGAGGGGGTATGAATCGCTGAGATTTCATTGGAGAAGGACTGAAATACCAAGAGAAGAGGCTGTCAGGGGAACAGCTAATGAATGCCCGATTGAGATAGAGGAAGGAGTCGAGGAAATCCGTTGATGAAAATTTTGGACGTTAACTAAAATTAATAATTGGAACTAAGCCATGCTTGCTTGCCCGTGCAGTCTAGAGATCGGAAGTGAAGGGCCTAAGTGGAATCTAAAGGGAGGCGGAGGAATTGCTTACACCCCTTGGGCAGTATTGGTATGAGGCGCCAATACGAGAAGGAAGGAGTTGGGGTGGATCGATAATCTGCTACCACTACTCATCGGAGGAGGGATCTCTCCAAAATTGGGCATGCAATTAGTTTCCCTAGAGTCAAACAAGCAAAGAACTCTTTGTGGAGATTAAGGGAATGGCCGAAATCACGACCCACATCAGACCCCATGCCGATTTTGGACGGAGGTCCATATAAACAGAGAATCGAAACGATCAAAGAAAGAAGCCGCAAGACGCCAATGCGAGGGACGACCGCTTCACCGAATTCACGTGAATTCCTGCCGCTGAAGAAGACATCCAATTTTGATGTTTGTTCCAGAAGCCTTGTCTAGACTTAGTCACGACAAACAAAATGTCACGAAATATTCGAAGCGAGAAGGGTCGTATAACTTTGCATGATATATATATTCCTGCATGAAAAACATATTTGATCTGGTTTTGATTTCAGTTAGAATGGTGTTGATAAGCACGAATATTATTGAAAAAGGAGAATTACCCTCTACACTTGCAAATTCTGCTTGGTGGTATTAAGAAAAAAAACTATAAAAAGAAAAAGATCGAAGAAATCAATATAACATTGCATATAATTTTAAGCCGGTGCCCCCCCCACCTCAAAAAAAAGTAACTACCACTGGAAAATTTTAAAGTCATGCAGCTACGCAAAATTGCGTAAGTGGAAAGAAGGCGTGGAACTGGATGCGTTGGTGGAAATTTAGACGAATACATCTGACCCAACAATCTAAGGAATTGAAAAAAAATGATAAAGAAAAAAATCGGATTATACTAGAACCCCTCGCAAGTAAAGACTAGACGACAGTAACTGGAGAAGTTCAACCCTTCTAAATCCCTGTCAAGTTAGGACTCTTTAATATATATGACAACCAGTTTCATCCCAACTAACTCAGTTCTCTTCTCATTCGACTCACCTTTATAATTTTTCTCACGCGCTTTTATTTCGAGTGAGTTCTTTGAACTTTCTCCCTGTTTAAATTTAACTTTTTGGTACACAAAAGAATATTTGTGCTACTCTTTCCAAATAATTGTTGATTATTTTTTGTACGGTTTGTATTTACTTTGTGTTGTGTTTTGTGATATACTTTGTTGCTCATAATCGCATAAGTTGTTTTTTTCTATTTTAAATCAACATCTGGGCTTGAATTCTTGTCAACTTTGTTACATCGCCATTTGCAGGTTAATGCGTTGCAATATCTTTATCGTCGCCAGTCTCGACTGGCTAGCATAAAAATACAAGCCCCGGCCAAACATCCTAATTACTATCGAGCCAAATGCAGGATAATATTAAAAAAGTGGGAATACTTAAAAATTATAGAAATCATATTTAAAAATAGAATTTTATGACCAAGATTTGAAAGATTTTCAAGTTGAACATCATGGTTCTAAAATGCAATATTTTTTCAAAGATTAAAGTTTAGTATCCAGTTTGTGCATATATATATATATATATATATATATATATATATATATATATATATATATATATATATATATATATATTTGATCTACACTCGTGTATGCAAGATAAGTTCATATGAATTTTGATCTGAAATTTTTATTGCATAATTTATGTGATCGATGGAGAAGATTTAAGTTGACAAGGAAGTTATTATTTGCATTATTTAAAGTTGGACTAATATCATGTTTGTTGTTACTATCACCGAAATCTTTTAAGACAATAGTGTCCATAATATATCTTACTCATAAAAGCAATTAAAATATTTTCTAATTAAATAATGTCATAGTTTTATTGCATTTTTTATTTTATGATTCAGTGCAGAAAAAGAAATTGATAATTTATATCCCCCAAGGATTAGTGCTTGTAACTAATATAAACATTAAATTGGTCAAAATTTAATTTCTTGAAATTAAATAAAATTAAAGTGGCGGGGGGGAGGTAACAGATGTAAAAATATTTTTACCAAGATTTTCTAAAAAACAAATTATATTTCTAAAATAATTTAATTCATTTGTGAATAAATTCTGAAAGTTTCATTAAAATCCGACATTTATTTGATTTTTGCAAGAATTTCCAAATCTATGTGTTTTTCACCGCAAAAAAAGACGGTAAAATTGTTGTATATGGATAGAGTTCATGTCTCACTTGGAGACAATTCTTTATTTCCAATCCGCGCTGTATACTGAAGGTTTGCTATGAAATCAACTGAAATTAAAATGAAAGAAATATTTTTCAAAATTAACGACAGTCGTAAAATTACAGCATTCCACTGAAATACGAAATGAAAGTTAAAACATCTTACCAGGCACCAGGATTCGCATCACTAAAAGCGGATAAGCAATGTTAGAACATCCAGAAGGATTACCGCAAACACTTTGGCATATTTTAGGCTCAATACAAGCGACTTCATCTGTAATGAAAAAAGTTCAGTATTTATCAAAAATTCATACAAGTACAAATATTAAATTTGATAGCGCACATGAAAATAAAATACGAGGAAGTGCGGGTGGTGTAACGAATAGCAGCACAAAAAATGAAATCGGGGAGCCGAATACAGATTCTGGATAATTGTTGCGTTCACTTTCACAAAAATGTCTTTTGGAACGGCATTAATCCGTCTCTTGTCTTCCCAAAGTATGGATTAAATAGCAGAGTAGACTGAACTGAAAAAAGGCAAATTCTGAATTCAAAACTGAAGGAAACAATGGGAAACCACTCCACTTTCCAAGAAATCAGAGCAATTCACAGAAAGTAATCTGGAGACCGGGACACGCTACATTCCGAAGGAAAATGGCATTTAATATAAGAAAAACTACAATAATTTTCACTTCAGACTAGAAATGACTAACCATAAAATTCAAAAGTCAGGAATTTATAAAAATTGAACGCAACAATTTAGCTTGTATTACAATGACGCGCAGTCTTTCGTCTATCTCGTTTCAATCATTATACCATCCGGACAGGCTGCTGCTGAGGTTGAACGCCGTATAAGAGCTGCAAGGTCCGCATTCGTGCGTCTCAAGCGGTCACTATGGGGGCGACGGGAGATTTCCACAGCTACGAAGGGGCGCATCTATCAGGCTATTGTTCGAACTATCCTTCTCTATGGCTGCGAAACGTGGCCACTTAGAGCGGTTGATCTACGAAGGCTTGAAGTGTTCGACAACGATTGCCTTCGCTGCATTCTACGATGCCGCCGAATCGATCGTGTGCCCACGACCACTCTACGTCGTCGCCTGAGTCTCCGTCCTCTTCCACCCGTCCTGCTCCAGCGTCGTCTTCGTTGGTTCGGGCACGCAGCTCGACGCCCGGAGGGAGAGCTAATCTGCGATGTACTTCTCCCTCCTTCTATTCCTGGCTGGCGAAAACGAATCGGTGGGCAGCTGAGAACGTGGGCTAGCACAATCAAGGATGACCTAGCAGTACTATCGGGTCCACAAGTAGTTGGTCTTCGACGATGGAATCGCGATTGGCTCGCCATTTCGTGTGACCTGGCTCAAGATCGGCGAACGTGGGCAGCGATGGTCTGTGATGCTGTACTTGCTCGGGAGGAAGCCGGTTTAACCTGACCAGGGTGAAAACCGATACAAGTCAAAAGTCAAAGTTGTATTACAATGTAGCGCCTGGGTAGGTGGCTCTGTAACCACTTCCGGTGGGCAACGCTGAGACCACACTATTTTGCAGTCTGCGCCATGTTGCCTTTGACGACCAGCAGCTAATATTATTCTGGGCTTTTCCACCTTTAAAAATATAATCATAACCAAACGCAATAAACCAAACAAAACTAAACCAGTTCGAAAAAAAAAAAAAAAAACACTCAATCTTCGTGGTATTCATACCAATTTCTGCAGTATGGAATCGTTTCTCTTGGGAAATTCTCCAGACATCCTAGCTCTTTCTGAAACTAATCTAAATTCCTCAATCTCTTCAACTGAATTCTCTGTTCCTGACTATCTTCCTCTCTTTCGGAAGGATTCTAAGTGTTTTACATGCACGGCTTTGGTGTTTGCGAACATCTTCCATTGGCAAGGGAACACACTCACTCACTCTCCCACTCCCTGTTCTTGCATGTGCTTCCGATTTTCACTAATAGACTCAGTTATCTCTTCCTTTATCGTTACCATTCCTCTGTTGACTGTTGCTTGCTAGATAGAATTTCTGATAAGGCCCTGTCTGCAATAGTGTTTATGCTTATTACACACGCACAAAATGTCTATATTCGCGTGAGAAAGAGTCCGGAAAGAAATAATCCTATGTGAAGAGGAGACATTAATGTATATAGGAAATTCTCTTATATAATCGCAAAGTGAAAAAAATGCTTATTTATAAAAAATAAACTATGTTAGTTTCCGATTGTTCAGGTCAATTACTGAGTACGGCTGGACTATATAAACATAACCCTTTTCGAGAAATCGCTCCGAACGAGAAGGAAATGGAAGCAATAGCACTGACCTTGTTGCGAAAAATATTGCCCTTTTCGTGACGTAAAATCGTCTGGAAGATAACTCAGTGAAGGAAAAAAAGGAGAGATTTCCTCTCCTTTTATACAACGTATGGTAACACGATGAGGTCTTAGATAGGTTACAAACAAGAAGAAGGCTTATACTTAACAACAGGAAGAGGTAGCTGAAGTTTCTGGGGCACATAATGAGGAAGGAGGATCTATAGAATCTGATACTCACGGGTCGAATAGAGGGAAAGAGAGACAAGGGAAAGCAGCGTGTGACATACCTGACGAGCTTGAGCAGGTGCATGACAGAACGTGGTCTGGGGGAAGAAACAGAGGGAAGGAAATTGCTGAAAGCTGCAAGGGATAGAGGGAGGTGGAGAGCCATGATCGCCTACGTCCTGAAAGAACATGGCACATAAAAAGAAAAGATGGTAACACGGTCACATGACCGCTACAACTATAAAAGGTTAATACAGAAGACAACAAGTGTTTTTTGTTAGTAATCGTTTCTATAACCCAAAATAAGTATACCACTTTTTTCCTACCTGAACAAATCAATTTCTCCTCACCCTTGTTGGGTTGTTGAAAGTCGTAATATTTTTTTAAAACTATCATTGTTATTATTTGAATAATACCATACCAGACACTAACTCACTTTACTATAAACTAAGTTCATTTCTTTATTTCGGAAAACTTAAAAACTTGTACATGCTTCTTAATGCCGAAGCAATTCTATATGACCTTTTCGTATGATTTCATTTTTGATCGCACTTTTCGGGTGAAGATATTATCTCACTGAATCCCCCCCACACACACATGTTCCTTACACGCTTATTAATAGAGATGTTTCTAACCTGGGAACAAAATACGAGCTGCCATTCCAGGCAAAACAAACATAAAAAATGGTAAAATCTTCAAATATCCAGCAACAATCGACCCTCCTTTAGCGTGGGAAAGATTTTTAGCCGACAAGGACCGCTGCACCATAATCTGTCGAAAATAAAGTATTTTGTTAATTAGTCACGGCAAAAATACCATAAACGGATCAACATACTTCATTTAAATGGGAATTATACCAAACGATAAATATTAATGGTTATCCTTGGCAAACGTTAATTCTACAAACTTTAATTCTTTACTATTTTATTGTACACTCATTCGATCTAAAAGAGATACAAAGACAATAATAATACAAGTTGTTAATTTCTGTAAAGATGTCCAGCTGTTTGTTGCATAATAGACATTTTTGTAAAAAAAACAATTAAAAAATAAAACATTTGTGTTTAAAACACACTGGATGTAAAGGATTGATGTGTGTAGATATATAACATTGATTTCATTTACCAAGTGAATGGATATACGACAACATAAACATATAAAAAATTTCAAATAAAACACAAAAGTCTTTGTATAAAAACACTTGCTGCATTGTGAAAAAATGGAGTGACTTACCTTCGGTTGGAGCGGCGTGATTGATCGAGGAGCAGAAGGACTAGCCCTGCGAGTTGTGTCTTTAGGCGTGGGTGTCACGTCCAACTTTATAGCCTCCTACCGGAAAAGTTGGAGCGGGTGGAGGTAGTTACAATATTATAAAATTTAATTTCTAGAACATCTTCACTCTTGGTCAAACTGGGGCGGTCTTTTTCCTGTGACTTTTCCAAAGATGATTCGGCTGAGGCTCGCCTAATGGCTAAACTTCTCTTCCTCAAGTTCCCGAGGGAGTTGAAGGGAGAGATGATCCTGATCTCTGAAAGGAAAATACCAGCCTTGTCTTCCTTATTGCGGGAAACCAGTGAGGCTATAAAATGTCTCCTTATTAAAGAAAGTGAATTTTCTGGTTCTCTCTTCAATGTTAACCGGATTCCCCGACAAGAACCCTTACCAAAGTCAAGAGGTATCTCGATGCGCAGAAACGTCTCATTCCAAGTCGTTTCTGTCTTTCAAACACCCTCAAGGTACTTTCACAACTTCCCACCAGTCCTCTGTGTGACCTTCGGTAGAAGAGGGAAGATTATTTTGGCCAACTGCTTGATGGACACTGGGAATAGTCATACCTACTTGGCCAATGACGTGCTACAATCCTTGGGTTCCTTGGAGTCTATCGGCTTCGATCACCAGCTTTAAACTGTCTACCCCTCTTGAGGAGTGCGACAGGAGATTTAGGGAGGTCATTTTGGAGCTTGAATTTGGGTCCAGCTATGCACATCGCTCCCCGGTTCTGGTTGCCGGTACTTTGGACCTGTCTGACCAATTTTAACCTACTGTTGGACGTTTTCGAGGGGCCGGCTGTTTCCTTGCCAGGTGGTTCGACTCTGACTTTGAGCACTCGTGAGGACGAGTGGGGGGAGGGCACTGGGGTACATATATAATCCTCTCTAGGAAAAGTTGCACATTGTACTTGTCAGACGCAATACCGACGCGTCGACCAAGAGGCAGATCCTTTGTGAGACAGCCATTGTCTCTGTACCTCCCAGTGACCGTGCGTGGAAGAAGGGTTTAGGATGGGACATGTTGTGGAAGAAGGGTCTAGGATGGGACGTTAAGGTTCCTCAAGAATCCCAGTTGTCGTGGAGAAGTCTCGCGATGACCTCTCCGGTTTGAGCGCTATCCATTTTGACCGACAAACCCTTGATGGCAACCGAACTAGGGACTTATACCTGTTCTGCGATGCGTCAACAGATGTTTATGGGTTCGCTGCCTACGTTGTGCAGGACCATTGTTCGTCCTTGGTCTTCACTAAAGCTAAGTTTGCGCCCTTGAAGGATAAAACTCTTCCCACCTTACAGTTGATAGCCGTTCAAATGTCTGCTTACCATCTTAGACAACTGCAAGGAGCTTCTCCCTTCTAATTTGTATGTGGCCACGAATGCTCAAGTAGGGTTGTCCTAGATTTTATCTCAGTCCATGGCCAGTAAGCACGTCTTTGCAAGAAATAGACTCAAGGACATCCTGTAATCATGGGTTGAACTCGCAGTATAGACTTAGACTTCACTTTAAGTATTTCGCCACAACGCAAAACCCCGCGGACATGATCACCAGAGGATTAACACTGAATAAGTCTAACTTGGGATTTTTTTACCATGGTCCTTCTTGGTTGCACGGTGAGATCCATTCTTGGCCGACCCAAAACTTCGATAGGCAGAGCCGCTGGATTGCCCGATCTTCAGAGAACTTCTCGGTGGTCCTGGAGGAAAAATGTCCTTCCATTGTGCCTTTGGGACGGTTTTCTACGTTCACCCGTTTGTTGAAGATCACGTCCTTACTGTTCATCAGTAGACAGCGGAGACGAGAGGAGGACTGTGACAGGAAAGAATCTCTTTATCTAATGAAAACTCTGCAAGAACAGGAATTTGCATAGGAACTTGGATTCCTCCTGGATCCTCTTGAGAGTTTCTTGTCCCGCCTGGTCCATGTTCTCGATCTTTTCCTGGACCGAGATGTTTTTTTCCGCTCTGTTGGCCGAATTAATAGGTCATCGTATTTTGGATATAACATTAAGAACACCTTTTTACTGGGAAAAAAACACCTTATTACTAAACTTATTGTCATGGACTGTCATTCTAGATGTTCTCATCTGAGAGTGGGGTCGACTCTGGCCGAGTTGAGGCGCAGCGGTTATTGGGTTCCTCAGGGGAGACAGGCGGTCAAAAAGATTCTAGGTTCATGTGCCCGGTGCAAGAGATTCAATATCAAATCTGTGCTGCCGCCCAATGTGTCCAGCCTACCGGTTCCTCGCGTAGAGTTCGAAGTACCCTTTAGGAACTCGGGAGTCGATTTCACGGGACATCTTAGGGTGAAGGAAGAAACCATAGAAAGGAAAATGTACCTGCTTCTGTTTACTTGCTTGAGCATTAGGGCAGTACATATCGAGGTGGTACTGGACACGAGTGTTTTGTCTTTGTTTCAGGCTTTGGTCCGGTTTACCAAACATGTATGGTATTCCCGAAGCTCTTTACAGCGTTAATACTAAGACCTTCTTGGGTAACGGAAGACTGTTTGGTCGTCTGTCTCTCCTTCAGAAGTATCAAGATATGTTTGACTCGTGCAACATGAAGCTAAACACGATTCCCTTTTTTTCTCAATGGTTCAGGGGAACTTGGGAGAGAAGTATTCAGATGTTGGCGACATGCCTCTACAAGGATATTGATAGAGGCAAAATGAATTATTTCTTTCTTCTGACAATCATCTCTGATATCCAGAGGGCAATGAACAACCGCCCCTTAACATACCAGGAGTCGCCCGACGGGGAATTAGCGGCAATCACCCCCAACATGTTCTCGAGACCATATAAGATCGAAGAGCAGAGTGGAGACTGGCCTCTCGACTTGTGTCTTTAGGCGCGAGTGCCACGTTCACCTCTTCCTTTATATGCCCTACCGGAAGGATGGGAGGAGATAAAGGTAGTTACAATGTTATAAAATGCCCCCTACTCATTTTTGCTGGCTCGGCCGCGGATATCGGTTGTTAATTGTTGTTTGTGGCCAGCTATTTAATTATTGTTACCATCCCCAAGTTGGGAGTAGGTCGCGATCGCCTCGTTTTCCTTCGTAACCTTGGTTCGTCGGTACCTCCAAGTAAGGTCATCCCTTATATCGACTTTTTTCGACAATGTATATATTTGGAATTGTTATTTGGAAATACACGTCTTTTATTGCTTTGTTCATATAAGACCAAAAAAATTTGGTTTTGATAAGTTTACATTAAGTTTTAATGCCTGGCTGTGGTATTGCGTGAATACTATCGAAAATCGAAAATCTTCGTAATTCACCAGGTATATATGGTCTGCGAACACCGGTAGCATTATCACAATATATGAAACAATTATTACCAGTACTATAATTTAAATTTTTCAAGTTTAGAAATTTTTGAAACTCAGGGCCCTTAAGTTGTTCAGCTAGCAAATCACACATATCTACCATAACTGCTAGGGTAGGTCTAGACAAGCAATCAGCTATAACATTTTGATCTCTCTTTATGTGGCCTATATGTGATGTATATTCTGTGAGAATTGATAATTGCCGCTGTTGTCTATCTGACTTAGCAGAGTTTAGACTACGTAATGTGCCGCACAAAGGCTTATGGTTAGTTAATAGTAAAACTTTTCCTTCGATAATGTGATTAAAATATGACGTAGTTGAATATGCTGCAAAAAGTTCTTTATCAAAAGTTGAATACCTCGTTTGAGTTTGAGCTAATATTTAGAGAAGAAGCCTATTGGAATTGGTTCTCCTTATACTATCTGATGAAAAGGGCTGTACCAATTGCATAATTACTGCTATCAGTAATCAACTGATATTCAGTACAATCAGACCGTTGGTGAGCTAAGGACGGAAATTCATTAATTCTGTTTTGACATCGTTAAGTGATTGCAATTCTAAGTCATTCAATGTAAATGTAGTATTACTGCATACATGTAATTTTTTTTTTTTTTTTGGTTAATGACATAACTATGTCTGCAAAGTATGGGGTTAATTTTCTATAAAAATTTACCATGCTTAAGAAACGACGTTTAGGTATAATACCGTCAAATTTAATATTATAACCCAATAAATCGACTGAATTTTTAGATTATTATCATGTAGGACTTTTAGAACAGTTTCAACGTCTTTTACGTGTGCTGAAGAATCATGGCTGAAAATAAAAATGTCGCCAATATATGTAAATACACAGTCAACATGTTGAAAAGTCTTGTCCATGTATCGTTGAAAAGTGGATGCTGCATTCATTAGTCCAAACGGCGTGTTTTTATATTCATGCAATTCGAGAGGAGAAATAAGTGCTGTTTTTTTTTAATATCCTCCGGATGCATTTTGATTTGATGGTATGCTGATACCACGTCGATTTACTAAACCTTGTTTTGCTGGCTAGTTTATCAGCAATTGAATTAATGTTCGGGATAGGGTATTTGTCATTTTTTATAATGCTGTTTAAGCAGTAATCACTGCAGCATCTGAAATTGCCATTTGGCTTTTTAACAACGTATAGGGGGCTGGCCCATTCACTGCCAGATGTTGTAATGGGACCATTATTTTGCAATTTTGAAAATTCCTTCTTTACTGCCTGGGTTTTCTCTTCTGATAGACTTGGCAAAAGTAGGAGCATGACTGTCTGTATCAATTCTATGGTATACTCCTGCACATATGCTTGCTGGGCTGGTATGTGAAGATATAATGTTGGATATATTTTTATAAGCCTTTAATTAAATCAGGCATATTGTTATTTACGACTACGTTGGATGTTTTCAGTTTCTTTGAACGCGATGTTGTGGGATCGATGATCGTTTTCTGTTGGCAATCTTTTAATACACCAAAATACTACGAACGTCCACAGAAAAGATCGTCGAAGGGTCGGTAGGCTTATCTCGGCTTTAATTTGCCCGTAGCAGCGTATATCAGAGAGACTGTTGTTGGATCCGTTGATAAACTCTTAACGTGGCTATGTGTAATGATAGATAAGCTGTTGCGGGTATCTATTATGAACGAGAATTTGTTTGTCGCCAACATTGCTGGTGTCTGTAATAATGACTGACTCGGGATGGAGGTGTTTCGTTGTCCGCCCAATTAGTTTCCCGCTTCATTTGGCGCTGAAAAAGATGGACGCGAACTTGGCTGTTTATCAAGTCTTTTTTTTTTTTTTTCGGCCATTTGTACCAGGGTTTACACGAACACGCCGCGTAGTATATGTGTGCTTTACATATTTTCTGTAATTATCCCTTTTGAAAAGGTACGAGACCTTGTGATATTGCTGAGATTTTAGTAGGCATTTCTTTTGTCTTAATGTTGTTACGTGCTTATTTTAACAATGCCTTGTATTAAAAGCATTATTAATTCATCCACCAGTTGTCCCAACCTGGTCTGGTTTAAATCTTTTTGCGTTGCTAACACAAGGGCTATTGAAACTGGTAACACCTGTAATAATTAGTGTAACACTGTTTCTTTGCTTATCTCTAATCTTGTTGCAATTGACAACGTTTCCTGAAGGTAAATTGATGGCTGACCTATAATAACGGAGGTGGGCATTAATTTGTTTAGCAGTTCTGACTTCGTTTGTTCATGTGTTTTTATTAGTCTTTTTTTTTTCAATTCATTGTAGTCGCGAGTATCCAAAATGTTGCTAGGTATTTTCGCCACAATTTCCGGATGTAGAGATGCAATAACGTTATAAAATTTTGTGGTTTGGGAAATTATATTTCTCAGATAAAATTAAAATTCGATCACATTGAATTTTTACGTGAATTTTTTTCTTTTTACACACTTCAATATACGATCTCATATGGCGAAAGATACCCCATTTAATGTTGACTGCTTCCCTTGTATTACAACGGCTTTCAGAATGTTTCGTGTTTCTTTGTATTGAGTCTTGTATAACAATATTCGAAATCCAAACTTTTGCTTAGGCTCGAACATCGACTAGTGAGAAGCAAGTAAATATTCATATTTTATTTCCACTGTAACAATAATTTTTATAAGCAAATGCTTCCCGCTCTCGCTGGCTTTGTTTTTGTAAAATCCTAATTTATTCACACAATTGGCATAATCTTATTGCTATACACCTATGCACACAAACGCCTACGCAACAGACACTAATATCTTTAAACATCCCCATTTGTCCTTACCGACCAATGAAATATCTTCCCGCTTAAATCCAAAATCCTGTCTGGGAGTTTACCCTTGGTTATTTAAGGAAGAGGCAGGCAGCTAGGCACGCACATACATACATACGCACATAGATAGCGACACATACACACAAACGCATGATGCTATTGCCATCTTTACGATTAGACTGTGAGATCATCTCGCAGACAATTGAATACGAATTACCGCACCATAGAAATACGACATGGAATATGAAGTCAAGAAACAACTTCATACAACTCATAAACTAAATCACGCTCGAAATGACAAAAGATTAAATCTGAGCATGATTCCTAACACCATCAGTATGAACCCTAAAAACTTCGACCCACTAAAATCAAATCATCATGGTTAAGTAAAACAAGAACTCTCTCTCTCTCTCTCTCTCTCTCTATATATATATATATATATATATATATATATATATATATATATATATATATATATAACACTGAATTCACATCCACTGTGAATAAATTAAGTTCGTTGTTGCATTTTGTTTCTGTAAATAAATATTGTTAACCTTCGTCTTTTCTTGCGTTATTTATGTTGCATGGCGGAAAGGAGTAATGCATTTCGATCAAATCTCTCAAATTTTTACAGAAGTCAAATTTCTATTTCTTTCCCACCATCCGTAACAACTTAATCATGTTATTTTCAGACACTTTACATATCTCCATGTTCCATACACTTTATGCATCTGATGAAAAGTATCTTTAATGAAATAATGTATTTTAAACGTCCTTCAATAGAAAAAAATTACTATTTTCGTGATTCTTAATAAATTTAAATTTTATGATACATTTCATTCAATAATTTGCTTTTAAATGAGTTATATTTGCAACAGGAATAAATTAATATTTACTGTACCAAAGTCAGTTATTGTTAAAACGTCTTTTTTCACATATCTCTTTATCATACCCACATACATCGCCAATGATACGAGAATTGTTTCCTGATTGAGTGCCCAGTCATTATAGCTTTGTATTAAATCAGGCTTTGTACAAGTATTTTTAATATCTTTTTTAAAAAAATCACATTTAAGTCTTGTAAATTACCTGATCCGTGCACCAAAACCAAATATCACTTGGAATATTGAAGATGAGCGTCCCTGGCCATGGATAATCAGAATTGACAGGATCTCTGAGTAAACTGAAAGAATCGGATCTAGGGTAACCACAATCATCAGTTTTATTAGAAAGCAAGACAGTGCTCGGCACAGCATCCATATATTTGGTTTTCAGGGCTTCGTAGCCCCCGACCTTGTACAGACCTTTAAAAAAAAATAAACAAAATTAGTCAAACAGTTAATTTTTTCTGAATTTAATTTATTCGTAGATATTTCGATGAATCGAAGTGAAGTTTTAATTGTTATATTTTATGTCATATAAAAGTTAAAAACATTCTCCAACACTTGACACCACAAAAATCACACTGAAAGTTGAACTTAGGATCCAGTTTAGAATCTACAAATCTCTTCTAGGAGCCCGGAGTAAACTCGAGAAAACTTTCCTTCGTAATCTATGCTACATTTAGGATAAGTCCTGTGTATCAGCGAATTTTTATGTACTTGTAAAAATGTTGAATACCTAAATAATAAGCTTTTAATTTTATTTAGTTTGAATTTTGGATTTTTGACACTATACTAAATAAAAATGTAAAAACGCTTACAAAATATCAGAAGCCTTAGCTTATATATATAGCTTAGCTTATATATATATCTGTAGGTCTGATGAATTGGATCACTGTTTCTAAAAATAAATACGCTAAAAATCCACTTTCGTCACTACCGTGCGCCGACGGCCTAATGGTACCGATTCAGTCGGGTTTCGATCCTAGCTAGAGGCAATCGGATGTCTAGCCACACTGATGAGCTGCGAAACAGTCTGTCTGTGGATGACGTTATATATATATATATATACACACACACGACGCGAGGTCCATTCTTTTGAACAAATACTGTGCATAAACTGTAGTGCCAAAATAATGTGTAATTCCTCCTTTCGCCTGAACACATAGTAGCTACGAGGCAAAGTCTATGAAGTGATAGAGTGATTATGCGGTTATCTAGGTATGTTCATAAGTGAGTTGTGTTGTATTTGATGTGGCTACTGCAAATTTACTGATTATTATATTTATGTCTGTATCATGTCCCATTATATGCTAAATAGGCTTTTAATCTGCCGAGTGAGGTAGGCCATTGGGATACCTGAAATTCAATCAAGTATTCCCGGAACAAGTTTTGTGTTACCTGTGTACAATGGAACAAACTATCACCACTGGAAAACACGCCTGGTATAAAGGCGTGCAAATGCTATACAACAAGATCTGTGTATGTCTCATCTGCCAATTTTCACTCATAGTACATGTGCAATACAACAGAACATATTCCAAATCGTTACAAAGCCATCACCAGTTTGCTCAGCATTCTACTCACATGCTGGATCAATAACCTCGTGGTATTCCGCAAATATGAACTGAATTGTCCGACTGAAAGAACTGGAAATGTGAGTAGTCTCACCAGATACTGTAACTGTTGGTTAACGACGACAAAACGCAATAGAATGTAGTTAACACCGTACAGAGAAAGTCACAGTACGGCAAGGTCTTAACAGAGAGAATAGCGCCTTGCGATTAAGTAAAGAATGTAGCCAAGTAGTAAGGTACACCGAATCAATCGGTGGTTTCCACTACAAAGGCAAAAACAAGGTTCGATCCCTCACAGAGAGCACATTTTCTTTAATGCGCAGACCAATAGATGTAATACACAGTGTTTAAAAATAATATAAATAAAAATGGAACGTCTATTTCAAATACGAGTATACGCTAAAAATATCATTTGAAGTAGTAAAAATGTCAGATTAAAAATAAATCCGTTAATTATATATATATATATATACAGAGAGAGAGAGAGAGAGAGAGAGAGAGAGAGAGAGAGATAGCTAAGTATAAAAATTAGATCAGCCGATTCCGCTATCTTGTTTTCAACCTTTCAGTATGTTCAGGCGATTTCGGTCAATTGATTTCCTAACACTTTATTATTTAAAAATAAGCGCACGACGCGAATTGTGATATAATAGAAGGAGGAAGAGAAAAGCAAGGGTATTGGAAATGTATCAGTGAGGAGGGGGGTGAGTAAATGAAATGTACATAATTTCTTTTCATCCTGGTTCATACGATCTGATCTCCTAATTTTTATACCTAAAAGCTCTACATGTTAATTTTTTTTAATACGTGTATTGAGCACCTTTTAATACTAGTGTTTCCTGGTCTAATCCAACTCTGACCATTATTTTTTATATTATATATATATATATATATATATATATATATATATATCCCCGCAAATTTCTTAACACCTTTAGACACCTGAACCTGAAAAAGACGCATCATCTGTAGCCATCTTTTTCATAGAGCTTTAATAATGACTAGGATAGATTTTCAAATGAAAATTTGTCAGAGACTTCATATTCACTCGTGTCCATGTGCAATTTGACAATCTAACATTCGTGCCCGAAAAGAAAAAAAAGCAGGTGTGTCAAAAGGATGGTTCTTCCCTTGACGCCGCTATTATTTTAATTACCTTCACTCCTTGGCAATGATTTTTTTAAAAAACGATGAATAGAATTTTAATAAAACCTAAACATATGAAAGTGAGATTAGACATTTTTTGTTCTAGATAATTTACAACAAAAAAATATTAAACACTATTAGATTGTTTATTTACAAGAATAATTTTATATTTACAACAGGCTAAAAACTAATACATTTGCCTTAAAACTAAAGCCATATTTATCATTTACCAATTTCTAAAGCAATAGATATGAACATTTTTTATTCATAAATTTATAAACATTTACTAAATTATTAAAATATATAAACCGGCTATAAGGAAATCCTTATTTACCATTTTATAAAGTTCGAATCGATTAGCAATTTGCCGATATTTGCCAACCATTAAACAATACAATAAATAAATAGTGTAAATAAAGAATCTTATAAATAAATAGTGTTTATTATTTTGTTGTCAATTCTCAAGAACAAACAAAACGTAAAAATAATAGCAGTGTCAAAGGATAAGCCATCTTTTTGACACACTGATTTATTTTTTTGTGGACACGAAGGCTAAAGACTGCTTGTAATACAAAAAATTGTCAAGTAAAACAAAGGTTTAGTTAAAAATAATTTTAAAATATTTTCTTTTTGCAATGAAAAGTGTTCCAGTGGGTTTAAATTTAAGTTTGTGTGTGTAGTCAAAGGGTTAAAGTAAAATATTTATCTGCATACTTATGGCCATTAAAACAAAAGCCCCGGCAATAAACACGACTGTCTGGAGAGCATCGGTGATCAGAACAACTGTCAGTCCACCTGAAAAAAAAAAAATATCCTTATTTCGATATACACACTAATATTAGCAACCTGGTCTTGTTGATCAATGCTACGGATTCAGGAGTTCAAACTTCACTAGTGTTATAAACGCACGTATGGTAGCACGAGAGAACAGACGAAACAAGTACCGGCTGTAAGGCGAAAGGAAAAGACAACTGTTAATATAAAATTCTTTCTATTACTGATACAGAGGATGTGAGTGGAATGTCTCTTTAGGGGCAAAGCAAGCAACTTAAATGAAATGTAGAGTTGGTAAGGCGCATAGTGACGTTCAGAGAAGCCGGTGGCCTATTAGTTGAAGCTTGCCCATTCGCTGCAAATCTGTCCCAGCAGTTTATGAGCAAATGTGGTTGCTCATAAACGCATCTTTTTTTTTTTTTTTTTTTCAGGTTTTTCTTTGGCGGCAACATTCGCGAATAGCTTGTTGCATATTATATTTTTGAGGGAATTTGTTTTGTGAACCGGATGTGATGCTTGGAGTACCTTCACAGAGGACGACTTTTTTACTTTTAGTTTTGCTTTCTTGGCCCGATATAGACCGACATTTAGAGTGACTCAGAAAGAGATCTAATTTGAAACAGAGTATAACACTAAATGCCCAAAAATTCTGTCTTTGTGTCAAAACCGAGTCACGCTTTGTAAATAAATTTACATTAAGCAATCTATAGGACGTTTGTTGGATGTCGGTCAAGTGCCATACGTGATACACGCTTGGGCGACATTTCAAAAGCAAAAGATTTTCCACAGTTAGCTGTAGTTCCTTTCTATGGCAGACTAGTTGTCAGCCAAGGTTATAAGACCCAGTCTGTCCCTCTATTCAACTCATAGCTGTAGGGGGTAGAAATGGATTCATTCATTTTTCCCAAGGGTAGTTGCACCTAAGTGAAGGTAACGATACCGACTGGAATTCGAACTTGGCTCTCAGATTCCTCCTTCGGAGAAGTTATCCATTACACCATACATCCCCTTGTGGATCTAGAAACAAAAAACTAATTAAAAAAAAACTTACTTTACTAATTTATCTAATCCAGGGGTCGTCAAGCGACCTCCTAGGAGTCGGCGAGGAGTTCCCGGGCTCGATGATAGTCAAGAGGTCGAATGGGGGTCGATGTGCAAACCACACTGAGCTAAATTTTAGTTACTGTACATGTATGTTGTATTTTCCAATGCAGATGAAAAAAAAAGGCACTGAGCTCAACACTCAACAGAATCAAAAGCCTTAGTTGTATCTAAGTAGCTTTTAATTTATTTTGATGAGACTTATTTCATTCTATATTGAGCATTGCTTGCTCTTTTTTTAATTGTGCCAAGTTCACTTTCAGATAACAATCTCCTTTTTTTTCAACCTTTATCTGTAAAATAGAGTTTATGATTATGAAGGTCATTTGGCCTAATTGTTATGTTTTCATAAAGTATGATGCAATATTTGTTTATTTAATTTAATTGGTTAGTACAGTGCAATTTTTAAAGTTCAAAGATATTTTAAACGGTGGCGGTTACTGGAGAAGGACGAAAACTAAAAGGGGATTTCTGGTCGAAAAAGTCTGACGACTCTGATCTAATTAAAATAAATAAAGAATATTACTAATTTATCTTCGCGATAAATTGATGAGAATGAAATGTCGTAATGTGCTGTAGCGGAAGTTCAGAATGAGAAAATAAATTGCGTGGCAAGGTAAAGCCACTTTTAGTCAACTTTCTGTTAAGATTGTAATTATTCTGCTTCTGATCATTAAATTTTGAAAAATGCCATCTAAAATTGTTGAGAGGTTCTTCCCTCTTTACACAAATGGACTCACCCAGGGTATACATATACTGCTGCTAGTGAATACCCGGAAGGAGCGAACGAGAAAGAACGAGAGCGACGAACGAGAAAGAACGAGAGCGATGAACGAGCACGAACGTAACGAGCAAGAGTCACAGTGAGCAAGCACGTAGACTCAGTAAGAAGTCATACAGTGATACGTCGATACCAAAGACTGCATATATATATATATATATATATATATATATTGCTACTAACCCGCATTCCTGGAACTACTAACCTGCATTACCAGTTTGTATTATTAAATTAATACATTTATTTTCCTATATTCCTTCTTGGCGTTTGTTATTTATTGGTACCGGATTTCATCCCGGAATCCACAACAAAAATATATGGTGTCTATATAAAGCTATAACTTAGCATACATATACTCATTTAGTTTTCACGTTATTAATAACAAGTGGCTTTCAATGGAAATCAAGAGCGAGTAAATATCCTCAGTACTCTTCCCAGTATTCCTTCTGATATTATTAATGTCTTCTTATCGAGTCGCTACACCACACCCATCCAGTGTTGCACAGACCCTTGCCTGGTGTGTTAAGGTTTCAAAGTCGTTAAATGTGCATGTTCCATAATGATTGCCCGCATTGACATTTTGTATCATCATCATCTGTGGCATATCCCCATTTGTGAAAGTTTGGCACTATAGCGACTAACAGTTGTTTGGAGGTGATTTAGGCAGGACTAGAAGGGTTAGATATCACTGAAACCAGTGGGGGGGGGTACTCTGTAGGCTTGAGAGAGGGCCTGTGTTTCACGTTGTTAAAGTGGATGCACCAGTGGGACAGTTGCTGACTAAGAGCTATGTTATTCAGTGGTTCGGCTGAGTGTAAAAAGCTGTGTCTTGATTATTAATGTTATGTGTATAGTTTCAATTCTTTCACGGATTTTCAATTCTTCCCAACTGTCTTTACAGACGGTCCCAAGTATGCCATTGATGACAGGTACAATCTTTCTTTTTTTAACTGTTTATTCGTGACAAAACAGATATTTTACAGCTTTTTAAGCTTTAAACTCAGCTGTGATCTGCTGGAAGAGCGACATGCACAATCTTATATCTTGCTTACGGTTACTAGATTTAGTAATTCACTTACTAAGCGTAGCTTAGATATGGCACAAGGTTGCAGTTATGGAGCACCCAATGAGGATCGGACTAGATGTATCGAGACTAGCTTGCTAACCATTATACCACGTCGAAATGCCTCAAATACTAGATTTAGTTTTCTGATTTGGATTGAGTGAAAAAAGTACACTTCCACTTAGAATCAGAAAGAGACAACTGAAATTTCTTGGGTGGACAGCGAGGAAAGAAGGTTTTAAAAATAATTACATTCACAGGATATATTGAAGGCAAGTGGAGCAGAAGAAGGCAGTGCATAACCTACCTAACGAGCTTATGGTTGGCAGAACAGGGATTAGGAGAGATAACAAAAAGACAAACTTTATTAAGTGCTATAAAGACCGGAAATTGTAAGGGACATTTTTGAAATATCATTTTTAAACAGAAAGTGGTCCAATATTATAGAGGTTTGTCTATACACAAAAAATGGTCTATGATGTCTGCCGTAGAGCAAGCTAATGTCATAGTGGAGCTAGTTTTATTCTCAACAAATGCTTTATTACTGTCTATTTACCAGACTACTTTATTTGATACCATATAAAACCTCTTTATATTTAATATTAAAATACTAGCATTATGAAAAAAAAAGGAAATGTAAAATTATATAATAAAAGGTTAAAAAATAATATATACAATAAACTAGATTTGTTTATTATACTCTTTTGAGAGGAGTGTTTTAAAAAACATTAATAACATGCATTCTTTAAATAAAAATTCTGCTAAAAGGAAGCTGAACGATTTATAAAAATGACTTGAATAAAATTTGATATGCAAAAATTTGTATTTGTTTATGTGAGGCTCACATTCATGTTGTAAAAATAAATAAAAGAAAAATAACCGCCAAAATGAAGCCTGGTGATTTATGAAAGATGCATATATAAAATTCTACAAATTTAGAGAGAGATACAATTATTTGTCTATACTTATTTTTTGAGAGTTTGTCACAAAATTATGAGGTATTAACTTTGATTTTGAACTTTTTATAAAAATATGAAATTTATCTAATCTCTGTAAAACTGACCTATTGCTTAAGCAAACCAGAACTCTAGCGACGATTATGAATTGCTATCATACTCAGCTCCTGTCGATAGTCATATGAATCAATGTAAGTGAACCTTTTGTTGATAATTGTTTTTCTGAGCCTAACAGAATTGAAATTAGAAGTTATCTTTTCTAAATGTTAGTGCACAAAGGAAATTTTTGTGCAAGCTTGTTTTGTAAATTTTGTATTATGTGTGATTGTTTTATGTCATTTAATAAATTAAAATTTCATACTGGAGTAAGAGACTTGTCGGAGTTAGCTCCTCCTCAGTTCCTTAATCCTTCATCAGGGGTCTCTCTACCTTGGTTATAATTACTGGGTGACCCTTTGCATCGATCTCTTTTTTCCCTCAGGCCTGGGGCCTTATACCACCTCGCATATGTGAGCTCTCACCAATACAGCGTTTCCCAAATTCTGGGAACACGCTAAGAACATTACACATACGTACGAACACTCACCACAATACACACACACCACACAAACTCAATATAACTGCCCATGTGCTTGTAACTTGTTGTTAATAACTTAATAGTTGTTTGTGTATAATTATCGGTCTTGTTTGTTTTCTTTGGACTTAATTAAAGTCCAACATTCTCATGTAGCTAGGCCGGCTAGCAGAAAATTTTAACCCACGTGTGTTCTTTACATCTTCACCGCCACGGTCCACTACAGACTTGTTTTTTTTTTTTTTTTTTTTTTTTTGCGCCATTCGTAATGCTCGAGCTAAGGGATTTGACGTTCCCTCCTCTCCCTCTCTCTCGCCAAAAAACAATAAACATCCTTTTATCATATCGTCCATAAAAATGATGGGCTTGGCCAACCTGTCGATGCATCTGGTATCTATGACCTCATACAGAGTAGAAAATACATTCTGGTATGATCTGGAGTGAAACACATACTATCAGATCATTGCAAAAGTTCGTACCCGATTTGTCATTGTTAATATAAATATAAAATGATACTGTTTTGGTTCCGATTTCTGGTATGCACTAGATTGAAACCTTGTATTGATAATTAATTCAAACATTTAAAATACATATAACATTTCGTATACTCTTATTAACAGGGTGGGAAGTGATGGACCGAAGCCCCGCCAAATTATATAGTAATTGCAACCTTAGTAAAGAAAAAATATACCAAGATAAAGATTTTTCGAGCCAAATTAATTATGTTCTTATTCTATTTTTTTTCTTTTGAATTTCTTAAGCCGACTACAGCAGCAAACTATCACAAACCCAAGCGAAAAGTAAACATCTTCGCTCCAATGACGAGATTTGAGATAGACCTGTGGGGAACTTCACCACATTAATTTAACTTTGATAAGAAAACAGGACTCACGCAAGAAGAATAACCACAAGACATTGTTGCACATAAAACATATGTATATTAACAAGATGTACAATATCAAACAACGATGTGAAAGAAAACATGCATTTAAGTAAGAAAGGTTGAATTAATCAAGAATTGTCTTTCTTTGCTGCAATTTAAGAGTTCAGTGAGAGATAATTATTTGGTTTAAAGTTCACTGGATAAATGTTCATGAGTGTTTCATGATATGATTGTTCGTATGATATTACTGTTGGAAAGTATTGTTGTGTCAAATGAAGTTTTTAGTGAAGGTGTACAAATTATCATCAGCATGTGAGTGAGAAGGTGGCGCATGGTTAGAACAGGAGTTCTAACTGTCGTAGATTCGTTTAGCAGTTGAGGTCTCACTAATTGAGATGAGAAAAATCTTGGCTTAAATAAGCGACTATAGGCTCCGATTCGTTGCACGGGAAAAATTATTCTTCACGTCCAATCGCTCGCTGACTGGTTGGCATCAATCAATCAGCGAACGAGCTTTGGGGAGACTTAAGGAAGCTTCTGTGAGCCACTTCTCCCAAAAGTACACAAATCTGACTACTTAGAAAATAAAGCGATTCCAAAATTGTCGCATTACTGCGATTTGTAAATTGCCTGTAGAAAATGTATTAGTGATTTATTAGCCTATGATCGTTTGGCATTGTACATGTGATTTTGTGTTTGTATTTAGATGTTCGTGCGTAAGTATGTTCGTACAGACCTCTGTGAGTTACATTATAACTTAGCCTGAAGTAAAGAACGTCATCCCTCATGCTAAAATAAACACAGTAAATACCTGCTCTAAGAACATAAGCATTTGCAAGAATCCATTCTCAAAGTGACAACGTGCTATTCTCCGAGTCATTGCTATTTAGTTTACGTCATGCCTTTTACTGCTTTTAAAATTATCTTGAAACATACATAGATATGACGTAAACCCTGTTAGGCAATTGTAAGGCGAGTGAATAGGAATTTTCTAATTCTTATGTAATTAAACAAAAGAGAAACTAGACACTCACCAACCATCGTAAAGAAAGCTGAAAATGCCAAGATGAGAATACATGAAGCGTACATATTCCATCCAAACAACATTTTGATGAACAAGGCACCGGCGAACATCTCCACCTGAAAAGTAGAGAAATATCAAGAGTGAACGCACTAGACTAGAAAATAGTCAAGCTAGTCACGCCGTGGAAAAGAATTCAATGCTCAAGAGATACTTTGTATTTGTAGACATGTGTCAGATTAAGTTAAGCGTAGTAAACATTCGCTTTCATATTTAACTGTTGCTCACCCAATACATAATCCAAGAACCACTCCATATACAGGGTTACTAAATAAGGTTGTTGAAAGGGCGTACATGGAGAGAAAAAGACGTGTATGTTATGAGGATATATATGATAGATAACGGATGACCCTACACTTGAAGTTAAGGTTGTAGTGATCAGGAAAGCAAAGTATCGGAAGTCCGTTCTACACCTCAACTGTTCTGAGAAAGAAGCTTTCTAAGTGGAACTTCCTCCTCACCAATGGTTTGGTTTGTTTTGTTTTGAGGCATATCAACCTCAATGGGTTATTTAATGCCGACAAGATTTTTTACTGCTGGTAATATTTTTTTCCTTTAAAAATGTATTGCTACAAATTGTTTTTTCTTCAAAAATGTATTGCTGATAATATTTTTTTCTTAAAAAGTTTATTGCTGATAATAATCTTTAACAAAAATATAACCTATATTTATAATATCATAGTGCTTAGACCCCAGTTCGGAGGTTAACTATTTTTACCCATAGTTGGGTCAGGGTGAACCTGGGTACACCAGCAATTAAGATGTTGTTCCATGAACCACAAAACCTCCTGTTCAGAGGCCTTGCTGTTGGATGCAGTTTATTGTCATAGCCAGGACGATCCTCACCAATGGAATATGAAGGGAATGAGGATGGGTCGACTCAATGTGCATGGCATGGCAGGTCCTAGCTATGAAGGTCTGGATTGGTGGAATGTAGTTCATCCAAACATCTGCCATGAAAATAGAGAATAGTGAGAGGTTAGTAACATCTCGCCGGTGGGAGTAAGGTTGTATGGTGGAAAGCAACTCATCACCCACAAAGTCGCGTAAACGCTTTTGAACTCTATTGAGGCTGGAGAGTGAAGATTGAGTAGATCCAGCCCGGATGTGGTAGTAATACTCCATTTTTGGTCTGATCTGGCTTTTGTAAGGATAGAGTATGGTAGAAAGTGGAGCGATAGAAGGAACTGAGCATTTTTCCAGCATCTTTAGCGATGAGTTGTATACACAATTTCCACATGAATGAGATTTAGCCTTACTCGATATTCCGAGCAAGGAACTTCATTGAGAGTACAACCGGTCATCACGACTGGAGAAAACTCAGTCTTTACTGTGATGTTATTAGCTTGGTTTTGGAAGTATTGAATGTTACAAGCCAGTTCCATTCCCAGTGAACTGTGAGAGCCAGGTCAGAGGAAATCATCGATAAAATGCCCCTTCTCCAAACATCATATATCGCCAGATATTAATCTAAAACGGGTAATCGTTTAATGTGTTTTTGCAGCTTATCAACCGTTTTCGGTTATTTAAAGCTGAAACAGATTTGGGATTTTCTTTTTTTCTTTCTTTCTTTTTTTTTCTTTTCTTTTTTTTTTTTTTTGACAAATGAATAACAATTTTCTGGGAATAATAACAATTTTTCAAGATACAAGTCCTACTATTCAACTCATATGAAATGGATTCATGCCTTGTCCAAGGCTATCCCTCGCTCGGAAAGGAGCGACATGAACGACAGCTGTCACCGGACAGTTATCCAGCGACTGCTCGCATCAAACAAAAATTAACTCCCGGGACATGGAACGTTAGGACGTGAACAATTTTAACCAGTTATAAAATGTAAAAGAGTAGACTAAAAATCAACATCTTAGGTGTATGTGAAACTATGTGGCAAACAACAGATTTTCTTAGTGACAATCACAGGATTATATATGCAGTAAGATTGACACTAGATAAAGAATTCAAGAAATGCGTTCTGGGAATAATAACTAATTCTGTTAGTCAATCTAAAAGGAAAGCCTTTCAACATAGCTATCATAATAGTGTATGCACCGACAGCACAAAGTAAGGAAGAAGAAATCGAATCTCTCTACTCCATGCTAAACAACGCCAAGGCTCATTGCAAATCACAAGTCATAATTATCATGGGAGATCTAAACGCCAAAGTAGGCAGAGCGAAGGCAGGGGAGATAGCTGGCAAATTCGGACGTGGAGAAAAATGGATTCAATGGCAGGTAACAGCAACCACATGATTCCATGAACATCCGAGATGATTATGGACATGGAGAAGCCCAGGAGGAGAAACTAAGAACCAAATTAACTCCATAACTATCAACAAAAGATTCGAGAATTCAATGGTTCATCGCAAAATCTACACAAGTGCCGACTCCGGAAGCGACCATTGCCCTGTTATATGTAGACTAATAGTGAAACTATGGAAACTGAAGAATCCTAATGTAGCATCCAAATTGCAATACAACAAACTCCTGAGCGACTTGAACCTGAAGAAAAATATATAGACAGTGTGAACAAAGATACGAGGGACAAAATGGAAATGCAAACTCGAAATGAGACACACTAAGAGAAGCTTTAGTGACATCAGAAAACGATATCATCCCAAAGGAGGATGGACGAAGAAAAAAAAACAAATGGATCACTGGTGTGATTCTCGATATGATACAAAGGAGACAGAAAACTCTGCCAAGATAGGCAACAGAATACAGAAAACTACACACAACGAATTAAGGACAAAATGCTAAAGAAGAGTTGCTTAACCAAAAATGTGCAGAAATAGAGAGATTGAGTACCATAAAGGATATATGCATGAAGAAATAAGGAAACTAACAGGGGAGAATGCATGCTCGTAAACAGGCTGCTTAAAATCCAAGGATGAAACGTTCATATTAGAGAAGGAAAAATTCTTCAGCGCTGGAATGAATATATTATAGAACTCTTCCACGACGAAAGAGAACAACCGCCAATAGACAGAATTACCGACGGGCCTGAAATTCTAAAAACCGAAGTACAAGCTGCACTAACCAAACTGAACAGAAACAAAGCGACAGAGCCGGACGGAATTGTAACAGAGATGCTGACAGCCTTAGATGATTTTGGCATAGACAAGATCACGGAAATAATAAATAAAATCTACAACAGTGGGGATATACCAGAAGATCTCAGCAGATCTATTTTCATAGCACTCCCTAAGAAAGCAGGCACAAACGAACGTGAACTCCACCGAACAATCAGCCTAAGGAGTCACATAACAACTCATTATCCGTATTCTGATGAAGAGCGCACACAGTTGAATTAGGCCAGAGATAGGACAAGAACAGTGCGGGTTCGTTAAAGACATCGGAACAAGGTACGCGATATTCATGCTCAGAATGTTAACAGAAAGAGCAATACAAATTCAGAAGAACATGCACATGTGTTTTATAGAACACGTAAAGGCGTTCGACAAAGTACGCCTCAAAGATCTGTTAGAGCTGCTCAGCAAACTTGACATATTTGGGAAGGATATTAGAATAATCAAAAACCTATACTGGCAGCAAACCGCCTGCATAAAGATAAAAAAAAATGAGTTCAGCAGAAATACAAAAATAGAAGGGACATAAAGCAAGGATCTGTCTTCTCACCGGACTTATTCAACCTATACAGCGGGGCAATTCTGAGAGAATTAGAAATCCTACCGGGATTCATCATTGGCGGTCACAATTTTAACAACGTAAGATACGCAGATGACACAGTGCTGAGATCAGACACGGAAAAGAAATTACAAAACCTCCAACAGAAGGTAGCGAAGGAGAGCGAGAAGAAGGGACTATGCATAAACCACAAGAACACAGAATGCATGGTCATCAGTAAAAAGATGAGTCCGAAATGCGATTTACAGGTCGGGGACACTAAAATTAAGCAGGTGCGGAAATTTAAATGTCTGGAAAGTGTTCTGACACAGGACGTTAAGTGTGACGCTGAGATTCGAAGACGTACTGGGATGGTCAAAGACGCATTCCAAAATCTAGGTAGAGTATTACGAAACAAGAGGATTTCGTTGGTAACAAAGAAAAGAGTAATATACTGCTACGTGATATCTGTCCTCCTATACGGCAGTGAATGTTGGTCTCCATAAAGATGGAGAAGAGACTCGAGGCAACGGGGATATGGTTCTACAGAAGGAGGCTAAGGATACTATGAACCGAACATTTGAGCAACGATGAGGTTTTGGTGAGGATGCAAAGTGGAAACTTATACTTAACATCAGGAAGAAGTAGTTGTAATTTCTGGGACACGTAATGAGAAAGGAAGGCTATTATGACTTGCTATTCCTACTAGCTAGGTTTTTTGTATTTGACACAAGAGCTTAGATTTGGTAAGGAATAACATTTTTATATATAGGCCAAAAGTTTGGTGCCTCTCTAGATTTAATAGTAAATTTTATACTTTCTTTGGTTTAATTAACTCCTACTCAGCTAGGATGCTGAAACTTTTTTTAATCGGAATCATCCCATGCACCCATGACACTAAAACACAATGGGTTACAGGGTGGGGAAGAATTAGGAACAGAAACATTAATGATGAGCAGAAAGAGAGCAATCAAGTGATTGCATTTACATTTTTGCAGATTAAAGTTGGCTGAAAAGCTTGGAACCCGAAGAGAGTTCCACAAGCGAGAAGTGCGAGAAAAGAAACTGTTAGCATAGAATTTACGGCTACATCTAGCTAGCTCAACTGTAAATTGATGAGATCTCGACGCCAGTCTAGTGTTGTGCTTAAATAAAAAAAACAACAAAAAACACTACATACTATAGCGAAGAGCTCATTAGAACAATTAACATGAAAGTATTTATAAAAAAGACAGAAAGGCAACCTTACAGCGGTGGAAGAGTGACTGAAGCTGAGCCGCCAGATCAGAACCAATAATATTGCAGATTATTCCTTATCAAGGAACTCAAGGTTAATAACAGAGGCACTTGACCATATGTAGTATCAATATTCTAAGCATGGACGAATGGCAGACTTATAGATATGTAAGATAGATTCTGGAGAGAAAAATTGTCTCGCCCGATATAGTGAACTGACCTAGCAATGGATTCAATATAGTCTTTCCACTTTAGATCAGGGGAGAACGTGAGCCAGAGAAGGCGCAACGAGTCATTTTTCTGGCGGATAGCATCAGCCATGCCGATGAAAGGCAGCAAGGGGTCTCTCATATGATTAATCGAGAGAAGTTTTGGAGGCGTTAAAATTAACAAGCCATCTTTTGCCCCAGTTAACTACGGACTTGAAGTCTTTTTGGATATCGGCTGCCATTTTGACTTTGTCAGACTGATAAACCTTGCTTTCGAGACAGGAGTAAACTATTTCACCCAGTGCATAGAAGGAGGGCTGCCTGAAATTTAAAAAAACAGCCAGCTTCAGGATTATCATTAGTCAGGAAGGTAACTTGAGGGCGCCTGTTCCAAAAAATCTGAATATTCGTCAAATATTCAGAAAAGTAGCTTCGCCGAGGTAGGTCAAAATTTTATCACCATCTCAGCTTCAAATTTCAACCTTTAACTTTTAAATTGCTAACTTTTCTAAATAAATTTCTTTTGTTGCTAAGAAATTTATATGAACAGTTGCTCTAAAATAAAAGATAAAATCTTTGTTGTTAAGGAAAACATTTGTATTACACGAACTGTAGTTTTCTAAGAGAAAACTGATTTGTATTTGAAAGAACAGTTAGCCTGTCTTGATAATTTGAGGTGCACAAGTCCTATATTGTAATTTATATGATTTGTATATTGTGAAAAATATTTTTGGTATTGTAATAAATGTTTGTTTCTCCGCAAATTTCACACCAGCATAAGAGTCTTTTTTTTTTCGCCTGCGCCATTCAAAATACTTGGGATAAGAGATTTGACGTTCACTCTTCTCCCAATAAATCCTTTTACTTCAGGATAAATTTCAGATATTTTCTGATTTGATATTGCAAAATTTTACTAAAATAATATCTTCAGTGATTTTTCTTTATAAAACTTATAAAAAATATTTGACATCACTCCACACCCACAATTTTAAAAGAATTCACAAAGTGTTGAAATGTGGGAAACTGAGCCACCAAAAACTTTTCTATCAAGTTTTCTAATAAAATTACCTATTCAGTATGTAAGTCATTCATTAATTAACAAGTACTGAAATTTTCATTTCAATCGGATAATACCTTGAGTTTTTTTTTTGGGGGGGGGCACGTAGAATTTTGGGGCTTTTATTTCGGAAAAAAGCATCCATCCATTTTGGCGGTACATAGAAATGAAAGTATGAATTTTAATTTTAGTTCAAACAAGTAGAGATTTTGCAAGACGGTTAGTCATTTACTAATTAAATTTACCGGAAATAAGTATCAGTAACTGATCTGAGAAGTTCAAAGGTTTACTGTATTTACCGATATCTTGGTGATGATATACAACAGAATGGATAGAACAGAAAGGTAGAGACGAAGTCGTTTGCCACCATATCGTTTTTCCATATATTCTGGAATCGTGTACACCTGCAGTAAAAGAACAACATTCATAATAAAATTGTTAAATAACTGTATTTCATAGTTTATGCCAAACATTCTTTTATAAATTATCGTTCAAAAATATTTGTTTCTTTTGTAGAGGGTGCAAAGAAGTCCCCCAAACAAATAATAAAAAGAAAATACACTACAAATAAAGTAAAATAAACTTTTGTTTATTTTTGTAAAGAATTATTTTTTTCCTTGTACAAAAATGAAATTGTCCGTAAAGCTGCGGGAGAAAAGGAGAAAGAAAGGAACTGGGAATGTGAGAGGGAAAGGTAGGACTATGTGTAGCGAGCGAGATGAGAGAAAGAGAGGGTGAAAGAATGTTCACTGATACGTGATACTGCCTGTTGTGTGAACCGCTGAATCCTCTCGGTGTGTGTGTGCTCGAAACTGTCCGTGTCGCTTTGATGTCAGCTTGTCGCTGTTCTCTCTCCGTTCTGATGAGAGTTTCTACCTTCCTTATATAAGAATGATGAGGCTCCGGGGAGATTAAGAAATGGGTTTCTTATGTCGAGTCCTGATTGGTCAATAAATCATATTTTTGACCACGTGGTGTGCTTTTCACTACGTCCGAACTTTTGGGTGCGCCGTCCTTGTTTTTGACCCCACAGGGCATGGTAAGGAATGAATTCCCGCGCAATTGTATTTTTTGATACACGTGGTGTGAATTAATTTTTATTGTGTGTATGTGTGTGTGGAAAATAAAATAAGAAACAGCACAATACTCCTCCCCAGATTGGAAAACATATGTATCTTTCATACTTTATTCATTCTTTGCCTAGTTTATTATTCAGCTTATTGTTGCTTTTCATCATAATTGTTAGGTAATTATATTCTATATACGTTAAAGTATGTAGCTTGAATAGGAAGTAAAGTAACCTCCTCACATTCAATATCCTCGAAGCTTATCTGATATGAACAGTTATGTAGTTATTATTTTATTTATTCATGCTATATTGTTCAATATCTGTGGTTATAGTAGTAATGAAATAATTTCAAAATTGTTTGAATTTCTTAAATGAAGTCTTCTCATTATTCATTTGCATTAACGATTGTAGTGTGTTACAACCGGATAAAAAGCAACAATAAAAGTAAATTGCAGCGACCAAAATACTTTCTGAGCAACGAAACTCATACAAAGACTAAAAGTAATAAGACGCCACTCTTTTTGTCAGATGTGCATGCGTTGAAAACTCTGTGAGCAGCAGCTAGACCTTTTCAGCTTTTGGTGGGCATGTGTAAAAGAAAAAGAAAAAAAGAAGCAAATACCAAGAGGCTAGCCCTCTTTTCACATTGTGCCGAGATAGGACATTAAAATTGGTACGCTGTCTAACAGATGACACAGACAATACATCTCACTCCTCAACAGAGTAATTTAAATTATTTCTTCATTTTTTTAATTAATTAATTAATTTTTTTTTTTTTTTTTTGCAAATTTGTTTGGTTGATTTTGTTTAGCGGCATTTCAACCTCTATAAGTTATTTAATCCCGAAATCTATATATTTTGAACGCCATTTTATAACTTCAACTAAATATATTTTGAACGCAATTGTTGGTCATTTTGCTATAAAATGTATTGTTGGTAATTCTACTATAAACAAGTATTGTTGGTATTTTTATATAAAAATGTGTCGCTTGTAGTTTTACTATAAAAATGTATTTTATACTTTCATAGCGTTTTGTTTTTGTTTGGGGTTTCACTATTTTCCCCTAACCGGGGTTCTAACCTGCGCTACCTCCCCGGGTCAGAGTGGACCTGGGAACAACAGCAATTAAGAGGTGGTTCCATGCTCCTAAACCTCCCATCTCGCTGCCGGATGTAGTTTATCTTTATACCCAGGACTGTTTTTACAAAGGCTCCTAAGAACATTCCTTGAATTTTTAGTTTCTTTCAGAAATTATCCATGAACTTTATCTTTACAAAAACGTTCCCGATAAAATAAAAATGTATTTTGTTCCACTCTCTTGTTTGTCTATTTTCGCAACCAAGTCAACAGACGACACCTTCTCAGCTAATGAAAACCTAACAAATCTTTTCTATAAAATTAAAGTCGTAAAAAGGCTTTATGGCAAGCTCGTATGAACACGAAATTTAAAACAAAACTTTTAGCGCAATTCATAAAATAACTGAAATGTAGTTTAAATGTCTAATGTATATGTTTATATAAAAAAAATTATAAAGAGTTTGTCTATATTTCCGAGATGAGGCATTGTAGCTATTTACATTGTTCGGGCTGTCCTCATATTTGTTGTCATATTCACGGCGTTTCGGCCGTTGTACGTTCCTGCCTTCCTCAGGTGATTAAAATTTCGGTTCGAAATTTCAAATATGGCAAAAAAAAGATTAGGACAACAGTCCGAACAATGTAAATAGCGTAAAAAAAAAAAAAAAAAAAAAAAAATGCAAAGAAACACTTTGCTGCTCACTTTCGAACAGCTATTTTGGTCAAATATGCCCGTTATCTTGTTTGAGTTTCACTTGGCGAAACTATTATGTAATTTTATATCTTTTTCAGATGATCTTTTAATAAGTGTTTATACAAAAAGGAACTTTATCTTTGTTTCATGATCATTCATTTATTGCTTTCAAAGCAAAACTGTGCCTAGCACAAATACCTTACTATTTCATAGACTTTATTGTATTGCTCTATTGTACACATATCTTTTTGCAACTTATTGATAAATATTGTGTGAACATATTTTACATCCTATGTTTTATCAAATTTTGATTTTCATAAAAATTTTCTATTACATTATTCAATCCCGATTTATATTACTTTTTTTCGATTCCTTTCTGTACCATTTCTTGTGTTTACTTTGTTAATTCTTCATTCACTTTGAATTCAGTGCTTAAATTCATATTCAAATATAATGGTGGCACCATAATCTTTCAGAGATAATATTTATCACAAGAAATTGATTATCTTTCAACGACCTGATAAAAAAAAAGAACAGATTCACATGGTTACTAAAAATACAATTATTTACAATTTCTGTTTAAATTTATAAGTCGTATGCAAAGTTTAAATGAAATAGGATAAAATATTTCTTAAATGTCCTGAAAACCCAGAAAAATAGGGCTTTGATGTCAGTTCTCTACTCTTTCGCCAGAAAGTGAGACAGGCTGGTTCACTCCACCCCAAAGAACTGTGATCATCCAGAATTAAGATATTTCATCATTCTAAAAATAATCTTGTCATCAGTTATGATAGAAAATAAGGATATTTCATCATCCCTGAAATAAAGATAAAAAATTTCAACATCCTAAAAACAACCTTGCCACCAGTGATAAAAGATGAGAAAGATATTTCATCATTCTAAAATTTGATTATAAAAACGATCCTTCCACCACAAGCGAGGGAAGTTGGGACAGTAGGATCAGTAGAGTAGACTAGAGTAGCAGTAGTAAAAAGGAACACAACACATCAATCACCATCGCTCCGGAAAATCGAAAGTTGACGATCTCAAACGATATCCTTAGCAACGAAATTCACTGAACAAGCAAAACAACTATGCACAAACTTTTTAAAGAGACAGTAACACTGAGAACATTTTAACACCCGCCATACTAATATCTGTAATTTACAACACGAAAAAAATATACACATTCTTGTTATTAATGTCAACACGTATGTTCTGTAATATTGTTTATATTATTGTACTTTTTTTCATTTCGTTTTCAATATAAAAAAGTAAAAAGGGTTTTTTTTTATCAGCTACCACCACAAATAAAAAAAATACTACATTAACAACCACAAAAATCAACCCGGTTACAGAACTAATCAGGACGACTGCCTGCTACAAAAAAGGTGTCTCTGTTCCAACGTACCGCAAATTTATCTCAGAAGCGAGACAACACTTTTCAACACTCAGCAAAGGAGATAAAAAAAGAAAAGAAATGAAAAATTCAGTAAGCAGAAAAAAGTGTCAACTTATCTGCCGGCATAAGGAGATATACATATTTTAATCTTGTACTCAAAACTACTACTCTTCAACTCTCGATCTTCTGTGGCTGCTAAATGTGTTCTGGTTGCCGGTTCCCGATGTGTCTAGTCTTGATTAGTCAAACCTTTTTGTGGTTCAGCACTACAAGCACGACACAAATCCCTAATTCTCGAGAGCATTTCGAATTACGCCATCATCTGAGTCCTACATTTCGCAACTTTGAAGAGTCATGATATCACACTAAGCTTCGTAAATACCTATATTTATTGTTATTATTAGTTAACGAGGGTGATAATGACCCAAGAAACTAATGAACAATAATACTATACTATTTTAAAGCTAGATCAAACTTAAACGATTTTGGAAAAAAAGTTGTACTTGAACTATTAATAAATAGAAATAGATGAATTTATTAAGTATACTTACCCCACAAGCAACAAAAACAGGGATAAATATCCAGCCAAGGGTTAAAATGAATGGAATCGCCTGCAAACAGAAAGCGTATATAAATAGATATCGACTTATGAAGCAAAATATATTAGTAAACTTTTCTTGTATCTAATGTTCAACAATATATTAGAAAGAAACTTGTTGAATAAGGATGCAAATACATCCAATATGACTGATTCATCTCTCTCTCTCTCTCTCTCTCTCTCTCTCTCTCTCTCTCTCTCAGACACACATTCATTGACTGACTGACTTCACTTTTTCTTTGTAGAAAATTAACATTGCATTCAGTACGAAAGCTGGGGTTTAATGTGATAAGTTCTGACACCAAAAATTAGATTTATAACTTTTACCAATTCTTGAGCATTTCGTTTTAAAGATCGTCTGAAAAAAAATGCACGGCAGTACTTAATTTCCGCAGACTTTTGCTTACAAACTGACTTCAAAATTTTACTATTTCAAGAATAAATCCAAATAAAGTTGATATATTTTATATTAGATACATTGAATGGAAAATATTTTCAAACCAGAATTCTAATTATGAATCACCACAAACAAAATATGCAATTTTTTTACTCTATTCGATAAGTGAACACTGTATAAAAATTGTATATTACAAAAAAAGGCTAATCAACAAATTTAGTCTTGTAAATTGACATAACTAATTAACGATGAATATAAATGTTTACTTAACTAATGGACCTTTTTTATAGCCTCTTCCCTCAGCTTCAATTCATCTTTTCAGATGAAAGCATTGAAATGTACATTTTTGTACATTGAAAGAATTGAAATGTACATTTCTTTTCAGGTGAAAGTATTAAAATGTACATTTTTTTAATGCAACATTTTGTATTTCGGTTGACTATTGCTTTATTCTCTAGATCATATTGAAGTTATACAGTTGTTAATTATGGAATGTATTATCCCTTGTAATTTCAAACCAATTAGGTGCATATATTCCAATTGTAAATATTATAAGGCTGTGATATAAGGCTTTCCCTGATCATCGGAATTAAATTCTTACGGTTCAATTTTGAAACTAAACTTAATCCTTAAACTCGTTTCTTCAAAAAAAGATAACGATTAGGAAAAACATATTTTATCATGTCAAACCAAGACTTTCAAATTGAGTGCAATGCCACGGTTCCAAAATCAACTCGTCCTACTCTTTCGAACTAAGACTAATTTTGTTGTCTGAAAGTTGCCAGGAATTAAGCATTGGCATTATGATATTAATTATCCGGATTAATATCTATCTTTGTTGTCGTTATACTAGCGGAAAAGACGATTAAAAATGGAGCCGTTTCGTTTTGAAGGTGTTAAATTCAACAAGCTATTTCTTGCCTCAGTTAACAACAGATTGTAGATAATTTTTGAGGTCAGTTGTTAATGTAACCTTATCAGACCTATCAGACTCGCCATTGAGACAACAGTAAACAGACTCGCCATTAAGACGGCAGGAGAGAAAAACATCTTGGGGCGGAGGAGATGCTGCTGTTGTAGTATCTGTTCCATGCCGAGGCATCTATCTCCCCCCCCCCACGCTACTGCTTGGACAGAATCTTCGGATCTGTTCCGTAGCGTAATTTATTGACTAGCTAAGACCAGCGGCCCGAGTATCTCCACTCGGGTTCCCCACGTTGAAAGAAACTGACCTTGTGTCGTATCCTGACTCAGTGGGGAGTCAAAAGTAAATATAGACGACAGTAAACAGACTCACCATGACGGGAAGAGAAGAAAAATCTGGAGTGGAGGAGATGCTGTCGTAGTATCTGTTCCGAACCGGGTCCTCCTCCCTCTGCTTAGACAGAATCATCGGATCTGTTCCGTACCGTGGCTTTTGACTGGCTATGACTAGATAAGACAAGCTATGACAAGCTAAGACAAGGAATTAACCAATGGCCTGAGTGGAGACACTCTGGTTCCCCACGTTAAAACAAACTAACCTTGTGTCGCGTCCTGAATCGGTAGGGAGTCAAAAGTAAATACTGACGACAGTAAACAGACTTACCATCAACATAGATATCGAGTCGAGAACTGATAACACAAGGAAGTCGTTGATGAAAATTAAGAACATAATAAATTCAAGGATAGCAAGCAAAAAACATTTATTGCCTGTTATGACAAATTTTCTCTACAGTTTCGAACAAATATTTTAGGTATATAGTTTTTTGTCTATATTTCTGAGATGAAGTATTGTAATAAATATACACTATTTACGTTGTTCTGGCTGATTTCGAAATTCCAATCACCTGAAGAAGGCCCGAGCGTACAACGGTCGAAATTTCGTGCATATGATGAATAAAATGAGACAACAGTCCGAGCAATGTAAATAGTTTTTTTTTTTTTTTTTTTTACAGTAAGGTTCACTCTGTACAAGGCCAAGCTGTACTCGAAGTAGAAGGTTATATTAAAGGGTAGTATATGAATAAGAGGGGAAGATAACGGTTAACTCTAAACTTGAACTGATTAAGATTGTAGTGATCGGGGAGTCTGTCCCACGGAGCAGTGATTCGCGGAAGAAACTGTTCAAGTGGAACTTACTTCTCCCCGATGTAATACGGAAGGAACGTGGGTGGTTTACTACAATGTAGGCAGCATGGTGAGTCCTAGCCGTGAATGTTACACCTGGTTGAACCAAGGAATGTGGTTCATCCGAGCACTTTTTATGGAAGTAGCCAAAGAGCAGTAAGAGACTCGCCACATCTCACCTGTGAGAGAGGGGTTGGCAAAAAGTGTTATACTTCTGAACAGAAATTTCATTGTGGAAATAACTTAATAAATAAACGCTTTTTATTAAATTATCAAACTGGTTTAATTCTTTTTGATACTATAAAGTGATTTGTTGCCATTCTCAGATTGAAAATAAAATAAGCAGAATAGGTTCCTAAAGATTACCTGCCTTTATAGAACCGGTTATGAAAAAATGGGATGCCATATATTATATTATTCCCTACATGGATGCTTGAAAACGCATATAGTACCTAACTACGTTTTCCGATCTATACCTATGATCATGTTTAATTTATAAGTTAGTAAAAAAGAACCTTAAACAATGATAAACCAATTATTAAAAATACTTATACTTTAACAAAAGTTGCATAACAGAAGATCTGTTTTGAACGTAGATTTTAGGAAACTCAGCATACGATATTTTTTCTTTCTTGAAGTTCAGAACTTTCGTCTTTTCCTCTCAAAAGGAAGCACTTTATGACTTTTGCTTGGCATAACCATATTGACATCTTCATGAAACCATCATTAAGTAAAACATTATTTCTGGGACTGTCCTGACAACTGAAACCGCGAATATGGGAGGGTGCAACTATAATGAATTACATGCTCAATATATGGAGATTAAATTAAGCTTAATAAATACTACTAATAAAAAAATATAAAATATGATTTCAAGTGATTTTTTGCAGATTTTCAATTTTTTTTCACACTTACATGCCATTCAAAAATCATTCCTCCAATGCCAGAAGCTGCAGCTGAACCTGAAAGACCGACAAACAATGGTGCTCCGATGTTGCTTGCAAATATTGACGCGCCAATCTGAAAGATAAGGAAAAAAACGTAAAGAAATTTGAATTCGTAAGATAAATAGATGAGAAATATTTGCCTCTAGAAATATATGCACGGTTATCTCCCTTATCTGAAAATAAATGTAATGAATTTTTTTTTTTTTTTTGTATAATGACATGATGCCAAATATTACAGTAAAATGAGGTGTCGCTCATATGTTGAGTCAAATCGCAATTCTGGGTCATATAGTTTCATGTTCAAAACCGCGGCTCTTGCCTGGACTCGAACACAGACTACTTACACTGACAGAAACACAACTGCAAAAGCTACCAAAGCCTTAAGGTCTTTATCAATATCCATATTATCTAGTCTTGCTTATCAAGAAAGAAATTTCAACTAATTAAAAATTTAATAATGAAGTTGCTATGATAAAAATATCAAATTCAGCGAAAATTATTTTGCTTAATTTCTTGTGCACATTAATTATGCTCAGCTCCAAGTGGTGGACATTCCTCCAGACAGCACACCTCTCACTGAATTGGGATAGGGTAATTCCCTAATGCTCGAGATGTCTCAAAAGAAAAGTGCTGAGGAAAAATAACATTCCTTTGCTCTTAACCTCTTTATGCACGCATTAAACCGACCTCGTGTCATATTTGCCCTCAAGTGGAAGAAGATAATTAATACTATCTTTATTCTCATGCAATGAATCATACATATTTTATTTTACAATTTTTCACCTAATACAAGGCCTAAGAACAACTCAAGGCAGAGGGTTTCTGAATTAGGTTGTTTTATGAAAGTATGGTGATAATAAGTACAGCTTAAGAGGATGTAGGAAGGATAACAGCTAACGTTAAACATGAATATTGTAGTGATCGGGAAAGCAACCTCTCAGGAATCTGTTCCACAAAGTAGCGTCTCTTTGTAAGAAGCTGTCCGAATGAGGCTTCCTCCTTACTAATGGAATACGAAGGAAATGAGGATTATTTATCTCTGTGTACGTTCTATGGTGGGTTTTATATGTGAAGATCAAACCTGGTGGAACTAAGGAATCTAGCTTGTCTGAACATTTTTCATGGATGTAGCAATAGGGTAGCGAGTGGCTTGCAATGTTTCGTCTGCGGGAGAGGGGTTGTAGAGTGGAAAATAGTAAACCACAATGCCGCGTCGACGCTTCTGAATTATATCAAGGCCGGAAAGTGAGGACTAGACAGTTCCAACTCGGATAGGGCAACGATATTCCATCTTTGCTCTGATCTGTCTCTTGTAAAAAATATCTTCCATCGAATGACTGAACTCTTTCACACACATGTGTATCACGATTCCTATTAGCTAGATTTTAATGCCTTTTCAGTTATTTTTGCATGCATACAAGTATATTTTATTTGTTGTTAATCATTTATTAGCCATATATAAAAACATGAAAATATCGCCTTGTTGAAATTTATTCCATTTCCTTTCACCTCTACAAGTAACGACAACTTGTAACTTTTGTTTGCCACTGCTTTTATTCCAACTAAGAGCAGATCTGCAACACGGAAATTTTGTGAAATGCTGTGTTGTGAATCAAGCAACAAAATTTGGGATTGGATTTAGGAATGTTTGAGATTTTGTTATTGTAAGACATAATAACAGTAAATAAAATAATGTAAGTAAATATTAAGGACTATAGATAAATATTTTGTTTGGATATTCGTTTATCAAATAGATATGAATATTTAAAAATTTACATAACTATTACATTTCTGTGCTTAATTACTGTTCACGAGTCTTGCAAATAAATATAATAAACTTCATTATAGTTGTTTCTTCAACTATTGATGTTGTAATTAGTACACACTTTTGAATCGCTGCATAATCTGATATCTCTAGCCTAATTGTTCAATTTCTAATGGTAATAGCAGAATTATGGTTTCTTGAGTGCTTTCTAGTTTTATCTTATTTAAGAAAGATTTTTGGTGAACATCGTTTTTGTAGTATTTGTTTAGAATACGATTAATGGACGGAGTCAAAGTTTTTGTCAATATTACAAAACATTACGATAGGCATGAATACTACTTTCCCTGAATCTTGTGTTATCATAGCCATAATACAATAAGTTGTGGCCACTGTTTTTCTCCTCATTTAACAATGATTGGCACTTACGGTATCATCGAAAACATGAATATTATATCTTTTCTTCACTCAGTAGGCATAGTTGTAGTAGATGTATGTTGCAATCACGTCGGGAAGTCGTTTCTTCTATTGTAGTTAGACTAAAAGCACTAGCAAACATTATTTTCCACATGTGTGCGTGTGCAGTTCAATCACTAAAGGGAAAATACCCCTATGCCCAGGCCTCATTACTGCTGTCACTAAAGCGTGCTAGGAGTAAAAGAGAGAGAAAGATAAGAAGTGTCTCGTTTTTATAGCTCGTTGACAACGCCACCTAATAACGTTGTGGCAATGCTATGTTGGGTTAACTCACAGTATTTATCCGCGCACCCTCGTCAGAGGCGATTTCCGGAAAGCCGTATAAAAAATCTCACTAAGAGCAATTGGATAGGGTGTTTTAAATTTTGCCAAAATGTTAGGTTGGTGTGGCGCATTAAACGTATAGGAATTAAATCCTATATATATATTTTACAACCAATAAAATTCCATCAGAAGGTTTTCTTGATAAACAAAAAATACTGCCAAAATACTTCTAAAATACTTTTAGTTGTAGACCTAACACGTATTATTTTGGGACCATTTAGAAAATAGTAATAATAACTCCTTGCACCACTCCCGCAAATTCGAGAAAAAGATTTTCGCGAGCCAGTCTGAAATTATTTTCTGACTAATGAAAAGTTTGTATTAAAAAATTCATACTTCTATGTAAAATTAGATTTTGGATCTCCCTTACGGATATAAAAATGGAAGCATCATGCTTCTCGGGGCTCAAAACGATTTCGGTGGCCAGTTTTATCTACAGGTACGCACACACACAGACACACAATGAAGAGATGACAGTTAGCACCCGCCGACTAAGGTTTTGTCTACGAACTCACAAGCACATTAGCCTGAACATCATAAAGTAACCTATCCACACATCTCACATCGCAGTACGAACAAATTATTTTATAAAAAAAAAACTTCACTGCAAGGAAAATTTAATATTTTATTGTTATTGTATATTTCTGAACAGAGTATATAAATGTTATTTCAACTGACGTTCTCTTTCTACATTTCTATTTAGAAAATAATCTTTTTTAAGTTTCATTTAAAAAATGCGTTCTTGTTAATGTTTGAAATCCCAACACTCATATAGCAACAAAATTTTGGGTTGACGCATCCCAACAAACGCAATCGGTTAGGAAAAATATCTTTTTCTATATTATCTGACAAAACTTTGTATAGTACGCCTTTCCGCTAGTAAAATTCACTACAGTATTGGAATATAAATGCTTCAAATAATAATTATTTCTATGCTATGATCTCTGCTCAAACATCGCTCTAGTAATTTAGTTCAGTGTTTAATCCAGAGGCCTGGTAACTGGGGAATCTGAGGGCACATTATCAAGGTTGCGATCATAATGATTGTTACTAAAAATATTTTAAGTGGGGTAATTTTGTTTGGAAGGCTGGTGATTTGATATGGAATGCAAATCTATGACAAGGAAATTAAATGGAGTGGCTGTAATTATCAATCACTACAATATGATTTTAAAAAAATACATCAGCTACAATTGACCTAGTCACGGATATACGTTAGTCTTAAGTGAAGCACCCCTACCTTTACTGATAGATGGAGTCATGACTACTATTCTTAATCTTAATTGTTACATTGTGGTGAATAAAGAAAAGAACAACGTTATCAAAAGATAAATGATTTCCCTACCTTTTATTAAAAGAGAAAACCACATAGTCATCAGTTTAGGTCTGAATATGGTGACAAAATAACCCCTTAATTAAAAACACGATCAAAAAGAAATATTCATAATCTTATTTTGTTGACGGACAAAGAATTATCAATAAATAAAAAATAGCTACACTTGGTTTGTAGGAATTCAATGATAATTAACTACACTTTACATTTATTTTTTTATTATTTCTGTGTTAACACTAAATTTTATTTACAAGAGCTGTGAGTTATGTCTGCGCATGCGCGCTGTATAGGAAAATATATTTTAGTAATTTTATTCCCTCTTATCGATGCATTTTTTAAAACTGTTCTAGGTTGGTATACTTTTTAAAAGTTAAAATAGCATTAAATATAATTAAGTATCAGATTACGGCCAGACTAGAAATCTTTATGAGTTCGTGAGCTAATGAAGAAAATATCGGATAAGTTGTGCTGTTTCTTATTTTTCCACATACACACAATAAAAATTAATTCACACCACGTGTATCAAAAAATACAATTGCGCGGGAATTCACTCCTTACCATGCCATGGAGTAAAAAACAAGGACGGCGCACCCAAAAGTTTGGACGTAGTGAAAAGCACACCACGTGGTCAAAAATATGATTTATTGACCAATCAGGGCTCGACATAAGAGACCCATTTCTTAATCTCCCCGGAGCCTCATCATTCTTATATAAGGAAGGTAGAAACTCTCATCAGAACGGAGAGAGAACAGCGACAAGCTGACATCAAAGCGACACGGACAGTTTCGAGCACACACACACACACACAGAGAATTCACCAGTTCACACAACAGGCAGTATCACGTATCAGTGAACATTCTTTCACCCTCTCTTTCTCTCATCTCGCTCGCTACACATAGTCCTACCTTTCCCTCTCACATTCCCAGTTCCTTTCTTTCTCTTTTTCTTCCGCAGCTTTACGGATAATTTCATTTTTGTACAAGAAAAAAAAAAATTCTTTACAAAAATAAACAAAAGTTTATTTTACTTTATTTGTAGTGTATTTTCTTTTTTTATTTTTGTTTGAGGGACTTCTTTGCACCCTCTACAAACTGGTGACCGACGTGAGACACTACATTTAAAAAAACAAACAAAACGAAGAGGAAGGACACAATGGAATCACAATCTTCGAAACCCCTCTCGCCACACTATCGTTGAATATCCCGGCTTTCAACACGACTAACACTAAGTCCTGGTTCGTTCAAATCCAGGCATTATTTGATGCGAAGCGAATCACCTCCCAGAGAACCCGGTATTGTTACTTAGTGGAAAAACTGCCAGCAGACATCGTCGAGGAAGTAATGGATTTACTGGAAAATGTCCCGGATGACAACCCGTACGATAGACTCAAGGAAGCAATTTTAAAACGGACCGGTGCCTCGAACGAAGCCATGCTACGCAACCTTTTCACTCAGGTTGAATTAGGAGACCGCACTCCATCGCAGTTATTGAGGCACATGCGAACCTTACTGGGTGACAACAAAATGTCCGAGAACATTATGCGGAGCTTATGGCTGGACAAGTTACCCACTACAACAACACAAATCCTCGCACCCATGACGGAGGAAACGCAGACAGAAAAACTCGCGGACATTGCAGATCGGATCCATGAAAGTTTTTCGAAGCCGCAGGGTAAACTCTATCCAACCACAACCAGCCCAACAAAGAGACAGGGAATTTAACGACCTCAAGTCTACTGTAGAAAGGTTGTCTATACAATTACAAGGCTTACTGCAAAAAGACCGACAGTACCGCCGCGATAAATGTCCAGGCTACAGAAAGCGAAGTTTCAGCAGAGGCCGGACTGACAACCGCAATCGAAAAGATGATATTTGTTACTACCACAAAAGGTTTGGTCCTGAGGCGAGACGTTGTACACATCCTTGTTCTTTCAACAACGCGAATGCGGGAAACGGAAATTCCAGCCAGTAGAGACGACGGCTGTTGCTGGATTTTTAACAAAAGGTCATCTGTTTTATATCCGCGACAAAATTAATGGATATAACTTTTTAATAGACACCGGAGCTGAAATAAGCGTGATACCACCAACACAAAATCAGGAGACTATGCCACAGTCTTATCATCTTCAAGCAGCTAACGGTACCAAAATACCAACTTACGGAGAGAAATCGCTCAATATCAATCTCGGCATGCGACGGAATTTTTTCTGGAATTTTACCATAGCCAGTGTAACAACGCCTATATTGGGGGCAGATTTTTAGCCAGATTCAACCTGTCTGTCGACATGACTAATCGCACACTGGTGGATAATCAAACCAAGATTTCAGTAAGAGGACTCACCTCGAAATACCAGTCTACTGGAATCAGTTCTGCCTTACCGAGGACCAGTACATCCGTCAGCTACTAAAAAAAAATCCACAACTCTCCCAGCCATTTAAAAACACAGACACCATAAAACATAATGCCAAGCACCACATCAAGACAACTGGACAACCTGTCTATGCCACCCCAGACGATTGAAACCGGACAAGTGTAAGATTGCGAAAAACGAGTTTCAACATTTATTACAGCAAGGGATCATCCGACCCTTGAAAAGTGCTTGGTCTTCACCGCTACACATTGTGCAAAAGTCCGACGCTACAACATGGCGTCCTTGTGGCGATTTTAGAAGATTAAATGCTAAAACGGTCCCGGATAGATACTCTATTCCACATATCCACGATTTCGCCATCGGTCTACAAGGCGCCACCATATTTTCCAAATTGGATCTTGTAAAGGCGTACTACCAAGTTCCAGTGGCAGAAGAGGACATTCATAATACTGCACTGACCACACCATTTGGCCTTTACGAGTTCGTAAGGATGCCTTTCGGGCTTACGAACGCCTGTCAAACCTTCCAGAGGTTAATAGACGAAGTTTTTAGAGGTCTGCCATTTATATTTGCATATGTGGATGACGTTTTAATCGCCAGCAGAAACCTCGACGAGCACAGACAGCACTTAGAGCAAACATTTGAAAGAATATCACATTACGGTCTGAAAATAAATACAGAGAAATGCATTTTCAGCCAACCAAAGGTTAATTTCCTCGGACACTTAATTGACAAGGACGGAATATCTCCACTACCCGAGAAAGTAAGTGCAATTTCAAATTTCCCACAACCAACATCAGTCAGACAAGTACGCAGATTCATAGGCGTGATTAACTATTACAGACGATTTTTACCTAACTGTTCTACATTACTGTTGAAGCTTGAATAAGCATGGAATAATAATAATACAACACAAAATGTACGTAACAAAATGTATTGAAACAATGAAAAAAGGTACACAATATTTACAGGTAGTTTTGGTATATTCTTGGGAAGACTGTTCCTGCAGAATGGGTTGACTAAGTCGCAGTCGGGCAGAGTCTCTGGATTCGATCTCTTAATCTTCCGTCGTCTTCCGGTACCAACCCATATTTATATGGTCGGTACTCCACTTATGTAAATTAGGTGTATCATACACAACAATTACTTGCACCGTTAACAGATTTGTTACAAAACAAAACAAAGAACCAACAGTTAAAGTTAGAAGGGCCTAGCCTAGAAGCCTTCAAACAAGCTAAAACTGCTTTGGCCAACTTTACAAAACTAAACTACGTAACGGACAGTGAGGACACAAAACTCACGCTTACAACAAATGCATCTGAAATAGCTGTAGGAGCAGTCATACACCAAATTGCTAACAACACAATGACGCCTATATCATTTTTTTTCTGCTAAGCTAAGCAAGACACAGACGAAATACAGCACCTTTTCAAGGGAGCTTCTAGCAATTTACCTTGCAATTAAACATTTTAAACATTTGCTGGAAGGAAGAAATTTTTGCATTTATACAGATCACAAACCATTAACATATGCACTACATACACATGTAGATAAATATGGTCCACGAGAAATCATACATCTCGATTATATCGCCCAGTTCTCCACAGACATCCGATATATTAAGGGACAAGAGAACATTATAGCAGACGCATTATCTCGATCTACAATAGCCTCTTTAAATTCCAGTTCTTTAAGTATGGAACTGATCGCACAAGAGCAGAAAACAGATGAAACACTTCCAGTTGTACAACAAAAAACATCCTTACAACTGAAAGAAATGCCGATACCATTTGGTACAACAACATTTTATTGTGATGTATCACAAACACATCCGCGTCCATATATACCACCGAACATCAGACGACTAGTTTTTCAACATTTTCACAATTTATCTCATCCAGGAAAAAAGAGCCACTGTAAAATTAATAGCAGAACGCTTTGTTTGGCCCAATATGAACACGGACATTCGCAATTGGACTAAAACTTGTATACCTTGCCAAAAGAACAAAATCCACAGACACACGAAATCACCACTTGGCACTTTTAGCATACCTGATGCTAGATTCACCAACATTCATGTCGACTTAGTAGGACCTTTACCCACCTCAAAAGGACATACACATATTCTTACTATAGTTGACAGATTTAGCAGATGGCCTACAGCCTTAGCAGTCAAAAGACACTTCAGCTGCAACAATAGCCAGAGTTATACTGCAGGACTGGATAGCAATTTTTGGAGTACCTTCAGTAGTAACAACAGATAGAGGTTCACAATTCAATCAACACTTTTTGCTGAATTTACCCAATTGTTAGGAACGAATCACATCAAAACAACCGCCTATCACCCTTGTGCAAATGGGATGGTTGAAAGATTCCACAGACAGTTAAAAGCTTCTCTAGCTATGAATTTAAATAATGCGGACTGGACAGACAATTTACCGCTAATTCTTTTAGCGATAAGAAACACAGTGAAAGAAGATTTGCAAAGCACACCCCGCAGAGGTAGTTTTCGGATCAGCATTAACATTACCTGGACAGTATTTTAATCACAAGACAGACATTTCACCTACAACAACGTTTGTAACAGAATTAAAACATAAAATGTCTCTTCTCAACTTTGCACCAACCAGGAAAACAGAGAAACAAACTTACATCCCAAACGATCTTCACACCTGCAAATATATATTTATCAGAAATGACGCAGTTAAAAAACCACTCTGTCCAAATTATTCAGGACCATATCAAGTTCTGGACAGGCATGAAAAATATTTTACTGTTATGAGAAAAGAAAAGAAAGATAATATCGCTATTGATCGCATCAAACCAGCGTACATCGACGAACAACCTCATACAATACCTCCACAAACACATATTCACACAGAAAATGAGGAAGCTAAAAAACAAAATACTGACATCACACCTACAACGAAAACAGGCAGAAAAGTCCACTGGCCGAAACATTTTAAAGAATATATCACATATTGAAAAACATATGTATCTTTCATATATTTTCCAATCTGGGGCGGGGAGTATTGTGCTGTTTCTTATTTTTCCACACACACATACACACAATAAAAATTAATTCACACCACGTGTATCAAAAAATACAATTGCGCGGGAATTCACTCCTTACCATGCCCTGTGGGGTAAAAAACAAGGACGGCGCACCCAAAAGTTCGGACGTAGTGAAAAGCACACCACGTGGTCAAAAATATGATTTATTGACCAATCAGGGCTCGACATAAGAAACCCATTTCTTAATCTCCCCGGAGCCTCATCATTCTTATATAAGGAAGGTAGAAACTCTCATCAGAACGGAGAGAAACAGCGACAAGCTGACATCAAAAAGCGACACGGACAGTTTCGAGCACACACACACACACAGAGAATTCACCAGTTCACACAACAGGCAGTATCACGTATCAGTGAACATTCTTTCACCCTCTCTTTCTCTCATCTCGCTCGCTACACATAGTCCTACCTTTCCCTCTCACATTTCCAGTTCCTTTCTTTCTCTTTTTCTTCCGCAACTTTACGGACAATTTCATTTTTGTACAAGAAAAAAAAAATTCTTTACAAAAATAAACAAAAGTTTATTTTACTTTATTTGTAGTGTATTTTCTTTTTATTATTTGTTTGAGGGACTTCTTTGCACCCTCTACAAAGTAAAAAAAATTTACAACCAGATCAGATTACAAATGAAAACTACTTAAAATATAAGCAATGTTAAAATGAATCGATTCAAGTACTATAATGGTAGCTTCAACGATGTAATGATGTAAAATAATCCAGTTACGTATTTTAATTGAGTGATTTTTAGAGATTTTTTTTTTCGTTTTTGAAAACTTTTTTCTTTAATTTCTTACTAATTTTCATCTTTTAGCAACAATGTTCTAGGCTGATCCATTCTGTAACCATTAAGAGAAACGTTTTAATTATCGTCCAAGTAAGACTAACTGCCGAGATCTGGGAGAAAAGTTCAAGTGTCATCAGGCGCTATTTCTTTATTCAGATTACACACTGTTTATGGGATGTCTCAATAAATACAGAGTTAATTCCCCTGTAACTATTTATAGAAACCAATCACATTTCAATAGTGCTTGTTGGACGAACAATCAGAGGTAGTTACGCAATGGGTTGCTACAGATAAGCACACAGTATATTTTGTCTCGTTATTCATCGTTACTCACAGTTGCCCAGCATGGCACGACATTATGATACAAAATAGAATAACGTAATCCAGACACAAATCACAGAAGAAAAAATAAAAACAATTCAACAACTTGTGGAATCTTCCACATTAGCCTTCCACCCCTTTTGGAAAGATGTATTCTTTCCTAAAAAAAAAACCCCAAAAAATAAAAACGCCTTAACATCGTTTCAGTAAATTCAATCTTCTATTGGTTAAGAAACATTAAACTGTAGCAAAGTCGAAACAGATCCTTTTCCCCGCCGAAATTCCCTGGAGCCGATTTTTAAACACCAAAGTCTATATAAACAACCGCATGACTCAATTCAAGTCAGTCAGTCATCGAGTTTCGTGAGATGCTACTAAACTCCACGTGTGTCAATTCACTGACTCAACATCACTTCAAAATTCCCAACAAACTCAACACAGCACTCAATCGACCACTGTCCGCGTAGTAATCAAATTACTATTGACTTAAAAAGTGAACGTTTTCACTACACAAACAGTAATTGTACAATTCATCAATTTAGCCAAGCAGTTAAAGGCCAAACAGCTAAAGGCAAACAACTCTTCACAACTTAAATTCTAACTAACAAGTAACACACGCATACACAGTAATATTTGAACGAACACATTTGAGATTTTCCCTTGCAGAAACCAAATTATTTTAAATTTCACTAACAAATCAAAACCATTAACTTTTAATGACCAAATTTCTGCATGAACATTCTTCATAACCTTGTCTCAATTGCCACAATCAACAAACATTCTGTTATTCTTGCATGTATATCTATTGTATATATAAAAATGTCTTTATTATTTGATCTCTAACCACTGTGTTTTTAGTAATTTCTTGCAATGTAAATTGTCCTTATATTCTTTATTTGATCTACGTGTTGTGGGATAATGCATAATAAGCACGCATAATTTTTGCCTTACATAAATTACCTTCTGATACATTTTCACTCAGTTACAACCCGCAACAAACTAACCCTGAAACAATGTAGTATTACCATGTTTAAGATTTGTGCCGCCATTAAGAGCGGATACGCACGTAGATACCCTCAAATAATTTCAGGTGCGTCAACCAGAATTAAAAACAAGCAATAAAAATTTGTTTGAAGCAGCAAAAACCTCAACTATGAAAGAAACCCTGATGATAATGTTTGGGGAAAAAATTTATTTTATTTGCTCGTTACTGGAGTAAGAGAAAATATGAATGAATACAGGTAGCCACATTCCTACATCCGGCTGGACTACAAGCCCAACAAATTTTCAAACAATTCGAATTTCAAAACGCTGACAAGAACAAAATACAATGTGTTAAAAATAAATTTCTGGAATTCTGTCGAGAAAAAATATAGCGTTCGTCAGATATATATTTTTCAGCAGAAACCAGTTATTTTCAGAAAAAAAATTATCTCTTAAAAATCCGAAGTGTAAGGAGTACGAATCTGGCGAGCTCCAGGACGAATTACGCAGAGACAGAATCGTATGTAGCATCTTAAAGATACTCGTGAATTACTGCTTCGAGACTCAGACTTAATGTTAAACAAAAACAATAGACAAATGCCAGGCGATTGAAGTCAGCGCGAATCAAATTAAAAATATAAATGAAGAAACCTAATGCGGAACTGAGGACTCAAAAACAAAATGATAAAAAAAAAGAGGAAAATTGAAAAACCTAGCATCCCAATATCAGAATGCCACAAACCCAACCATTTTGATAGCATGTGTCACTGTAAACCACGAGGTTTATCAGAAATAAGCGCCAAGGGAAGTGATGACTCACCATACCACTATTTTAGATGGTTTCACGCTAGAAACAGACGCACTGATATCTGACTAGACACAAGCGATAGCAGTAAATGACTCTACAGCCACTAATTTCAAGCTACATACCGCGACATAAGCTAACGCAATACCAAGAATGTACTGCATATATTTTACTCGAGTTCACTACAAGCAACCAAAGTCTGATTAAGAGTTACATTCAACACATTTTTAAACCTGAAGGCCAAGTAAAACAATAAGGTAAGATACCTGACATTTCAAGATGTTAACTTGAAAGTTTTACCAAATTTTTGGAAAAGATGCGTGTGTGGATTTTATTGAAACAATTGGAGATGAACGCTGTGAACGTAATGCTAGACAGTGGTTCCCACAGTTTTTTGACTTGCGAGGTATTCTTTAAATGACCAAGTCAAAATGATCTACATACAATAAAAATGCTATACACTAAGTATATATTATGTTTACACTATATGTTGCTGTACCTTGCATAACAACATGAAACTGTATGACACAATACAATTCTGTACATTTTTTGACATTACCTTACTCTGATGACTTTCACTGTAATGAAACAGCCAGAGTTGCAGAGTCCAGATAGTAGCTGCTGATGGCCACCCTCAAACAGACTTCCAAATGTTCATCAATCATGGCGGAACAGTATTTGGACTTCATCTTCACGTGGGAAAAGGCTGACTCACATAAGTTGAGCCAAATAATGCAGCCAAGAAGGTAGCACATTTCTTTAGGTTAGTGCAGTTTTCTTCATTGAGAAAGTTCCAGAACAATTCGTCAGCTCAATGTCAGCCTGTAGCGTTAAAGTTTCATCTTCCACCCCAGAAGAGTTCAGATGAAACAACGTTGCAATTATTGATGCAAGTGAATCAACTTTGACATCTTCCTGGAATGGGTTGCACATAAATGTAGCAACTGACTCGAATAAAGCAAAGTCTTGAAAGTGTCTGTCAAACCTTTGACAGACAATTGTCAATCTGCTGTGTGTGGCGCTCACGGTCAAGTTGCGCACATTGCTTCTATTGTATCGCAAGCTTTGACGCGAGATTTTGAAAGTTTCCCAAATCATTGCGCTGCAGCTTTGAGGACAGATGTTTCATTTTTCATTTGAAAGCATTAACTGGGCTGATCATTTTGACCCCGGTTTTGTCTTTTCCTTGCAGCTCTAAATTAAGCACATTCAATATGTTGGTTAGATCAGTTAAAATGCCAAGTCTAGCAGCCACTGATCGTCATTTAGTTTTTTTGTATTCTGTATATCTAGCAACGAGGATAAACTCCTTTATCTCCGGGCAGATCTCTCGAAATATTCTAGCTTCTTACAACCTGTAGTACCCTCTCCAATTATTCTCTTTTTTTTCTTGGGCAAAATCAGTACATATATATATGTATGCCACTATCCCATAAAAAAATTATCAGTCTTAGCAGATGTTTTTTATAACGTACGTATTCGCCCCAACCCACAGAAGACAAGACGTAATTTTATGTGTATCATTAAAATCGTGAAGTGTTTCATTTTTTTTTAATATATAGCGTCTGCGACTAACTCCAACAAACAAATGGCGTCAAGTTACCGATGGTGGCTGTCATTGTAACTCTTCACAACAATGACCACATTCAGACCAGCATTCACCAACCGAGATACAACGAAGCTTACTCATTGAAATACAAATTAATATTGTCACCGATTTCTTTCCGACACGAAAATTCTAAGTTACAATGTTTCAAGTCAAATGAGGTTCCTCTAAAACTATCTACGAAGCTGATCCACACTTCCTCTATCAACTTAATGATTATAACGGAATTGTACTTACGAAATCGCAAATACCGCGACACAACAAAATCCTTGCTTTACTCTAGTCACATGTTATAATTTCAAAGAAATATACATAAAAGAGAAACTTAAATACATGTTTATAGCAGTTATTTAAAAAAGAAAAAATCGTTTGGTCGTCCATGTTGGGGCTCAATTTCCCTTACGTATGCATAGATGTGAAAACACAAATTGAAAGACGGAGAAAGATAAATGGTTTTGAAAGGTTAGAATTAATTTGATTGAAAAACAAAATGGCGCAAATAGTGTAATGAAACAGTGAATATGATCTATATTGTCAAAAATTAAAAATTTTATTATTATGGATTACTAGTAATTGGGTTGAAAGTTGTCTCCTGGAATAGTTAGCCCGCAAATGATATGCCGGGCTCAATGCGAGTCCAGGTAAAAAAGAGTTGTCGGAGTTAGCTCCTCCTTAGCTCCTTAACCCTTTCACCAGGGGTTTCTCTTCCCTGGCTATAAATACTCGCTGACCCTTCGCCTCTTCCTTTTTTTTCCCTTAGGCTTTTGGGCCGCCACCTTGAGGTAAATCTTTTTCCTCAGGCTTCGGCCTTATACCACCTCGCAGATGTGAACGCTCACCTGATACAGCGTTTCCCAAATGCTGGGAACACGCTAAGAACAATACACGTACGTACGAACACTCACCACAACACACACACATAATATTCACCACACGCTCTCTATCCATGTAACTGTCCATGTAACTGTCTATGTAACTTGTAACCTTTCTTGTTATTAATACATATATTTGTTTACATATATTTATCGGTCTTGTGTTTGTTTTTCTTTGTCTTCTTTGGACTTAATTAAAGTCCAACTTTCTCATGTAGTTCGACCGGCTAGCAGGACATTTTAACTCACGTGTGTTCTTCTACTTCTACTCAACATCGCCGACACGGTCCTCTACGAAGTAACATAAGACAATTTAAAAGAAACGATAATCATTCATTTACAAAAGGAACTAGAATAAAAGAATATATTTAAAGACTACGTATATAGAAAACATTTAAACTAGAGAATGAGGGTTTCTGTGTGTTAAATTTGTGTAGGCCAACGTGGTAGAAACGTATGTGAAAGAGTGCAATAAGTCAAAACAGAAAATGAACGTGCCTTAGTGGGGAACACTATTTTTTGTCACCACGTGTGACTACATCTTATAGACAGAATTGGAAAAGAGGAAAAGAGACTAGAGAGAAAAATGCAGGCGTTTTATGGGCTTTTGTTTATAGGCTCCCTAGAGATTTTTCTTTTAAATCAAAGTCAAGTGGGATAACCCACGGTTACTTAAACCAAACAAACTTTGATAAACAAGATAAAAATGTTCTTGGAACTTACCGGAAAAAATGTCATACTCCGACTCGCCAAAAAATAATCCTGAGCACTGTTCTTCCGACTTCTTACTATGGCCTGAAAAGAAATGGACATAAATTATATAATGTAATAATCGGGAATTTTCGTGGAAAATAATGAAAAGTAAATGCAGAATTACCCCCCCACACACACACACACAATAAAATAAAAGTGCGCCTTTAAAACTGTATAAAATATTATAATACCAGTGATAGTTCTCTAGTCCAAGATTGAAAGGCCTGGTTCTTCCAGTATGGCCTGCGCCTTGTTCTCTACAGAATGAAGTCTTTGAGCAACGATCATTCATCTGAAGTAGACTACTTCACACAACCTTTTAGAACCTCTGTAGTACGCTTTCCAAATAATAATAATAATCGAAATAGGTTAACGTGCTTGATAGTTCCGATTGTTGCGTATGTAGCGTACGTACCAAATATAGCGTCGGGTCGATCCACTAAATGTAGCAGGAACACTAAATATATAGATACGACTACTAATGATTTTTCCACGTACAGGATTCAAAAAATAATAACAACAACTTTAATTTGTTAACCAACAAATATATATTGAATAAAATACAACAACAGACATGAAATAAAATCGTATTCACAATGTAGACTAAAGGGAAGGAAGTTGTTTCCCCTTGACTGTAGATTGATTGTAATCAACCGTTTGAAGAAAGTTCTCTTGTGAGATAAATGTTCCGAAATAATTGTTAGAGCAAAGTTTGCAAGTGAAGAATAAATAACACCACGAATACAATTATTTGAAATGTGTTGTGAATAAACTGGTTTGAATCAACAAAGTTCTGGTTGATTGTGCTTGGCGAAAGTTACAGAGAGGAAATATAAGTTTGTAGTTACGAAATTCTGTGTCTGTGTGTGCGTTAGAGTGTGATGAGCAAGATCGTGGATTTGTGTTGACATCTGGGATCTTACTGGATCTTACTGGCGACTTGCGAAAAGTCGCCCTATTTAAGGAAAAGAGGTAGGCTCCCACGGAACCGCGGGAAAACTTGATCTTATATTAAAAATATGTGATTGGTTAAAAATTAACCAATCACTACACACGTACTAAACAGAATAGGTAAGTATGCTCAGAACCAAAAGATTTAATGGAACGAATGCGATGGCTAAATTGCCCTATACAAAGGTAGTAGTAATTTATTAGCCAATCGCAGGTGAATAAAATGACTTGGAGTGTGTCTGGGCGTGAAAAACATAGCAACCGCTATACGTATTTCTCACGAGTTCCACGATCGTTATCCGCATCGCATTGAAAACTTGGGGGGGGGTAATTTTCATATAGTAAAATTATCGGTTGACTTCCTCGCACAGAAAAAAAACTGTAGACTTGTTCAATAACAGTTTGTCCAGATTAAGGCAGCTTTTAATAAACAATTCATTTTTAATCTCAAACACATGAAACTGTGAGCGGTATTCTATTTTTATTTTTTATTCCCTAACTGACTGGTTGAAGATTTAAATCACGTCGGTTGGACTACTTTTAGAGGAAAGAGTTAAGGCTTATGACAGGATGACTTCCAAAAGAAATGAATCGAACATTTTCAAAAGAAATTCGACACGTTAAGGAATTTTATATATTACTCCAACCAAACGTTATTATAATGGACATTTATTTGAAATAGATGCCCTATTTTTATTTATTATTAAACAGACTGTATTACTTCTATTAGCCTGCGCATTCGAGAAATCCAAAGAAGATTTGGCCACCGGTAGGATCGAAATTGAGTCCCCGTTTGATTCGGCATGCTTTACCGCTCGGCTACGAAGAACTTCACAAGCAAGGCATATTTTACCATATTTAAGGATAGCACATCCCCTTTAGTCGGATTATTTTTTTTTTTTTATCGAAACTCTTTATATGCTCAGTTTCGTATCCGAAACATAAACAAAGCAATCTCTAAAGAATTAACGGATTAAGAATAAATCCATTAATCTTTTTTAAAATATATTTATATAACTAATAACGTAGTTCATTGATAGACAATTCTGAAAAGGAGAGAAATCATTTACGTGCTTAGACGTAGTGTGAGGGTACACGAAGTTAAATTAAATTTTAGTCGACGGCTGCTTAAGGAAAAAAAATCCCAAACGGGGACAAAATCCGAAAAAAAATGTAGAGTTAGGCCCTTCTTCTAGCGCTACCTAGGGGTCATCTTGGCAGACATGATGAGGGTAATCATCATAGAATTCGCCCAGTAGATTCTACCTACGTTGAAATGTTTGTCTTGTAATAAACCCAGCTTTAAATTATAATTTTAAAGAGAATTACTTTATAGTTCATGAAATTGATGGTTTTTCATGTATTCAAAACTTTGTCAAAAGTTATTCCTATTTTGTCAAGAGATCTAGAATATTACATTAAACTGAATATGTGCACTTCACAAGATCAAAAGATGCCAGAGCCAGTACAACAAAAATCCCCGAATAGATTAAAAATAAATACACAGCCACTTAAGAGTTCCAGCTAACATTAGCTAGGCAATCAAGCACGATGACAGTGAATTTTGAGGGAGGGGCTTTAAATCGGCAGGTATGGAATAAGAATTTGTAAACTAAAATTAATTTATATCATTTTAACAGAAGTGGGGTTATTTTCTGGCGTCGGTCCTGTATATAATGCTAAAAAAACAATTTCAAACGTAAACTACAAAATAACTTTTCCAACTGAGTCAACATAATACGAGGGTGATGAAAAAGTCTGACCAAACAATTTTTTTGTAAGAGCTTCTTATTCGAGTCGAAAACTTCAGCATCCCCATAAATACAAAAATATCTTAAATATCTATAATCGACATATTACGCCATTATTGCTTACAACCTGAACGAACATAGAAAAATTAAAAACAAAGTAAATTAACGTGGTTTGCGTATCATGTGTTCGAACTCGGAAACTGAACTTTGGAATCTACTCTAAACATTAATAATGCATGGGTACTGAAGTCAGTTCCAGAACGGACTGTGCCTTGCTTCTGGTGATATTGGTCTCAGACAGTCAATTATTGAGGACCGTCATGGAGGCTGATCCAGAAACAAACACTGGTGTTGGGAGCAAAGCTGAGTGGGAAATTCATACAATAGTCGGAAGATATGCTATAACTTAGCAAAATGAAGAAAATGCAGAAGTGGGAAGTCCTTAGCTTGAGTGATGAACAACAGCTTACAAGACCAGCTGCAATTTGTTATATATAATGTTACACGTACAAAAACACAAGGTAGCAATTATTTATGTTCACTTCACTCATATGTCCGTTTACTTAGTCCTGAGAAAAACTTATGCTTTTACTATCTCATCACCAGATATCTTGACACTGGTATGTCACAGAAGTAATCAGTTAGATACTCTCTTCACTATCTTACCTGGCCAAGCATTGCATTATTGCATTGCCTATTTCTTTTTTTTATCTTTTCCAAAATTAATTTTAATTGTTTTTAATACCTTTCTATTTTCACCTACTTTTCTGTCGTATTGTCTTTTTATATTCAGACATTAAACCTATTATCTTATTTTCTCCATCAAAGGTCAGCAAGCCCGGCCCATGAAGAATTTTTGACATTCCTGCCAACTGTAACTCAATAACCGTACTCTTTTTTTCTTTTCTTTCCAGAAGACTTTTTTGCTTGAACAAAAACAAGCTCATGGAAACTAAAAAAAGAAAAATAGATTTTGAGTGCCGAAATTTTATCGAAGGTTGAACACTTAGCTATTTTTTTCATTGAACACTTCGGAAAATGTGCTTGCTTAATTTGTCAAGAAACCATTTCAGTGAAGAAAGTTTTAAATATTAAACGACACTATGAAAATAGTCATAATCATTATAACAATTTTACTGGATTTAACAAACCAGTCATCCTTTTTTCAATAGAAAGGTTGAATAACAGAAATACTCGTGCTAGCTACGAGGTGTCAAAACTAATTGCAGAAAAGTTGAAACCTTTTAGTGATGGAGAATTCTCCAAAGAATGCATTTTTAAGGTAGTGGATGTTTGTCCAGAAAAAAAGAGAATTGTTTTGTGATCAACTTATTGACAAGAACAGTACAAGGCGAATTGAAAAACAAACAGCAGATATCAGAAGTGATTTGGAGGGCATTTTTAAAAATCTAGAGTATTATTCCATTGCTGTCGATAAAACTACATATATGACGGATACTTGTCAACTTGTAATGTTTGTGATGTGGTGGGGGTGCTAACAACAACATTTGATATTGTAGAAGAATTTGATCAATGATCAATTAATTCCTATGAAGGACTCTAACACTGGAGCAGATATTTTTGAAAGCGTGATAAAATGGATAACCGAAACAAATCTTGATTTATCAAAGCTTATTGGAGTAACCACAGGTGGAGCACCATCGATGATCAGAGAGAAAAAAGCGGTTTGCAACGTTGCTCCAAGAACACATTGGTATTGATCACAAACTAATCAAATGTCATTGCGTTATCCATCAGGATACATTATGTACAATTAATTGAATTTTAAGGACATCATGACAGTAGTTGTGAAAACAGAATTTTATACTGTCAAGAGGACTAAATCATCGCCAGCTTCAAGAATTTTCATAAGAAATTGAAGCAGAGTATGTCGACCTTACGTATATTTTCAAACGTTCGATAGCTTACCTGCAGAAAGATGCTAGGAGTATATGCATTGAGAGAAGAGATTGTTATGTTTTTGGAGAGCAAAGACCAAGATAATTCTTACTTTCAAGATTCAGAGTGGATTGTCAACTTAGCATTTTTAGTGGACATCATGACCCACATGAACAATTTGAATCTTGAGCTTCAAAGAAAGAACAAATCAAAATCTGAAATGTTTGGTCAAAGAAAACTTCGACTGTGGGAATCACAACTTCAGAAAGAAAACTACTCTCATTTTTCAAATCTCCAAAATCACAAGAGAGATATAATACCAACTATCTTTGTGATCTCTTGTCAGAATATGAGAAGCAAGTTTTCCTCATGTTTCGCCGACTTCTGGCAATATGTAAATTCAATTTTTTACTCCTTATGAAACAAATGTGGGGCGATTAGTAGAAAAATATCAGCTGGAGTTAATCAACTTACAAAGCGACGATATTTTGAAAACAAAATTTCATTCCGGATCCACTGCTGACTTCTACAAGAACAGTTTTGCCAACCAGAAAATATAAAAGCCTATTGAATAATGCAAAAACGATGGTATCATTATTTGGAAGTACATATGATTGTGAACAACTTTTTTTCGAAAATGAAATATACTAAAAGTCATTTAACAACAAGGTTGTGTGATAGTCACCTGGATGATGTTTTGCTCCTGTCATTGACAAATATTTCATCTGATGTGGAGAAATTATTGAACAATAAGCAGAAACAAATTACTATTATTCATTGCTAGAAAAATGTGACGGCCCGACAGACAAAACAAGTAGAATAATTGTATAGAAAATTTTTCGTATCGGAAAATCTGATAGACAAAAATGCTAAAACGCGTTAAACTGAACTTTGATAGCTAAGTTCAAAACGAGATGAGAGCCAGAAATTCAAAAGTTGATTTTCAATTTAGATTTTATTCCTTTAAAACATTTATGAAAAACAATCTACGGCCCTATGCTAGACAGCCAATTTTAACATATTTACTACTGGCCAATGAATTACTATAAAACTAATTTGCACTATGTTTTTTTATAACAAATAATATGTGCTAATATGTGCTATACCTTAATATACCATCAATGTCATTCATTTTGGACAACTAATACAGGCCTATCAACTGAATGTTTTCAGCTTCCTTTAAGTTAGAATGGTCTGAATAAGAATTTGCACACTAAAATTAGTTTACATCATTTTTACAGGGATGGGGATGATTTCTTGGTGGGTGGGGGATAAATCATTTGGTGACGGATCTGAACTAACAGCAGGCCTCATGCCATGTTTATATTTGTCGATATTTTCTAAACTTATCACGTCACAATGGTTCCCCCCCACCACCACCATATGAGAATCGAACTCACTCCAAATCCGTCAGAACAGTATGCAAATCCTCATTCTAAACTACGCACAATACAGGTTTGTGGCATATAGTAAGATCGAACACACTACACTAGTTCATGGAATAGCAGATTGTTGATTTTTTGATATATTCGTTTTCTATGGGATATCAACCCCTTACAGGTTATTTAAAGCCAGAAAATATTTTTAGATTGTATTTTTTGTAGTGGGTGGATAATAATGGTTTAATTATACAAGTTTTACTAATTAACACATAGATGTTGTGATAAGAGGCGAATAATTCTTTCTCAAGAATAAGCGTAAATAAATATAACGAACCCAACGGGAATTTGAACTCGGCTCTCAGATTAATAATTTCTAGCCATTAATTCATTACATCACCTGCGCATCCAAGCTTACAGCACCTAGTATTTTCAAGCGGTCACCCATCTAGGTACTGACCAGGCCCGACGTCGCTTAACTACTGTGATCGTACGGAAACCGGTGTTTTAATGCTGACAGATTAGCGTACTAACACCTACGTCACGTCAAAGTACCGAGACATTTTTTGTCAATCTTGCTACCACACTTTTTTTTAATACAAAATTATATCCAAGGAGTAACTGGATTGTTTTGGTAAGAGTAACGAGCAAATTATTCATAAATATATAATGCTTCATTGGCCCTTTGGGGGTCTCCTGTAGAGAACGCAGAACTAATGTTTGTGTACAGAGCCAAGTAAAACAACCGGCAGGCTCCCAGGAGCTCCTCTTGGCAATAGTAAAGAGGAGACATGTCCAAGTCACTGTTGTGGCTTGGACATGTCATACGCCACAATACTCTACCCAAGACTCTACCCAGGTACCTTGGAAGCAGATAGACATAGTGGGAGTCAGTCTAAAAGCGGGATGGACAACATCAAAGGATGGACCAAGATAGACACTCCGACGCTGTTTCGTGAGACGGAAAACAGATCTAGTTGGCGGCGGCTGGCTGTATCATGGTCACTCATGTCTCCTCTATGATCGGTTTGGTCATGAGATCACAAGAATATAAGCCAAACACATTAAAACTTTGCTCTCTCTCTCTCTTTCTCTCTAGAGAGAGAGAGAGAGATTTCTATTTTTACTATACCGGTGTGCCCCAGGAAAACTAATTGAGAATGAGTATTAGACATTTAGCAAGATAGCCGTTGTGAAAAAACTTATATCGAAGGTGAGGTAAAAGTTTATTAAATACGAGCTGAAGTACACATCTACAATGGATAAGAAATCAAAACTTAATTCGTATATGGTTATGACAGTAAAACGTTTCCTTAGTTCTATGATTGTTCTATGTGACGTGTCCTTCGAGACGTGAGCGATCATGGCTCTCCACAATATCCTGTCTTTTGTAGCTCTTAGTTAATTGCCTTTTCACTATGTCTCCTAATCACTGTTCTTCTAACCATTTACACTTCGTTAGATAGGTTATGCGCTGCTTTTCTCTCTCCCTCTTGCCTTCAATATATCCTGTCAGTATCGAGTTTTCCAAGCCCTCTTTCCCCGTCTTGTGCCTTTGAAATGAACTGCTTCTGATGTTAAGTATAAATGGTCTTTGTGTTTCCATTTCCTGAAACTTCGTCATTGCTCACATGTTCAGTCCATGGTATTTTCAGCATCTTTCTGTAGAATCATATTTGTTACTTCAAGTCTTCATATGTGAGGAGATTGCTATATGGAAGGATCGATATTACATAGCATTTAAGTATACTTTTTTGTTTCTAACGAGATTTTCCTTTTTTTAATACTTTACCTAGCTTTTGGCAGGCTTCTTTTGCTATCCCTCGGATTTCAGTGACGCATTTCTCGTCCTCTGAAAACACTTTCCAGATATTTGAATTTTTGTACTTGTTTTTCGGCATCTCCAATTTGTAATTCGTATGTTGGTCTCTTTTTGATGACCAACATATATTCTGTCTTACAATTAATGTTTAGTCCTTACCTCTCGCTTTCAATTACTACCCTCTATAGGAGTTACTGTATTTCCCTTTCTGTGTCTGCTGTCAACACTGTCATCTGCATATCTAATGTTAAGACTGTGGCCACTAATAATGAATCTTTGTAAGAATTCTAATTCTTTCAGTATCACCTCATTGTAAAAGTTGAATAAGTCCGGGGAGAAGACACATCCTTGTCTTACACGCCCTTTCTATTTGTGTATATTTACTGAATTCATTTTCTATCCGTATGCAGGCAGTTTGCATCCAGTATAAATTCTGGATTATTCTAATATCCTTCCCAAATATATCAAGCTTACCTAACAGACTTTATGTTATTTCTGTCATAGTCAAATTATGCAAAATTGTTGATTGATTCATTTTTGTTCAACGTGTTAATCCCAACTAAAGAATAATTCCATGCAATTATTTTACATCTACAACTTATAAAACTGCATATAGAACCTAAATTAATAATGTAATTAAATATAAATAAATATTTTAGTAATTTTTTTCAAGTTTGTAAATTTAAGTTCTGTACGATTAGTTACTTACTGCTGATCAGTTACTGCTTATTGTTCGAGGTACTCTATCCAGAAAAAAATATCCATTTCCTGATGAAGAACCAAACTTTTACGTTAAAACTTTCCATTTGGTTTAGTAAATAAATATGTAAACTAAATTCGGGCTCGACAAACATTTAGGAGGTGAAAAACAAAATAAAGTGTGTTTTACTTAAGAATAAGATTATTTGTTTTTTGTCTTAATTTAGATATTTAATTTTTTTTTTTATCTCTACCTTGTATCGATTTGCCCGAACAAGTAGAGTCTATACTTCCTGGAACCATCTCCCCCACACACTCATAATACATTCATATATGGTGAATGATAACATATCAGCAGATAGCAAACCCCATTCAAGGTTTTCGTGTTTTAGTTGGTTATTTCAATACTGCTATTTACCGAAGCACCCTACGGAAATATAAAAATCATAATATAAAACAAGCACTTTAAATAGAGTTTTTTAAAAAATTACCACCGAAATTATATTTTATAATTTTTTTATTTTATTTTTTTATACAGGTTGGAATATTTTGCAGCTCGGTGAAAATTTAAGGAACGATCCTGTTTCGACTGAAAAAGGATGGCAAAGATTTGATTTTGACTAACACAAAAATCTCAGGATAATAAATTTATTGATAGGATACAACTTGATTGCAACAATGCAAAAATGCTTATATATAATACAACTAGACATGTAAAATAGTGTACATTTTAATTATACTGTCGTTGATTACCCACATTTAGTCTGGCAAGACGACCGCTAAGTGACGCCATTAGAGTTAGAAAAGCCCAGGCATAATCCCCCTCTTTTCATTTTAGAATGCAGTAGGTAAAAGTCTTGTCCAGTCTACCCTTCTAGGGAAGGGGTGCTTAGTTACCCGATCACGTGGTGCATCTCTCTCTCATGCACGCATTCAGGGACATTTCCTAACAGCTATGTTTTTACTTTTCAGCTGTCTATGCATTTTCTCTTTTATTAATCATTTATTATATGAAAATATCTCCGCGTTGGAAATTCTTCCTTTTCTCTACAAATGATGATCACCCGTCATTTGCATGTAAACATTTCGGTTGTCACTGATTTTATTTGAGCCAGAAGTAGTAACCGCAACAATACTGGTGTGGGTCCCGGATTGGGTCCAAATTATAGAGGACACAATTGGTGATCAAGGGATTTTTTTTGTTGTTTTGGAAGTTTAGGGGCTATTCTGTAAATATAGACATCTTTCCACTTTCATACAGTCGTAGACTTTGAGCATCAGAATTGACTAAAGAGTAAAGTTAAGAAAAAAAAATAAGTAGAAATTTAACACAATCTAGGAGATTACGCTTTTAAGGCAAGCAGTTATTGTAATTAGAGTGTGAAATAAAGAGATATTAGCATACAATATTAAATGTCCACTTATCTGTCTCTACTTTAAGTTTCGTGGAGATGATACCCACTCGTCAGGGGATTTGATAATAAATAATACTATCAAGTCCAATAACGAATGAATACTATCATTAAAAGACTGAATAGAGACAGATAAGCGAGCATTTAAATTCATTTATAACTATTTAAGAAGCAAGTTTTATATTATATATATATATGTGTGTGTGTGTGTGTGTGCGTGTATATATATATATATATATATATATATATATTAAAATTATAAGGAAGAACAGTAAGATTTATAATCAGGTGTCCTTAACAGTCATTTTTATTTGAAAAAAAAAACAGTGCTCGATAAAAACAGTAGAGCAAAATATTATAATTTAAAAAAAAAATATGATTCCATCGCGACACAGAAAATTTCCATGTTTCAAATGTGATGTCTGCGCTTATAAATTAAGTAAATTTCTTCGAAAGTTTATTCCTATCATCGCTTGACAATGGAACGAGACTATGGATTTTAAGTTTAATTTTTATAATTAAATTTATAGATTTAGTTTCATTTTTAAAACATGGAAATTTTCTGTCGCGATGAAGTCATATTTTTAAAAAGAAAATATTATCATATATATAAGAATATTTATGGTTAAATTAGGATTACTTGGGATATTTTCCATTGGGTATTTATAAAGCTTCTCTATTTAGAGATTAAAAATTTTTTTTATCCCAATCCGTTGCATTTGCACCTGTTATATATTCCTATATGTAAGGTATATCAGTAGATTGTAATACGCGATCGCTGGTATTTCGTATTTTCGTAAAGTATTTTAAAGGAGGATATTACAGATTAATAGTGTAAAATGTCAATCTAATCCCTTTATCCGGAAGAAAAAAATAAAATTCCAGGTATGTCAGACGCACTTTTAATGTTAGACATTTATAGGAAAATTAACCAATAATATTCATAGCGTGTCGGAAATTAATAAAATATTTAAGAATTCAAATAATTTAAAACAGGTTCTGCTAGATAGTGAACAAACAATGACTTTTGAATATGAGTAGAGTTTCATCCGTTGTTTCCGGTTTAGGATTGGGTTTCCAGTTCCCTCTAAAGTTTTTTCATTCTCTTTCACTTCCAGTATCCCCTTATACCTTAGTGGCGTTATCGCCTTGTTTGAGATGAATTGATAAAAAAAAAAGAATAAAAAATAGGAGAAATAGCAACATCACTACAGACTTGCTTGGACTATTCTCCTCCGTAACCGAAATGGTTAAAGCGTACTACATGTAAGATGAGCTTCCAGGATATGAACTGCGAATACAAAAGTCTCGTCTCAGCCTATTTCGATTCACCTTATTTTAAAGTGAAAAAATGATTCGATAAAAAAATTGTAATAAAAGTTTTTATTAGTTTTCAACTAAGCAAATAATAGTTCTTTTGTTTGCTGCATTATTTAGAAACAAAAATATTTTTTATATATTAACAAAAAAAAAATTGTAATTCACGTCACACTTATTATCTTTGGTAGCAAATACGCAAGAGAATTTGGGCTCTTATTGTAGCAAGTGCAATAAGTTCATTTTTTATTGGGTGCTCTATTATTGCGGTCCCAAGCACGGTTAAACTAAGAATAATTTATCCCACCCACATCCCACGTTAAGGGAAAAAATAGTTATATATCGAAAAAAATACAATATTTCGGACTGATAATTGGAGAAGGACATATGATAAACAGATAAAAAAAACATCTTTCTAGACTAAAACAATAAATTTAAAGAAAAATATTTTCGCAAGTCAATCTATAATTATTTATAAGATGAACGTCCAAATTGCTATTTTACACCTTTCCGAACTTGTCAAATTACATAACTTTTAGAGAAGTTAAACAAAAAAAATTATACAAGAAGTTGCTAAAATCTCACATTTATACATACAAGACATTTCTACCTTTTCGCGTGATAAGTTCGGAATTATTGACAATTCAATAGTTTTAAAATCTGTAGTAACTTAACGTGGGACTTCGACTGCGAGTGTACTGGGCTAAGCACATATTTCATATCAAGAGCAGAAAAAGTAAAATAAAAACATACCCATATTCCAACGCAAACCACAACAAGAAAGTAGAGCCCAAGGGTCAGACTGTCTCCCCAGTGAAAATGAACAAAGTTTGAAAACGTACTGTTTGTGTTCTCCATGGAAAGATGTTATATGTATATATGGAGAAAAGAAGATGTAGTTCAATTACAGTAAAAGATGGTCAGGGTGTCACCTCAGGTGTTTACACCAGCGCATATAAAATTATAAACTTTATAATTTATATAATGAAGTAACCTATCTAAATTTCTCTTACGAGCAAAGATACAAGTCTACGAGATGAACTGCGTTGAAGGCGAATCTAATACAACTGTGACGTAATCACATCTTGGACTGGCCTAGTTACTCATCATAAGCAGAGGGACCGATTTTTTTTTCTTTTTCTTTTTAAATGACAAGTCTTAAGTAATAGCTTCAAATAAAGTGATTTTTTCATAGCTTTCTATGAAAGGATAATAGGCACAACATTCTTTCTTCATGAGAAGGATTCATTATGAATTATAAACTAAATATCAATGTCAATTTGCGTCTTTTGATAGAGGCCTTGAACATTAAAAAAATAAATAAAACCAGTGTTGCGTTGGTGTTTGAGCTGAGAAACACGTGTCTCCTGTAAAGTTTATTCGACAACAAAAATGGCAGACTTGCATGTGTGTCCGGGTAATAAAATACAAAGAAACAAATAAAACATATATATATATATATATATATATATATATATATATATATATATATATATATATAAAAATGATAATGTATTATTAAAAAGACAAAAAGTTACATTGTTGCGAGCGACAATGATATTGTATATATGTGATAAAATGAAAATGCATGAAAACATTAAGACTCGTGTATTGTTCGTGTATGTAAAATGTGTGTAGAAGTTCTAGAGAAAATGAAGTAAAATGAAGTTGCGTACGTACATGTGTGTGTGTGTGTGTGTGTGTGTGTGTGTGTGTGTGTGTGTGTGTACATTCCCCAATGGGAAACGCATTTTCGCAATAGACCTACATCCTAGCGTGTCTAAATAAAAAAAGAGAATGAGATAAAATATTACATGTTCAGAAAGCGTCCCCTAGTGGCGGTTTTTAGTTAGTAAAGTAATTGGGGTTAACTCCACGCCAGCATCCACTTGTTGATAGCGAGAATCTAACTTTGACCAAGACGAGAAAAAAAAAAAAATATCTGATGTTTGATCAAATTTCGGAAAGTGGGTTGAGCAGAAGACTTTTCAGCACTCCTCGTGGTTCTCTAAACTAGTTGCAGTTTGAAAACGTCTCCCTACGCCCTGGTTTTAAATGGTCAACGCACAATTTTAAAAGTCCTGAGTAATTTTTTCTATACCGAATGCTGTCAAAAACTTATTATCAGACACAGTGAATTTATTTAGTAAATTAAATAAACAACCAAACTTTAGAATAAGAAGGATAAAAAGAAAAAAAAAAGAATTAATCATACGAAGATGTATACTTACGGCTCCACAAGTCCACTCGAACGAAATAAAGCACAGAGCAGTTTAAAATGAGAGACCCATGTATGCGCTGAACAGGAGACAAAATTGCCCAGTTCCTTCGTCAATGCACGTTATTAATTTGGACCAACAGTAGGCTCAGCAATGTCAATCAGATTCGTTACTTACACACTTAAATGAAAAGGTTATTAGAAAATATCAGTTGTATTGTAACAACAGAAAGGAAAATTAAAATATTAAAACTATTGTTAACATTTAAATACGATTTAAATGTCTTTTTTCCCACTGGGGCCAATCTTGCAAAAGTTAGAGAATACTCAATGCTATCCTGGGCAATGGGTTCCAAATGAGTGCTTGTGTGAACAAAATTAAGCTTTCCTAGTTTCCATTTTACGAATAGAACAAAAACATAATGATGCAATTTTTTCTTGACGAGAATTAACTCAAGAGCAAAAGTTATCTGATCAATGTAAATCATAATTGATCAATGTCCGTAATGCTTACAAGAATGACATTTTTTTCCAATACTTATTTGAACCACGGACGTTATGTCTCCTCGTCTAATTCCCAATTTACCTATCCATTCGAACTGAAAGATTAATTTGTATTTGCTGATGTTATCAACCAAGAAGTACTCAAATAAACGATTTGTTTTATCTGCTAGCAGGTATGACTGGTATAAAAGAGGAAATAGTTACGAACAAGATTACGTTTCAGAGTTTTCAGAAACAATTTAAAAAATGGCTACTCCTTAAACTGATAATTAAAAAAGTATGCCTTCCATTTTAACCAACAGTCACTCAAATTCTATAATTTCACCCGACATTAGATTTTTTTTCCTTCTGAAGAACAGTATCTCCCAACCTAAAGCTATTTGGTCTCAATTTATACTTCAGTGAGTAAAAATGGCTTCGAGCGAATGAAACCTCTCTAGGACCAAATAACAGAAACCACGTGACTTGACTTTCAACGGCAGCAACAATTAAAATAAAACGGATATCACATGAAACTCGAAAAGAAAATAATTACATAATCAAGATGTTGACGTTCCACACTACTTTGAATAAAAAGGTTAGGAAGGAAGCCTCCATCAATACTGGAAAGAGCAATGACAGCGGACTTTGGAAACCTATTTTCCCGAAAAATTGCTTTAATAACAAAGAAATTTATGAATTTCAACTGAGAGTAGAACCGGGTGATTGGTCAATGAATGCCGAATGCTTCCACATAAGGAAACTGCTAATATTACCATTACCAGTGTTTATAAAAAATCTTTTAATAATTAAAATACGATTTAATTGAGTCTCGAAAAGGCTCTCCAGATCTGGTATCTTCTATTTTAGCGTCCGAAGTGTTTTTTGCAAACAAATTATCTTCCTTAGATTGTTTTAGTGAGCCTCATATTTAGATCACAATTTTATAAATTGGAAATAATGTATGGACAGAGTTTGGAAAAACCGCTGTAGAATAAATATATCAGTGTTTTCTTTTCACAAATATTAGATAATTGCTATTATGTTGCATTTCGGTCATTAAGAAAAAACAAAACAAAAAGGAGTACTATTTTAATTATTTTCGTTTTTAAAATTTGTAAATTTTTAAAAATTCTAAATCTTAAAGGGCTGTATGATTAGTATAACGACACGGGAAGTGAAATCGGTTCAAACTCAGGCTTTGTCTGTCCCATTCACTTTTGCACTAATGCTCTTGGGAAAGTCATGAACCGATCTACCCACCTCCAGCTAGGAGTTAAATAGCAGGATAGATTTGAGTTGGCAGCCAGTCTCGGAGAAGGACTATTATGAAATCAAAACAGGAGAAGCCAATATAAACAAATCCACTATCTTTCCTAAGTCATAACAATTCACAGACACAAAATAAAACAAACGAGTATGAACAACCATGATCGCTTGCTTCCTGAATGGACATAGCATTTGAAAAAAATTGATCATAAACTTTAAATATTTTTATTTTTATTTATGGGAAAATGCGAGCTCAGAATATAAAATGTTTACGAAATCTTCTTGGTCACAAAGGTTGAATTTATCTAATGTTATTTATAGAAAAAGAAATATTTTTACGCTATTGTTCACCCAATATAAGACCTAACAGCCACTCGAGGAACAGGGTTACTAAATAAGGTTGTTGTAAAAGTGTACAAGTAGAGAGCAAAGGTGCATATATAGGATAGATAACGGTTGACTAGAGACTGGAAAATGTTAAAATTGTAGTAGGGGAAGCATCTTCTCGGGAGTTCGATTACAATTTATTTATTTATTTGGATTAATTTAGACTAATTTATTTTACTGTTTTATTATAATTTATTTATTATACTGTATATTTTTATTTACTGCATATTTTTATTTACTCTTTTCGGTTTTTCGATTTTTAAGTAACGTTTTTTTTTTATCGTTATATAACAGTTACAGCTATGTTTTTCGTCCGATTTTGGTTTGAATTTTACAGTCTAATATTTTGGCCATATTGGTTTGTTAATTTGTTTATTATTTACTTTATTTATTTGGGTTCATTGATTTTGTTTTTTTATTTTTTATTCTATTTCGTCTTTTCAAACGGGTGTGATTTGGTAATTTGTTTGGGTTAATTTATTTTACTTATTTTATTGTTATTTTGTTCATTTATTTATTTTTTCTCAGTTTTCGATTTTTAAGTAACGTAGTAAAAATTTGTTTTCATGTCTGCATTTTAAAATGAGCTCGGATCGTTTATTTATTAATTTATTTTGGCCTGGGAAGGTAATGATAGCTATTTTTTCCTCCAAGCAAATTTGCAAGTTTTGGATTGGTTATTGTAGGCTGACGATCTTTTCCTTATTTTCCAAGATATTTTTGGTGTGACGTGCGTTTTGTTTTTAATTTCCCAGATATACTTAGAAAGCATTATGCTGTTCGCGTAAAGATGTTTTGTGTGCATAATTTCTTTGTTTCCAGGGTCCTTTAATTACTCCTATGTATACTTTTTCTTCATTATCTGGTGATTTTATCGTGGCTTGGTATATTACGTTGTTTTGTAAGCAATTACCGTTTAAGGAACATTCGTTCTTTATTCTGCAGTTACACGCGGGTTTAATTTGTTCGTGTGGTTTGTTGATTGTTTTCTTGTGCTTATATTTATTCCATAAATATATCACACCTTAAGACTATATATATATATTATATATATTCTCCATTTATGCATGTCTATACAAATTAGAAAGTATTTGAACAGGCTTTCCCGTATTCCCATTTGACAAATCTGGTAGTCGTAGTATAGAAACGAAAGTATAAAATGAATTGAAAGCAGGAAATTTATTTTTTTTTTTTTAAGCGTTTCATCCCAAGCAAGGCGGGAAGCCACTAAGACGCAAGGGGTTACAGAAAATTTGGAGCAAGATCAGATAGGAGTGATAGAAGAAAGGATGAGGAGAAGGGTAGTGGATAGATCAAGGCAACTGGAGATACAGAGGCCAGTGAGAGAGAGAGAGTACCGGGAACCCTTTTCTAAACAAGAAACAAGGCGTAAGCCTCTACTAATGTCCAAGAGAAGGGGAAGGAGTGTTGAAAGCCTAGTTGACCGGGCGGTAGGAAAGCCTAGTTGACCGGGCGGTAGGAAAGCCTAGTTGACCGGGCGTCTTATTTGAATTAGCATATAATTCGTCATCTCTAAGATAGTCATAAATTGCAAATTTGTATACAATATGCTGTACTTGAGCAGATACCTCACTGTAATTAAAATGTACGTCTAATAGACAACTGCTGTCATGAGTTTGGTTCGCACAGAGTTCTTGCTTGACTGCTGCAACCTTGCGCCATATTAAACTTAGCAAAATATGCCATCAATACTGTAATCACTCACTTTCATAAAACCATATAGAATCAGTCCATTAAAATGGCACAAGACTATAAGTTTGAGGCACTGACTAAGAAAAGAAATTGTAATGGCCTGCGTGACGAATTTATCAATCACTGTTCCAGGGCGAAGTACCTGGACATTTACTAAACTTAGATTGTCTGGAACGAAGCCACAGGATCGTGGTGTGTTTGGAGCCACGCAGGGAAGGAACTTAGCGAAATAAACTTGTTAAAAGTGTTCGAACCCTAGTTTAAAAATGAATCTTGTTTGAAAAAAAAAACTGACAGAAATATATAAAAACTGAAGTTATAACAATTTTTAGAAACACAAGTAATGCACAGAAACTAGTAAAGTTCAAAGGAATAATCAATAATGGCCATTAAAACAATCAGCATTAATTAAGTTGCCTCTAATGAGAACTGAACTCTTATATTGTGGAAGTCCACGTGATATAGGTCATCTGTCATCTGTACAGATCTCGCCAAGAACGTTTAAAGGTATAACAGAGTTATACAGTTGCCACTTCATTCCTGCTATATCATTTGCTATCTTATATTAATAAAAATAACAGCCTTTGGAATATTAATAATTCCAGGAAATATCTAACGATTTCAGGTATTATTTTGTTACCTGTAGTAGAATGTCTAAAATTCAAAGAAATAAAACTCAAGAATTTTAAGAATGAACGAAAAATCTGCGATAGATAAATAAAAGGAAGCAAAAAAGACACAAATAAACAAATGCTTATTAGTAACAAAATTATTAATTTGATACTGTAAATATTCTAATCAAGAGAAATCCTTTTAATTCGAAAATAATTCATCTATACAATTTACATTTCTAACGCGTTAACCACGGAGATGCCTTTGATCGCCCGCAACTTATACTGAATAACAAAAGTTGTAATTGTTTAAATTCTATACTTGCAAATAATGTGCGCATAATTGTTTTGGAATGAGTATTGATTTCTTTAAATAATTTTTATAGAATCCTTTACATAATAAAGGGGGACTAAATAATATGGCCAACCTTCAAATAATTTAAAGTATATTAAAAAGGGAAAGAATTACATGGCATGAATTCTAATACTACGGTCGCTAAACTTTCTAATACGAAGACCACATTTTCAGGCCTTCCGACCTCTCAGTTTTATGCTTAGAATTTAAATAATTTTCGCGGTAGAAAAGGCAAATAACGTGTGAAAAAGCGAATGCATGTTGAAAATTATTTTATTATGGTGTGTCATGTTTCTTACACTAGACCGGATGTTGACTGCTCGACGACCCAAGGCAGAATGCGAAAACGCGTCTCTGCGCATCATGGCTCGAAGCATGTTTTCGGCATTAAATGATAAAATGAACTTTATATATTGACCAGTAGAAATAACTCCCGCTAAAAGTCACAGACTGTGATTTGGAGCCGATACAGCGGATATAAATTCCTTGATTCAACGCCGCAGAAGACAGACAGAGAGACTCGGCTGAGATGTCGACGCGCAAAGGTTGGTCAAGAACGCCGCAGGCAGACCGAGACTGAACTCGATTCTTTTCAACTTTCATCCTTTCGCCGTCTTCGCAAAACATCAGCCGACAGCCATGACCAAAATTCTCTTTCTTTCTTTCTTTCTTTCTTTCTTTCTGACTCTGTCGCCTTTTACAACAGCAACGACTAGTATACTGGCTTTGTAGTAAATAAATTATACATTTATTTACCCGAAATGCGACGTATTCCTTTCCCTCGAATTTACGTTTGTTGAGGCGAAAAAGAAATTAGCCTCTTCAGCAGAAACAACATAAGCGACAAGTTCTGCCTTCCAGGTTACTAATTTCTTCGTTTCCGCAACAGGTGTGGAGTTCTCTGAAGCGGCCAGCTTTTCGGTCAATAAAAGGATCACTGATGAACAGAAGAAACCAAACAATAAAATGTTTTAAGTATTAATCTCTATCTTTTTCTCATACAGGAAAAACAAAATCAAAGATAGACAGTACACCAATTTAATACTTGGTAGTTTAAGCGAATAGATAAAAAAAAAGTTTTGCTTACGGAGAGACGATTGACTTTGAAAACTAGAGATATTTATTTTTAATGCAATGACACTTGTACCACATTTAGTCGTTTGAAGAAATGTTAACGCAAACAGGATTATAAATGCATTAGCCAATCGCTGTACTCGAAAACGTCTGTATGTCAATGTTGTTGTATGATGCAATTGACCATTCCTAATCCAAAATGTAAGGTGGAAGTTCCATTCGGACAGCTTCTTCCCAAGAACCGTTACTTTGTGAATCAGACTTCTAAGAGGATGCTTTCCCGATCACTACAATCTTCAAGTTTAGGGTTAACTTATCTTTCCTATATCCTCATGAACTGCACTTCTTACCTCCACACATTCATAAAACAACCTCATTCAGTAACCCTCTTATTACTTATGTGTTTCCACGCTAGGGCAAATATATTCAAAAGCGTCTACGCGACCTTGTGGGTGATGGATTATTTTCTTCCTTCTAACCCCTTTCCCATAGACGAAACATCGCAAGACTCTCGCTAATCTATCGCAATTTCCATGAAAAAATGTTCTGATGCACTACATTCCTTAGTTTCATCAGTTCTGACATTCACAGCTAAATACTTCCCACTCCCCATGCCACGTACATTGGAACAAATCAATTCCCCACTATGTGGAACATATTCTCAAGGGGGATGCTTTCTTAATCGCTACAACCTTAACCTCTTCAAATCTAGGGTTAACCGTTATCTTTCCTATATATCCTTATCAACAGCACTTCTTACCGCCTCCTTTTATACCCATGCAACAATCTCATTTAGTAACCCTCTATCTGTAGCAGCTCAAAAACAAAAATTAACAGTTGAGAAAACAGGCTGTTCATTTTAATACTTGAAGTTGTTGCGAGCCGGATATGACTGGAGAGCTGTAGTTTTGAATTCTTTAACCTAGTCGAAAAAGGAGAACAAATAAATAGTAATCTTTTACAAAATAAAATTCAGTTGAAATAACCCACTTGACTTTAAATTGAAATGTTTAAAATTCATTATTTAAATTGTTCGGACTGTTTTCCTCATATTCACAACGTTTCGGCTCTTGTGCGCTCCGTCCTTCTTCAGGTGATTGGAATTTCGAACTGAACTCTTTATTTCGTCCGCCGGGGATAGATTGTTCTAGTTCCACGTGCCATGTCTCTTTTGGATATCACAGTTTTAGTTATTTCCCTTAGTAAATCAACTCTGCAAGTTTTTGTTCATCACAGCTGTGGCCAGGTATTGAACTCACAAATCTTTGGGCCAAGTCACTGGATTACTTCAACCATGTGCCACGTGTCGTGAATATGGCAACAAAGATGAGGACAACAGTCTGAACAATGTAAATAGTTACAATACTTCATCTCAGAGATATAGACAGATGTTTAAAAATCACTTTAAATTTTATTCTGTAACAAGTTTATTAAATGGCCTATTTGAACACAAAAATAGTTTAATTTGATAATGTTGGCTAAGTCACTCTTACTCCCTACTTCACAAAATAAAGAGAAAGCTTAGTTTCAAAGAAAAACAAAAGATAAAGGTTCAAATCTATTCTAATTACATACAAGGTTGGACTGAAAAGTTCATTTGATGACTATGAAGGAGTGATGTTAGGGCTGTGAAATCTTGCATGTATTAATCTCAACTCTTCTTCTTAAAACTGCATTGTTTCTTTTACTGTTCAAAGAAGACTTCAAAAGTAACTTCTCTTGCCTTCTCTCGAAAATGGGCAAAATTTGATATTGTGGTGTTATCAAGTAACCACAGAAAAGGGTTTAACCTCCAAGGACATTTATGTTGACATGGTTGTTACATTAGGGAATAACACTCCAGCTTTACCAACAGTGCAAAAGTGGGCAGATGAATTTAGAAGGGAGAGTCTTGGAGATGACCTAAGGTTAGGATATCCTGCAACTGCCACTACTGAAGAAAATATTGGATGACAGGTAATTGTTTCTAAATCAAATAGCCAATGCTATTAGCATATCCTATGAGAGAGTTGAGACTATTCTGCGCAATAAACTTGGCATAACAAAGTTTTTTTCTGCTCTGTAGGTGCCACGCCTTCTATCATCTGATCAAAAGCGCACCAGCCTAATCACATCACGGGAAAATCTCACATTGCTTGAGTCAGATTTAGCTGGTTTTCTTTAACATTTCCTAAACCATGATGAGGGTTAGGTTTGTCACTTTGACACAGAGACAGAGAAAATCCATGCAGTGAAAACGTCCCTCTTCACCTAATCCAAAAAAAGTCAAGGTTGTTTCATCTGCAAGGAAGATAATGGCCTCAGTTCTTTGGGATGCAAAAGGCATTGTGTTTATTGACTATCTTCAAAAAGGCCACACCACCAAAGGAGAATACTATGCCACTTGCTGACGCAGTTACAATTGGCCATCAAAACCAATTGCCCAGAAGAAAAAAAATGACGAAAGGAGTCTTCTTTCATAAAGACAATGTTCTAGCACACAAGTGCTTGGTTTCAATGGCTGCTGCATGTAACTATAGCTTTGAACTGGTTGATCACCTTCCCTATTCCCTTGATTTGATCGAATTTAACTATCATCTGTTACTGAACGTGAAAAAATACTTTGCTGGAAACCAGTATCACAGTGCTGATGACATATCTGCTGTTGAGGACATTTTTGGCCAACAGGATGAGAGTTTTTTAACCAATGGAATCCAAGCACTGCAACATAGCTGAAAGAAGTGTGTGGACTGCAGGCGGAGGAGGGGGTGTCTATGTTAAAAAATAAACCTCATTTGATCACATTTCATGAGAGTATTTTGGTCAGTTTATGAACTTTTCTACCAACCCTTGTACTTATCCGCACTTCAGATACTTGTCATAGAATGAAAGTCAATGAGCTTGGCTTGCAGATTATACAACAGAATATTATACAGTAAGGATCTAAGTTAAGTTTACTAAATATCTAAGACCTGATTGGTGCAACACAAACTTCACATGTGGTTCTGTGACAGACTAAGCTAAACACAAAAATACACATAAACTCATACAAGATTTCATTCAAACGAGACAAGAGTAATTTTAACTAATCCCATATTTCCATTAGAAATTTCTAAAGCATAAAATAACTAAGATCTTGAAAATAAAATATAGTGGTGGGGGAGTTTAGTGTATAAATTAATAGTTTTTTTTTTCCTATTTCTAGTTACAATTAAAATTCTAGATAATCTGAATGTAGTGGCAAAATGTGTCGTCATATAAATGCATTGCTGGAAGACATACAAGCAGGCAATTTTCAGTTACTTTAAAGTAAACTGGGATTTTGATTCAAAATAAATAATGCTTTAAAAAAATGTTTTCAAAACTGTTAACTTACCAGCATGATGATCAAAGTATTGATCCACCTTGCTCTGATGGTTTCACACCTTTCCTTCATGTTTAGAATTAGGTTCATACCAGCAAACATAACCCTTGTTATTTCCATTAGAGCTTTGATAGAATTATTTCATTGAACATTTCTCACTTGCTAGTGATACTGAATTATTTTTGTCGTTTTAACATTCCAACAAAACAATGAACATTTTTATTTATTTATTTTTTAAATTCTAAAAAATATTTTTTAAATATTTTAAAAATATTTTTGAAATATTTTTAAATTCTAAAAAATATTTTTAGAAACAACAGTTTTGTAAAGTACTCAAGTCTGGAATAAGATGGTAAGTTGGAAAATTCATTGAAAATTAATGTTTCTGGAGCCAAAAGGAGGGTAGTAGAATTTGGAATAAACAGAGATGTCAGAAAAAGGTGGAAAATGAAATAAATGGGAGCAGGGAAGGGACTGGAATAACAATATTTATTTCTGTAAATTACAAAAAAAATATGACACAAGGCCTAGAATGGGGAGTGCTAGTTTCATTATCCTATCATTTGACCTAGCTAGTCACAATCAGACCCAGTTGCACAAATATTTTCCATTTATCAAAACTTCCCATTTATACTTCTCAGTCATACTGCAGTGGGGGTCTGGTATAAGTAGGTTAGTAAAAGAAAGAAATTTAAATAGATGGAGTAAGAGTAGGTTCATTGGTGCCATTCCTACAATCATTACTAAAACCCTGAAACTAGCCACCAAATAATTGCCTCAAACATCACCACATCAAGCATTGACAGATGCAAATGAGCAAACTGACTACTCAGAAGGAACAACTTTTGACTTGTTGGCTGGTCAGTTAAGAATTGATTCTTATTTAATAATCTTGCAATGCCCACACACCCAGTAGGATATTGTTAGCTAGGTTCTTTCATATACTATGACTCCTGTGTAGGTAGTTCTATCCCTAGTGGAGGAGCCAGACTAAGCTAAACTTAATATGTGATAAAACAGAATCTTGATCAACAAACTGAGTAACAGCCTGGAATTTACCTTGACTCCCCCACTGAGTCAGGTCATGTTTTAACGTGGGAACCTGAGTGTCTCCACTTGAGCCACTGGTCTTAGCTTGTCTAACCTAGTCGTAGCCGGCATACCACTGCTATAGAACAAGTCTGAGGATTCTGTCCATGCAATGGGAAGGGGAAGGGTTAACTTAAGGGAGGAGAGAAGGCCTCCAGCAAGGAACAAATACAACTGCAGCATCTACTAGGTTAAATCCACTTTCGCAGGAAGGGAGACAAGCCTGCTACTGCTACTGCATAGAACATATCCATTAAGCTGAGGTGTAGGAGTAATATTTTCAGAAATTTGTTAGCCAATGATGGTGAGTTCAATCCTTGGTAGGACCACAAGAGTCAGCATAGTTAACAATATGTATCAATAATTTCACTCAAGATAATAACAAAATTCAAAGGAGGGGTATGTAATGTAGTCAATCCTGATCTGGCATCTTGACTTCACTTTCTCACTGACATGATGTGGCTTCCCTCTGTATTTTATAGAAATAATTTCATGGCAACTGGGCTGATGAGCTTTTTTCCTGAGTGCCTCAGTTAGAAACTAGGTATGACTGTTTTACTGCTGAACTAACTAGATGCAACCATTACCTCTATTCTAACAATTCTATTTATAACAAGTTTCTTTTCTCGCACTTCTCACCTGTGGTACTTCAAGATTTCTTGCTTCCTTGCCACCTACAATTTTCAAAAATTTAAATGCAACATCAATCGCCATCCTCTATTTTCCTAAAACCTGTTTCTTTATTGGCCTTTCCACCCCTGTCACTTGATAATGATAAAAAAAAAATAAAAATCATATAGAAAACTACTAAAAATGGGCATGGTGAATCTGGTAGTACTGTTTCAAATCTGATAATCAGCTGGTAAAATAATTATAAAGTACTAAAAGATGACTTAAAAGTCTGTCTATATTTCTGAGATGAGGTATTATGTACATTATTTGGACTATTGTCCTCATCTTTGTCACCATTATCACGTTTCAGCTGTTGTACGCTTCGGACTTCTTCAGGTGGTCAGAATGTTGAACTGAACCCTTTATTTAGCTCACTGGGGTAGACTGTTCTAGTTCCACGTGCCATGTTTGATGGATGTCAGTTATCAGTTATCTCCTGTTAATTTCCCTCTGAAAGTTCTCCACTGCCTTATACCGGGTATTGAACTCACACTCTTTGGGTCCTGTCACTGGATCTAACCAACACCTTTATCCACTGTGACACATGTCCTTGTCAATACCCGGTTAAGGCAGTGGAGAACTTTCAGAGGGAAATTAACAGGAGATAACTGACATCCATCAAACATGGCACGTGGAACTAGAACAGTTCACCCCAGTGAGCTAAATAAAGTGTTCAGTTCGACATTCCAAATTCACCTGAAGAAGGAGAGAGAGGTACAACGGTGACGTTGTAATAATGGTGACAAAGATGAGGACAATAGTCCAAATAATGTATATAATATTGATGACTTAAGTTGTACAAAATTCTTACATGAAGTGTTAGCGTTAAATTTTGACAATGTTTTTCTTTCTATCTAAATGCTAACTCTTTACTTCCTACCTATGTGGCTTGCTTAAAGCTTGTAGAATGTAAAAACAACCTAAGCATTTGGATAAAAATCAGCAAAAAATAAAAAAAAATATAGTAAAAACATTAGTGATATTTTTATGGTTTATTCAAATCTTTTTTTAAAGATACTTTTTACAGAATGTTTCATCTAGTTACTATATATATATATATATATATATATATATATACACACACACACACACACACAATGATAAAAATATGGTGAATGAAATAAAGGGTTTCATCCAAAATTTTAACGTATGTCACCTAAAGAAAGCCAGAGAGTACAATGTATGAAACAAAGTGAATATGATAATAAAGATGAGGACAACAGTTCCATAAAATATAAATAGTTCAAATAGTTACAATACTTCATCTCATAAATATAGACAGATATTACATTTTTGTTTAAAAGCTCTGAGGGACAGTTTGTACTGTGTTATTGAATTCTGGGATTAAATATTTTCACAAGTTCTTTATTTAATTTTCTGCATTTTATCACAATGTTCTGTGTTTGAGGAATTTTTTTACTTATTCTGCCAAAGACCTGAGATCGGCAGAATAAGTAAAAAAAATCCTAGAAAGGGTCAACCAACAAATTAAAGATTACCTAGGGTTGAAACTTTGGATTAATACCAAAGAAGTAACAAACTGGTTTACTGATATCAAAGATAAAACAAACTGTACACCAATGCAGTTTGATATTGAAAATAACTATCAATATCAAAAGAACTTTTCATGAATGCAATGGACTTTGCTACCCAATACACGGACATCAGAGAAGAAAAGAGCATTATTATAAATGCGAAAAAGGGTGAGCAATGGATAAAAAATTCTTATGACCACTTTGACATCACAATGGGGTCACTAGACTCTGCTAAGTCTTCTGACCTTATAGGTCTTTTTATATTTTACAATCTCACAGCATATTGTGAAATTAATATAACTGACATTGGATTGTACAGAGATGATGGACTTATGGTTATAAAGAACTCTACAAACTTTAAAATCAATAAAATTAAAAAGCTATTATATAGAGAATTTAAATGCCTGAACTTAAAAATTACTGTTAGCACTAAATTGAAAAAGATGAATTTTCTTGATATAACATTAGATTTAATGAAAAATGTAAACATACCTTATAAAAAACCCAATACTAAACCTTTGTATATACACCCTAAATCTAATCATCCTCCATCTATAATTAAGCATATACCTTTATCTATCGAAAAGAGAATAAGTACAAATTAAGCAAATGAGAAGATTTTCTATGAACATATTAATTTCTATAATAAAGCTCTAACAGATAGTTTTGGGCTTTTGTAGCCACTAACTTATATAAAAAATGAAAATGGAAAGCATAGAAAAAACAGAAGTAGAAAAATAATTTGGTATACACCCCCATACAACCAAATGGTACAGAACAAATTAGGGAAAAAATTCCTTGCATTAATCGTTAAACATTTTCCTAAATATAGTAAATTGAGTACTATTTTCAATAAAAATACCCTAAAATTAAGTTACAGTTTTACTGAAAACTTAGAAATAATTATTAAGAAACATAATGCTAATATCTTGAGTAAACACTTAGACCAAGACCAAAGAAATTTAGACAGTATAATAATAAAAGATGAAGATAAACAAAAATTATGTAACTGCTGAAATCCTCATAAATGTCCTCCTAATAATAAATGTTGCACTGAATCATTAGTGTACCAATGCAATATCTCATCTATTGAAGAGCCAGACAATGTAAAAGTCTACATTGGATTCACAAGACATAAATTCAAGCAATGTTTCAACCAACATCAAAGTTCTTTTAGGATAAATAAATACCGAAATCAGACATCCCTATCAAAATATTTCTGGCATTTAAAAGAAACCAATAAAACACCTACTGTGAAATGGATATTAATAAGAAAAGCCAAAATATGTAGGTCATTAAATGACCCATGTCCTTTGTGCATACATAAGAAACTACACATTATTAGGTTTATAAAAAATAAAAATTTACTGAATCAAAGAAATGAAATAGCTATTCTTTGCTGACATTGTCAAAGATTTTCCTTAAATAATGTTAAAAATAAGCTGATAAATGAAATATACATATTTATATTTGATATTTTAATAATAATTTTTAAATAATTATAGTAATTCTATTACATTTATTTGTTTTAAAAGTAGTATAGTCTATTAGTAATTAGAATTAGGAATAATATTTTAAAATTGTAGTTTAATATGACGTACTCATATTCAAACCACCCTTTTAGAAAAAAATATATATACAATTACAAATTTAACAGCAAAACAAAAGTGCCGAAAAACTTTTTGCCGTTGATAAAGACCAGACGTCATCATTTGTTGAACAGGCACTCCTATCCTACCTTAACCTAACCTCTTTTCGAAAGTAACTAATATTTTGATACAATAGTTGTCAGTGAAAATGAATACCCTAACCCCTTGTCAAAATGATTGAATTTCCCCGTATCCTTAGAAACTAATATTATGAATTGTATGTGCTTATAAAACTCAGTAAATTTCAAAATAAGTTATTCCAAAATTTGCTTCAAAATGAAACAGGACTAGGGACTTTGATTTAATTCTATAATTGAATTTGAAGTTTTCAGTTTCTGTTTTTGAAACATGGTAATTCCTGTGTAGTGATGGGATCATATTTTTAATTTAGTAAATTTATAATATTTATGCTTTGTAGATTTGTATTGAACACTGTTTTTTAAAAATAAAAATATATAATACGAACACCGGATTATATATCTTACTGTACTTTCTCTTTATTATAACATATATATGTATATATATATATATATATTTTTAAGGAACAACCAAAATGAAGGATGAAATTTTTATATGTTAAATCAAGGGTCAGTAATCCTTGACTCCCAGGCCTGGTCCATGAATAATTTTTGTCTGGCCCGACAAATTAACCATACTAAGGAATTTGCATTTTGTGTTGATTGTGTCAGTTGTTATCCTGTTATACCTGTAGTAAAATAAAGAACCTAGTTTAAATGACATTAACTTGTTTTTTTCTTTAAACCTTCAGACTGAGACAGCCTTCTGGTCAGAGGTCAAGACAATTTATTATAGTATATCTGATATCATGGCCCTCCTCCAAGACACCGCACAGCTGTCTGCCAACTTGTGTGTTAAATAGAGTAACAGAAAAAAAAAAAAAAATCTGTATTTCCAAGTTACTTTAACATTCACAACTTTGGTTAAATTTCCCAATTAAGAGTATGAGTAAATGATTTAATGGAATCAACAGCCACATGTCTATGACCAAAGCAAATCTTCAAGTTGGAAGACATCAGCTGTGGTTTGACCTAGAGAGGGATGGACTCCGCCAGGTCTATTTGCCCCTCTGCATGAATAAATACCTCTCCAACTTTCAACCCATATATATGAAGGGAAATGGTTAGGTGCTCAGCTACACAGCAACCATACAACCACACCTGGTCATGGGACTAATAATAATAATGATGATGATGATAATAAACTATACTCAAAACTTGTATTTTATCTTGTTTGTACAAATCCAAAAATATCATTGAAAACAAAACTCAAGATACTCCCCCTAAAGACAAGCTGTAGTTAAAATTGATCTCTGAACTTCAACAAACTACTAAAAACTGACTATTGTGATTTAGTGTGATCATGAAAGATTTTAGCAATTATGTGCAATTTGTATTATTTTTTCTTCAATTCCAAACCAAACCAAACCATTTAATTAACACCATAATTGTCAAACAATTATAGAAGCAACACCTCATAAATACATTAACAGAATTAATGTTCCCAATGTTTTCATTATCAAATCCCCATTTGACAAATGAAGTGTACAACATTACAGGTATTGGCCACATTACATCATAATAAAGTTTGTGAATTAAACACATCTTTGAATAAAGTACATGATACCCACCCAGTCATCCCCCAGGATATATAATCTAATGCATATTAAGTTACATGTTGACACAGTTTGAAAATTAGTGATATGCTTTTTGCATTATCATATGATTATATTATCATGCAAAAATTTAACTCTGAATAGGGTAGTAAAAGAAATCCGAAGGAATAGCAGTGGATGTCTTTCAGAAACCAAAAGTATTAAGTGATAGGAAAATGTCCTTAGAAACAAAGAAAAGAGTGCTCAATATAAATATGTAATATCTAAACATCTCTATGGTATTGAATACTGGGCAGTCTAAGTAACAGATGAAGAAGTGAGTTTAAGTAACAGATGTGATTCTTCCAATGAATGCTGTGAATATCATGGACAGAACACATGAGCTATGAGGAAGTCCAAGGAAATTGATACTTACAATCAGAAAGAGAGCCTGGAGAATTTAACACACAGAGGACATAATGAAGAAAAGAGAAATGAAGGGGGTGAGTAACCTTCTTAATGAGTGTGTGACTGAATGTATGGTAAAACTATGTCAAAGGGTGGTAGACTCAAAAGTTATTTAAAGCAAGAAAAGACAGGAAGTTGTGGAGTACCATGATTACACACATCCTAAAAGGACATAGCAAATAAAAAAACCTCAAGTCTAAATAATGCATATGATGTTAGGCGAAAATGACACCTATGTTAGATATTCTAAATAAAAAGAAAAGAAGTATTCTAAACTGGACTTGCCAAATGAAAACTAAAATAAGAATCAGTTAACTCATTGATTTTTACTTATTGTTCCTTAAAAAGTTTTGAAGCAAGTCTCAACTGTCATTTAATTTCATTATTCTTATTAACTCCTTCAAAGTTGACTAAGAAGATAACAGCTTTTTGCTGTTACTGCTTTGAATGGATTGCTAAAGATCTCATAGAGCACCAAACTTTTCCCTTAATTATTACAACATACCAATGAAGGGACATTATGTAAAGATATCTGGTAATAGTACAGCGCAGGAGTAGAGTCATACCATTTCCAAAGCATGGTTAGAAGTGAATATCAGCAACTTCAGCTGATATTCAAACTTAGTTCATCAATTTCATTTTTTTTCAAATACTTTTTATTTCTCTTTCTTTTTTTAATTTATTATTATTGTCATGGGTCCTTACCTATAACTACAGAATGAACTCTTCCTAACACTATGTATACTACGCCTCTCAAGAGAGAGGGACGAATTGAGTCGAGCTGATAGTAGTTCACTCCAAACCAGACTGACAGTCATACTAACACCTTCCACATCTTGTATTATTATTTCGTATAATATACCTTCGTTATTTCTACTCTTGTGTTCTTGTTCTCCCTTGGTCCTAACCTGGACCATAACAATTATGAACCTTATAAGCATAACACAGGCTCAGATTAGTCCCAAAATTAAGCATATTTTAAGCATAAAATAAGGTTCAATTTTTTTTTTATGCAATTTTATGGAGCATGAAGTTCAGATTGTTTTGAGATAAATAAAATTTCACCCTTCTCAAATTTTGAAATAAATTTTGTTTTGCAATAAATCCTAGCTTTGTACTTAGAAATTTGAATTTACTCTTAAATACACTGTGACGAAAGCAGATAGTTTAAACATGCCTACACGCATCTATTAAGGTTAATTTCCACCTAGCAACAGAATAAAGGTCACGTGGGAGTCTTATGACATTTTGGGAAGGCAGGTCAAAAGGTTGACTGACCCAATTACCCGTAGTGACAAATGTCTAGACAGAAGCTAGACAGGGGGCTGATGTAAGCTGGAATTCGTGCCAAAACTTAAGACACGTGATAGTCAGAGATTCACTCGAGAATCAGTTGCTATCTTGACTTTGAAGAGGCAAGACCTGAAGTCGAAGCGCTGATAGTTTATGAACGGAAAGATAAGACTCATTTGATAGTGATGGAACTTATCTAGTTCAACCCAGGCAACTCCAGACAAGAAATATAACAAGAAGTATTGCTGTTCAAGAACCCCAAATTGAAGATGCAGAGAAATTTATATGCTGAGGATTCAGCCTGTGTTTAAAGAAAAAGGAAAACCAGAGAAGAAAGTGTATACCTCTGTTATAAGCTGAATTGTGTAAAGAAAAAGAAGGAAAGAAAGAAGAAAACCAAAGAGAGGAAGAAAGTGTATATCCCTGTTGCAGTGAGTCAGGTTTGGAAACTGAACTGTCTACAGAAGAAAAAGGAAGGAAAGAAAAAGGAAAAACAAAGAGAGGAAGAAAGTGTATACCTCTGTTACAGCAGGACAGTGTGTGAAATTGTGTTTGTGTCGAGAAAAGAAAAGAAAGGACAATGATAAAAAAAAGAAAACTGAATATAAAAGATAAGTAATCATATTTTGGACCCGTAGTAGAAAGATATACATACATCCATGAATATTATGTTCTTGCAAACAACTTTCCACATGTCAAAATAATAATTGTAACTCCTATCCCATCTCTTTTGTGTATGTGTTGGCTTCTGCATTCAATTCATAGTAATTCATACTTATATTTTTGTATGTTCGGGTTCAGTTGAATCCATTTGGAGTTAGGCGAATTTTTATATCCTGACGTAAGTTTTGAGATCTGGTCGTCGGATGTTTTAACTCATACTTATCTGTTCTTTTATTTTGATATTTGTATATTTGTACACATTAAAATTCTTGTATCAAAAATCGCTAAGCCTTCTCGTTCATCCTTGTATTGTGGATCAGTATTCGTGTTGAAAACGAAGCAAACCTGGGAAAGATTACTGTTCGATTATCCCAACCGAACAGTGGTCTTAAAAATATTTTTTGTTTACCAATTGTCCATTGTCACGATCTGGGAGAGATAGCTTGTATCTCTCCACGGGTGTGAGAATGTATATATCTCCTAGTCGGCATATGATTGCCTTATAAACCCATTCGTCGACTGGGGCATATGACAACACTTAATAACAAAGAGATGGTTCATACAGAATAACAATTACTGAACTAAACAGAACTTGAAATTTTAGAATTTGCAAATTTTAAATGAGAAATAAAGCTCAAATTTGTAAACAATTTGTTAAGAATGACCAAACTCAGCTAAAATCACCTAAGAAAAAAAAAGAAAGAAAAACACACACACACATTGTAACCATTACAAATCATTCTTCTTAGTGATATATAGCATTACTGTATAGACATTTGTTAGATTGAAAGACAGTGGAATTCATTAAATTCCCATAGATGAATAAATTCACAAGCAATAGCTTACAAGATTATCTCAAGTTAAATATTGTCTTACTATGAGTATCAAAGATGAGACGTAGCAAAATGGTTATTAATATGAAAAATGGAATTGGTAAATCAAGTTTGAATTTTGGCTGAGCCTGCTTGAATCCAATTAGGACTATGCCTTTAAGAAAGGCATGAATCTACTGTATTCCATTACCAGATGTCTTGAGTATGATAGTTAATGAAGAGTGGGTTGAGTGACACTTAAGAAAACCACTCTCCCATAAATATTACCCAGGCAGTAAAAACTGTAAAAGAAAAAAATTTGACCCATTGTTAACCTTGACAGGAGCCAGCATTCTGTAGTATTACTATGTATGGTTTGTCACAGAAGTGCTTGATCAGATAAATAATTTTCCCAATTGATGGCTTGTCAATGAAATATAGCCTGTCATTATAAAAGGCATTTTCTTTTTTTAAGATATCAATTATAAAATATATTGATTTCCTTACTTGCAATTTTCAAAAGGTGTTTGACCGTAATCGTAGACCAGAGTTGTAGAAGATGCTACTCTCATATGGCATCCTCCAAGATTGAAGTTAAAACAATAGAGAAGATCAATAGCAATAACATGATTTTTGTTTTTTTTTTTGGTTTATAATCAACTGTACTTAAAATTTGACAACTTCATAACTGATGTCAATGTGGCTTAAGCAACTAGAGAAAGAAAAATTTAAAAGTTACTAAAAACATTATTTTGTACTGTATTCAAGAATTCTATTGATTCAGTTACACTGAAATTTTTTTTGTATTTATTAGACTCAAGCATAAAAACAAATTAAAAGACCATTTAAGCAACTTGCAACACCAGGGCTACAGTTGCGCAAAAATTAAGCAACCTGATTGGCCAAAATCTTAAGTTGCTAAAAAAATTGTATCATTGTTGCATATGGCTACAGTAACTTGTTTCCAGTTTTAACTGACATTCACAAAGGTTGCATCATATCCATTTACTGTTTGCTATTGGCTGGATTCTCAAAAAACCAAATGAACATAAAGTTTATCAATTTGCAAGAAAGAGAGAAACTGGTGAACTTTAACTTTGCTGATGATATAGTAGCTTTATCAAATAACACTTAGTGTCTTCCAAAGCATGTAAATGTCATTGGAGATTGTTCTGTAGAAATAACAAAATGAGAAAGGACATGTTGTCGGGAAATCATCACTCTCCAAATAACATTCTTATAAGTGAAAACAAAATAGAAATTGTTGATAACAGTTTACTTGGGAAGCCAAATTAACAAATAGATTGATATGGACCAAGAAATAGTCTGTAGAACTGGCAAAGCGTAAACAAATCTGAGAAAAATCTGGAAATCAAAATATTTGCCCTCAAGGCAAACTTCCCTCCATTGATTTCTGGCAGTGGAATGTGGCACCTGAAATTCAACCAGGAAAAGAAACTGGATGCATTCTGTATGAAATGCCTTAGGAAAATACTATGGTCAAGTGGAATGATTTTATAACTAATGACCAAGTTAGGAAACAAGCCAATCTATATCCCATTTGAAAAGAAATCTGCAAATAGCGAATGAAATAACTTAGTCGTGGAAAAAGGTACCTACCTCCTAGGTTTGGATTTCAAGTTCCATGGTAGATTCCTAATAGAAAACAGAAGTGGGGCTGGCCAAAATCCAACTGGTAATGAATCCTTTAAGAAAACCTTAAATAAGTGAAGAGCTGGAATGACATCAGGTTGCTGATTGCTTACTGATCAATGGAAAGTGTTAATTGATTATAAAGATGAGCTAAACTAAGGATGAATCTAAAACCAACTGGATGTTTTTTGTACTTTTTATTTTGTTTTTCCAGATGGTGTTAAAATGAATAAGGCACAGAGAAAAGCAAACATTTGAGATTGCTGCATTATTGCGGAAAAAATTATTTTACAGAAAAAAAAAAAAATGTCCTGGCAATTTATAGAATGAGTATTCAAATTTCAATGATAGATCAATCTACAGTAATTATCATAACTTCAGAATAATGTATTTTGTACAGTTGATGTAAATTTTCTTTTACTTTCTATTTTTATTTTTACAAAAAAACAGAAATGTTATTAAAAATTATTTAAGACTGGAAACAAGATTTTTTTAAAATTTCGAATCATTTGAAAACTTTTATTATAAATAAAAATAAATTGGTTTATTTAAGCAGCAGACAAGTTTTTCCTTTTTGCCCATCCAATGTAAACATTCTGACACAAATATAAATATAAAATTCTTTTAAAATGTGATAATTCAGATAAAGAAAAAATGAAAGTAAAGATTATTGAAACAACACTGCAAAAATAAAGAAACTATTCAATTTATATTACTAAATGTGTTTAATACATTTTTAGCCTTTCCAAATAAAGAAAGTAATAAAAGTATACACATTAACAAGAACTTTATGCTTTGAACTAATATACACATCACACATATATGCATTACTACATTGTCAAAAAATATTGATTCAAATTTTTAATAAATAAGACTCAACAAAAAACAAAATAAAACACAGCAGAAATACATTATGTCTGTCAAGAGTTCAAATATACAATTCTACTGAAATGGAAACCATTCCAGAAGATAGTAAGAATTTTCTTACCATTTTTGCATTTAAGTATTTTCAATCTGTCAAATAAAAAAAAAATAAAAAATTGTAGACAGATTTAATTTTATTAATGTTTTGCTTTGGGAAACTGTCCAATAATTGCATTGATTTTGAGCAAACATTTTGGAATTGTAGTAATAATAATAATAATAATAAAAAGAAAGAGAAATCAAATCAAAATAATGTGTAATCCAAATAATCTGATATCGTGGTTGGAGGTCATATTTAACCTCGAAGAATTGCCATTGCTTTCTATATTGTCCGCAAGGCTCGATATTTCTCTTTCTCCTCTTCTGTTGAGTCCTGTTCATTGTAGATCATAACCACATCATATTTGGAAGCTACTTTCTAAAATTTCATCTTAGAGTATGAATGTTGACAACAACAATAACAACAACAACAACATAAGCAGCAGATGTCCATGGAGAAAGGAAAAAAAGTGGGAAAAATATCAGAAGGTAAGAACTATACAGTATATATTGGTCTTCTTTCACTCAGCCAGTCACCATGTGAATTGTAAAAACATCCAGTGTCACATTTAGAAATTCAAACGTTCTTGGAATGACAGCAGTACATAATAGAGAGGTAACATGGTCTCCCACTACAATAGGCATTTATACATATGCTATATATAAAGAAAAAAAAAACAATAAAAGCAAAATCTTGCCCTTCCAATTAAAAATAAAGAATGGTGTCTAGTTCTATACTCATTTTATACTTACACAGTGCATCAGGCATCAGTAGTCACCTGATAAATTCTCTGTTCAGTATAAAAGGAATAGAAAGGGAGAAAAAAGAACCTCTCTTTGTCACTGGAAACTGGTGGTGGTGACAGGAGCTTTAGGGACCCAAAAATAAAAAATAAAGTATGCCTTCTGAGTATAAGCTACAAGTGTAAAATTCAACTTCACTTTTACAAGTAACAAATAGCTAAAGGGACTTTTACAGGATTTTTCTAAATAGAAATGAAAATGGATAAAAGTTTTATCATTGGAGAAATGGAGGGGGTAATTTGCTATCAGTGGAAGCCAGCAAAACTCTGGCCTTAAATTTAAGGAGATATTAATTAAGCAATAGTTCTAGTAAAGTTAACAGATTTCTAAAAGGCAAAAAGAGCTATAAGAAGTTGAAAGGGACTGTAAAAATTGGGCTACTGACGGTGAGGCATCTCTGTGTATGTGTTAGATATCACAGCAAAATCCAGTGGGTGACTGAACAATACACTCATGTACACATATATACATACATACATTCATTCATACATACACACACACCCACAGGTTAAAAGAAAAAATAACCCAAGTATATAGCAACTCTACTTACAGTTTGTGGCTACAATTACTCAGGTGAATTTATTTATTGTTTTGTTATATTATTTTGTAATACAAATTCAGCTGTAAATAAACTGATATTTGGAACAATAGGTCATTGAAATGAAATTAGGGAGAGGAAAAAACTGAGTATTGATAGAATAGAGAAGGAAGTTGACATTTGATGAAACAGATATTTTGTTTCATAAGAATTGGAACTGAATTCTCAAAGAAATAAAAGTTAACTGGACATTTTTAATTCAGTTTCCTAAATATAGAAATACAAATATAGGATCAGAAAATAAAAATCTGATTCTCTACCTAAAAGAATGCAGAGAGCAAATTTGAACTATGACTTTTGAAGGATTTTCACAACTTTTAAAATTTCTAAATACAACTGTCAAGAAATTAGTCTAACTAGAAGCACGCAGGCAAAAAAGAAAGAATTTGTATACATATGGATATGTATACCTAATACAAAACTGTACAAAATCCTATACCAGAAGTTAATTGTCTAAAAGATGAAAAATGCACTCATGTGTTTCTCTCTCCTGCCAGGACACTTGATAAACAGAAGACACATTTATATTTCTCTTTTTAAGATCCTAGTCAATTTATCAGTGATGCAAGGCATGAACAACATAAAATGTCAAGACTACAAGTGATTACCACTGTATTATGCTAGGATGTGTTAAAACTATCCTACTGCTAAAATTACCTTGTAGCTCTCTTAAAAATTTAAAGCTTCTTCCTTTTCTGTTTATTTTTAATGAACTGGGAAGCTACCTATTCAATTAATTTTACATACAGACCATAATGAAAAAAACTATGGAATATACTAAAATGAGAAAAGTCAGTTTATAAAACTGATCATTATGAATATGAAGCATAAAAGATTGTTGTTTGCTTTTTTTCACCCCAATAGCTGTTGTTTGGTTAAAACCTAACATTTTTACCAGACGAGTTGTTCTTTTCCTCGTATCAATATTTATGTTGAATGAGTTTTATAAATGCCATATTTTCCTAGAGTAAAAATGCTTACTCTTTGGCTTGGGCAAAAAATATGGCAACATTTTTATTATATAAGCAATGACCTTTACCTGTGACCAACAAGAAATGCAGACATCAACATGAAACGCATACTGTTATTATTCTAAGCTTTGCTTCCTCTAACACACAAACCAAATGTTGATTACAGTATCTGCTGTTCCAAAGAGACTATCCATATAAGTATCAAAGCAAAGTATATAATTGATAGCATACAACAATACAACTGTCAAATAAAAAACAAAATGTTTCATGTTTGGTCTATTTCACATGAACACTAAGTCTAGAAATCTGGAAGTTACTTTTTTTGTTTTTCCTTGTTTTTTTGTTTTTTTTAAATCAAGCTTAAAATTATTTGCTCAAGCTTAAGACTAATAAAAATAACAACTAAAATAGAAAACATTCTTTTCTAAAATTTAAATTAACTATCTACTACCTACAAAATATATTACTCTATATTTTATCAAATCTAAATGGTCCTCTACTTATCTACTGACCTAAAGGAGAAAGAAATAAAAGAAAAAGTATATAATCTAATAAAATACTTGGGGGGTAACAAAGATCCTAAATTATGCTTTAATCTCCAAACTGAAACAAAAATTTATGCCCAAGAGAGAACAGCAAAGAAGTAACAAAGTCCTCCACTTTTTCTATATTTAAGATTACTTTTTCCCTACTATAATTATATTTAAGATTATTTTTCCCTCTATAATTACTTTTAAGTATGATCAGGTATAAATTTTTACCATGTATAATAAATTTAAAATAATGTTACTTTCTCTACTATTTTATAAATGATTACAGCAAAATGAAAACTAAACAATTATTAGATAATAATTGAAAAAAAAAAAAAAAAGATCAGTGATTAACGGAAAACATTAAGAGATATTGCATAGGATTACAAAATAAAAAAAAAAATGACCCAATGTCCAAATATTTTTTAAATGCAAAGAATAGATTGTTTATGATGTAATAATTAAAGAAAAAGCTTTTTTTTTTTTAAAAATCTGATGAAATTCCAAGAAGGGCAGTGTCATTAAGCAAAACTGCTGAGTGACCAATTAAAAATGCACCTCATATACATTTTTTTCTATAAGTCATCTAGAATGGGAGACATCAGAAGAGATAAATGTCATCTTTTCCCCCCAGCTCTCATGTGAAACAAAATGTGAAGAAACTGCTGGGGTCCAGGAGACAGTAACAAAACAAAATTGACAAAAACGTGGGATTTTTTTTTTTTTTTACACATACAAACAAATTTAGTTCATAAAAAAAGATGAATGACCTATTATTCAAAATTCAGTGTATATGAAACTGAATATTTATATTTGCCCATATACATGCACACACACACACACACATACATACATACATACATACATACACACACTTGCATCTAATTATTTTTCTTCCAAACCTTTGAAAATGTCTTAATATTTAAAGAAAAAAAAAAAATGTTGAAATCTTTCTTTGCCTCCACTGAGCTGCTTCACTTTCTGTTCCATTCAGAATTGTCTCCAGTCATCAGCCAATTAGATTTCTTTATCTCTTTTTCCTCTGCTAGAAGTCAAGAGATTTCTTGATGTTAGAGTCATGTCGGTGGTAGGTAGGGAGACGTCCAGAATGCAGACTGTCCAGAATCACAAAAAGCAAACTGGCAACAAGGTAGGGGTTAACTACGTCGCTGTGCCGTGGAATACACGGACACCAGAGAATCAGTACACCCAGCCGCAAGCTTGACCTGAAAAATAAAAATGCAATTTCATAAAAAAAATAAAAACTATTTGGATTAACCAAAATAAAAAATTATAATCTTTATTCAGCAGCTAATTAAATAAGGATAGGGAATTTTAGCAGTAACCACTTCTTATTATTGCAATAGTATCAATATATATTAAATAATAAAATTACAAGAATTCATGTAAAGCTTGAAAATATTACTCTCGTCTGATTGGTTTTAATCATAATACACTTAGATGGATGATTATTTAAAAATATTAAACTATTGTAAACAAAAATTTTATAAAATTGTTTAAAATCGAATTGCTGGCTCTGGAGACAAACAGATAACATAAAAAAACAAATCTGTTTTAACTTTTGATGCAGCAACTTTAAAAAATGAGTTAGATTTGAAATAGTCACCAAGATTGTTTAGCTTAAAATTGACATTGCAGTAAATAATAGTAAGCGTCTTTAATATTCATAAATATTACAAGGAAAAGAAAATAAGCATTGTTGTAAAGACACCAGATATGTCAAATAATAAACAACAAAATGAAAAGCCATGTTTAAGAGGAACAAAGTGATTTCAAGCATAATCAGAAATAAAACAAATATTTCAAGGGTTCATTAATTACTGCTTGTAGAAATCTAAATAACTGAACATACTTTGTATGGATGAAAGGTCAAACATCGGACAGGACCAATTCTCTGGCCCAGAAAGCCCTCATGGTTTTTTATGACACTGCGCTGTTCCCCTGCATGATTCAGGATTACAATGGCTTGATTTGAACCACTGAAAGAGGAAAAAAAAAACAACAAAAAAAAAACATACTATTAACTTAGGAATAGAATTATATATTTTTTTTTTTGTACAAACATTATAAGAGACATTGATGGTTACAGAGATATTGCTCAAGACAATAAAAAATGAACATCGAGTTTCTTGAATCATTGTATTTTAGAAAATATGACTATCTGCATGAACAAGTAAAATTGTAAGTCAATATTTGCAAATTAATTTTGGCACAATGAAAGTCACAATTATTAGGTAAATAGAGAAACTCTTTGAAACAAAACCTAAAAATATTCAGCTTCTTAAATCTCTAGCAAAACAGATTTAATAAACTCTTTTAGATAAGAAACATCTCAAATTTATATAATTCTAGAAAAAGAATATTACATTCATTCTAAAGTTTGAGTAGTTTGTTAAAAAAAAGAAAAAAAGAGAAAAGACTACTTTTAATTTAATTTCCTATTATGAAGGTTATTGTTATAATACACACATGGACTTGGTATAATTGGTTAATGGATTCTCTATGCTTAGGCTATTGCTGTAACACCTGTATAGTTAGCATGAAGACTGACTCCAATACAACTACTACTATCAACCTCATAACATAGAACTCTTTATAGTATTGGATGAACTGATAGAGTCACCAGGGGTGTACTCTTTACTCCACATCTCCCACTTTTGAGATTACTACTTTATTAAATAATATTTTTATTTAACATTAGTATCTCCCCCTCCTCTTTCTGGAGAGTTCACCAATATACTTTGTAGCATTTTCTTTCCCTTGAATGTGTCCTTATAGGATCTCCGATTTGTTTTGGTGCTGACACATCAAAAATGTTGTACAGCATTTTAACCAGTTCTTCAGGTCTTTCATCAGTGAATTTTTTCTTCAGCTAATTTTGGTGCCTCTTATGTCGAACTTTTTTTTTTCCTACCGTTCAACTTCAAAAAAGTTTCTTCTGTACTTGGTAATGAGTAGTTCTGTTGTTCAAGACAACTATTTAATCCAGTTGAGAAATCTGCACAAACACAAATTTTGTCATTTATTTTTCTTTACATACACCACTGGTGCAGCCGATTTCAAATGGTTTATTTTCTGCAATACACCAATTCTTTCTAGTCTGCCCAACTTGTTCTAATGCTTCAAACGGTACGCCCCATTTTGGTTTAAATACTGGTGTCAAACCTATTTTTGAACACTGACCCAGTTCATTAGACAGAACATCAGGAAAACATTTTTTTAATTCTTTCTTCAGTTTTTTTTTTTTTTTAGGTGACTTTTTAAATTTATCACTTCTTCACTTACATTTTTACAATAACCATTTATTGGCAAATCACACAGTTCGAATAGTTCCATCCAGTCCGCATTGAATAGATTCGTCACATTTCTTAAAACATAAGCTTTTGTTTTTACCTGCTTATTTCGAAAATAAACATCACCTGTTAATTCTCCCCACAAAATAATTTCTCACCAGAAACTGAAGTTGTGACTTTGTAAGGTTTTTCAATTTCTTTCCATCTGGTTTCATTTACTATTGAAATTTCACTACCAGTATCTAGTAACATTTTTACTCCAACATAATTGATTTGCACATTGACAAATTTTCTTTTGTTTTGTGCCTATTTTTTCTGTCGCAGTATTGTGTATTAATTTCTTCCTGCGAAAATCTTTTCTTGGTTTAGTTCTGCAGTGTGATTTGATATGTTCCTCCTTACCACAGTTATAGCATTCAACATTTTCCCAAGATGTAATTTTCCACATCTGAAACAAGGTTTTATGTTCCTTTTTGTGCATTTTTCCTTAGCTTTTACCAATGGACATTGTTTATTCTGAAGTTTTTCAGAATCATGCTCCAGATTTAGCATTGTTTGGCAATCGTCCACTATTTCCTGTAATGTTATGTTATTATTATGTTCAATATTTGCTAAAATTTTCATTCGTATTTCAGTATCTTTTTCCATTGTTAGACCTTGCACAAAAATTAATCTCTTGAACTGGAGTCATTTCCTTAAGTTTAAATTGTTCACATTCTCTGTTGATGGTACCTGCATATATGACGAAATTTTCATCCACTTTTTTGGTTAAATTCATGCACTTCCAACAAGCTTGAAACAGGAAACACTTATCACTAAAAATTTTCGTCAGAATGTGTACTGTGTCTTCAAACCCTATTTCACCTGGTTTTCTCAGTAAAATATAATTGTAGTACTTTTCATTTTCTATTTGCACAATTTTTCTTAACAACAACCTGATTTTTTATCTTCTTCCCAGCCACTGCATATATATTTCTTTATGTCTGCAAAAGTCTGTCATCAGGATTATATATGAATTCTGATACAGTGTATTGCACTTTGTCTAGCATAAAAGATTTTGAAGTATTATTCTTCAAAACCACTTTAAACAACTCTTGTTTTTGCAACTGTAACAAATGTTAGGTATTTTGTTGTTGTTGAATTTCAACTACTGAAGCCAAAATTTTCTTCATATCTGAAAGAAAAAATATTTTTTTGAACCAACATGGTTGAAATTCTTGTAACTCCTGTTGTACATTTATGAGTTTCAAAAATCTGGTTGCCCACTATTATAACTCCACTTATAATGTGGTACTTGTTATACCATGCTTGAGTTCAAGTTCCTTGTTGTTAACTATTATAATTTCAGTTATAATGTTGCAATTTTATCATTTGCTTGTGTTCATGTATACTTGTCGCCAAATATTATAACTTCAGTTATAATGTTGTGATTGTTATCCCGCACTCGAGTTTGAGTCTCTTCATCACCAACTATTATAACTTCCTATTGTATGGTTATTGTTATAACACACACTCGTACTTGGTATAATGTAATTTGTTAAAGGATTCTCTATACACAATACTTAGGCTATTGCCATACACGGCTGTTTAAAAGCCTTGTTTTTGTCATATAGGAAAATCCAACATGGCGCGTAAACAAAATATTCGGCAAAAAATCTCATTCGTCAGTAACATTTTAAACACCTCATAGAATGTAAAGTTCTTAAAGAAAACCTATGCCAAACTGTTTTCCTGAATCCTTGATGACTTGGCAGTCCGAAAATGATAATATCAAGATGAAATAACGGAAACTGACCGTGAAAAATACAATTATGCGCAACAGGTTTTCGATCAATTAGTAAACTTCTGGACCTTTTAGGGCAACGTTATAGGATCCAGACGGCTATTGTTTGCACATGGAATTATTCACTGGTAATTAATCTTCAATTTGGTTGTGGAAAATGTCACTCGGCAGTTAGCATGAAGAAATTATGCCCAATTTTCTGAGAAAAATCCCCTTTTTTTTATGAAAAAATATTTATTTTCACTTCAAAATAACATCATTCAAAATTCATTCCTTTCTCTTTCATTTGGCATGAACATCATTGAATAAAAGGAACAGCTAAATGGACCGGCAATGGGAAATACGAAAGATATGTGGCGAAAAAACAATGTCGTCTGCTAAGTGTTGTTGTCATCACCCGGGTCACAGGGTGTTAAACAAAACAAAACAAAACACATCAAGCCATTGTTCAAACATAGGTTATATCAAGCCCTAGTAATGTTGAACCCTTTTTTTTGCTCTCTTTGCTTTTTTATCTGGGAGTGGTAGGTTTTATTACAACTTGTTCTAAGGTTTAATGTTTATTGCTGGCTGGCTGACCTTTGACCTAGATGTCAAAGTCAATTAGGTTTAATTTTCTTTATCACTGCTATTTTTTGGAAAAAAAAAACAACTTTTGGTTTCTGGTGGTTAGGAATTGCAGATAAATCTTTTGCCTTTTACTAAAGATTTCCGTGGCCGGATATCAAATTTTTTTAACCCTTGGCAGTCATATAATTGAAAATTACCAATGGATTTTGTCGCATTTTGAACACCTAGGAATGTTGATTTCCTTCAAAACTCTCAATTTTATGCCTGAAATAGTTTGATTATGATTTAGGCTTTCTGATTTTCAAAAAAAAAAAAAAAAAAAAAAAGTTAATTTCCCATTAATGGGGGAAATATTTGTTTAGAACAAGAAAAAAATGCAAAATTTTCACTATTTTTTCACATTTTACCCACTGAAAAAAATTTTGAGTCATTTACACCAGCTAATTTTACTTCTAAATGAAAGAATATATCCTTTGCTTTCAGAAAATACCTAGTTTCATGGCGTTCAGATCAAAAGTTTCCTTGATATTAGTTTAGGTGATGATAAAAGTCATTTTTCAATATTTTACCCCTATAAAAGTATGAAAATCCATTTTTTGAGAGAAAATAAGCTGTGACAAAATGACTTGCCATTTTTGTGATGATTTTCACTTGGGATAGGAAATTTTTACCATAGGAAACCTGAGTTGACTTTATTAAAGTTCAGTGGGGCTATAGGAAACCTCAAACAGCTGTGCATAACTCCTGTATAGTTAGTATGGTTTACTCCAATATGACTACTACCCTTGACCTCATAACATGGAACTCTTTATAGCATTGGACGAGTGTACTCTTTACTCCACATTTCCCATAACAACAGAATATAGTTAATAAACTAACAGTAGATAGAACTTGAACAATTATAAATGATCTTGGGTCGTAGTAAAAGACGTTGATTATAACCATTGGTTAAATCTGCAATATAACTATCACTGATACATAAGCAACAATAAAAGAAATGACTGTAAATAATTAAGAAAGTTATCTTACCAAGCTATGACGTCTGCATATTGATGCAATTCCATAGCAGACAATCCTTGCTGGGTCTGTATCTTTCGAACAGAATCTGGACTCCTCATATCCCAAAATCGGATATCACCAGCAGAACTTAAAAAAAAAAAAAAAGTATAGTTAAATAATACTATTGACAAACAAAATCACAAAAATAAGTTAATTAAAAGAAAGACATATTTCAAATGAAAAAAAGTCATTGTTTAAAAACAAATATGTATCATTTAACTATAAAGTCAATTTGGGTAGAGATAATATGCCATTATGATACAAGATGGCTGCATTTTATTTCTTGTACAATATACATTAAGTTTTTATTTCTGTTTAGAAATATATCACGGACTCTAATGAGTATAAATAAATATGTCTTATGTGACTGACTAATACTTCTAAAGTCATAATCAGTTTTATAACAAGAAACAATATCTATTGCGGAATTTAAAGATTTTACTCATTAATTGCATAGGACAACACTTAAAAAAGAGGGTAACATTTTTAACATTTTATCACAATCAAAAAATGCATCTTAATACTGACCTATTTTAATCTATGGTATGTCTCAAATTATCTTATTGGGTCATATTTTTGCATATATTTTACAAAAACAAGAAATTGCAATTTAATATATTTGATAATATTGTTCTATCTTGAGCTATTAAATAAAAATACTAAGTTGAAATGTTTGCTATAACTGATACCATTGTAAATATTAACAATGTCATTTTCTTTTCACCTTTAAAACATTTTTTTAATCAATTCACCCCAAGCAAGGTGAAAATGACACACAGATCCAAAGGGATACTGGGAGTAAAAGAGAATGAAAAAGGTTTTAGGAGGAACCAGAAATCCAATTCTAAACAGGAAACAAGGGATAAACCACTACTCTTGTTCAAAAGAACATGGACGCATTAGTTAAATACTTTTATCAAGACAAAAGTTTAAGCTTCAGACAGAGATTTCTATATCACACAAAAATAACTTTCAAAAACAAAAGAGAGATGAAGTAAATAAAAATAAAATGTGTTCTTACCTTGAAGTAACTATCCTGCTGTACGAACCTCGTTGATAGTGAACATTTACTACCCAACTGTTGTGCTCTCGCAATGTCCTTACCAAGCTAAAAAATAAGAACACATTTATTAAATAAAATTCTTACAATGTTTACTAATAATTTATAACTTCAATCTAATGCTGAATATTCAGTAAGGCATGTCTTAATTAGCTGTAAATAATAAACACAAAGCATGTTTCACTTTAATCCACAAGAATACAAAGAAAGTCAAATTCAATACTAAACAAGTAAATGGATGGCTGAAGAAACATCTTATGAAGTTATGCCGTTTAAAAGTAAAAAACAAAATATTCTTATTTATAGCGTTAAGATTTAGAAATAGTAAAAGAGGGAATAAAAATCTGAATATACTTACGACTCAGAAGGCGAGAGTCGGCTGTCAAATATCCGTACAGAACCATCCCCACAGCCTGCCACTAAGACAGCCATGTTGGTAGGGTCACAAGCAATACTAGTTACACAGCTGTCAGCACCAGTAAACAAATCCTACAAAAGAAAAACAATTTAGTAAGAACAGGTGATAAACTAAATAGTCTGATCATAGAGTAATCATAGGGGATGTATAGCTCATGACACTTCCAATGCATCTTTGAGTAAATTATATTCATTTTCTTTTTGTTAAAACAGTATTTTCCAAGTTGTGATCATGAAAGTTCTGAGGACATACAAATGTATCGAGTGTGTTCTTAAATTTTAGCTCCTTTTGTGTTCATAAATTTTCTTTAAATTTTGGGATGTTTTGCCTATATATTTTTTGAGCGTTGTTTATATTCTATTTATACATTTGTGTATGTGTGTGTATCATGTTGTGCTACCTAAAACTTGGATAATGAACAGCTACATGCAAATTGAATGTAGTACAGACTTGCTGCTACCCATTTTGATCAGTACTATGACAAGTACTTTCGATTGTTACATTTAAAGTAGTAATTCTTTTTGTCAAATTCCGAAATGCTTTGTATACACCACTTAACATAATCAATATGCAGAAAGAATAAAGTTTGTGAATAATTCCAAATGCAAACTCTACACATTAATTTGTAAAAAGAAAGGTCATATTAAAAAAATTAGGATAAAATTTTTAAAAATAATTATATTTATAAACAAAAATTTAATTCTTGCACTCTTTGTAACTACATGGAGCCAGCATGCAAACTAAAGTCTAACTTTTTCCATAAACCACTGTTTTAATTACTACTTGATATTTAAAACTTATATTTTTTCATAATGATTAATAGGTAATTATAGGTACATTATTTTGAAATAAGGAATTATGAATACAAATTAGCATAAACAACAAAAAATTAAAAAGTACACAAAAAACAGAAAATTACACCTATAGAATTAAGAATAAAAAATGTTTACCTGAGTCTTTACTTCTCTCTTGATGTCCCAAATTCTTATGATTCGGGCGTCGCCTGTAGTAAATAACGTCTCTGTCACTTGATCCCAGCTTAATACCAAACCAGAACCTAAAAGGGAACATCACAAACAGTAATGCAAAGGTTAAATGAAACTTCTTGAATAAAAAGATAGATTTATAAAACTACTAAAAAGAATTATTACCAAAAAACATTTGAGTTATTAAAAGCAAGTCTTCATTTTTAAGCTCTTTTCTTTTAGATTCTAGAATAAAAATAAAATCTCAACTCAAAGATATTCATAGTTTATAGTTTTCCAAGAAGACACTTATTAATAAAATTAGATCATTTGAAAATATTTTTTATCATTGCAAATTTTAATGAATAAATGAAAAAGAACAATAATGAGAAAAAACTTTTGCTTAAAGTGAAAAAAAATTACCTCGCTGCAGGGGCAGCATTTCAGATAATCCCTGGAAAGCTGTAACCAAAACCTGCTTATTCTCCTCACTGTAATTTCGCCACACACGAACAGAACCATCATCTTTAGAAACAAAGATATAAAAACTAATATAAAGAGAATTTGTTAAAAATTAAACTATATAATCCTATTATTTATTCTTTCGCTCCTCAGATCAAAGTGAAATATGAATACAATAAATGATTCTCATTCTTGTCCCCCAGTGTAACAATTTTCATCAAGTTGTTCAGAGGTCATGATATTAACAGGGACAAGCACAAAATGAAAACTGAACCTGATTGGAATACAAATCACAGTTATAAAAAGCAGATCTTTGGTCAACACACAAAATTATTTCTATTGTGCTGGCATGAATAAATAAATGAATATTAAATAATATTTTAGTAAAATTCAGTTGAATTAACATAAAAGCCAACTGACCTGATCCACACATCAGTAAGGCTTGATCATGAGGGTTAATAAATTCCATGGAGGTAATACGGCCACTTTTGGGTTGATTGTTAACAAAACTTAGCTGAATGCCTTGTTCCCAGTCCCACACACTAAAATAAGAACATATTTAAAAAAAAGATGCATTATGACAACTGTAAAATAATTAAAAAATCAATACTGGTAAAATAGCTGGAATATTTACAACCAGCACTGTCAGACAAGAACTATTCAACTTGGGTCAGAAATTGATAAGATGAACTAAAATGATGCTACTTTGAAATGGATTCCCAACTTCAAACCTCTGTGAGTTTAATATTAAATTATTTTTCAAATTTATATCAAAGAAACAAATTAAGCAGAATAAGTTCTTTTCATTATCCTTAAGTCCATCAATGGTCAGAAATTTTACTTTCAATGGTGATTTTTAGTTTTGAATAAAGTCAGAAATTTTAAGGAGCCAATTCTGGGGTATCTGACAAATTTAGGTGATGTTTTAACAAAAAAACATTGTACAAGAATATGACAATCACATATGGCATCTCACTCAATGACAACTCACAACCAACTGAATAACTCCAGAGGAGAGTGTCTGTTCACAAATGCAGTAAGGTTCCTTCTGATAGGTTGCCAAGTTACAAAGACACACAGCTCATTAATATATTCAGAATGATTACTTTCAAGACAAACTTCATATTAGTTAAACATGGACTGAAGTTAAAAAAAAGATTCAAATAACAAACATTACCAATGAACTAATTTTTAATAAAGAATTCTTTACTTTTGTCATAAAGGGATTTTAAAATCACTTACCTCACGTTATCTTTGTCTGCAACAGCTAGGTGGGCTTCATATGGATGAAAGCGGAGAATATTAGGAATACCAGAATTTTTATTGACAAAGATTTGATCATCAAATCGATTGTAGCCTACAGAAAGGGAAAAAATATCAAAAAGTTATAAATTTTCTTCATTTTACGAAAGTTGGGTTTCATTATTTTTTTCTCTTACCCTTTCATTTTATTCTTTTTCTAAAGGAAGCAGTAATACAAAATACATTAGACATTACATCAGGTCACCTTTGACAAATCATAGCATGTGTAAGCTTCCATAGTGAATAAGATGTTACAATAAATAAATAAAATGTCTATTATTATTATTTTATTTAATAAAATCTGAGTTTCTTTAGCACTAAAGCATTGGATTTTGACCTGAAAAATGAGGATTCACAAAAATATTTTGCCACAACTACATCACTTTTATAGAGGATTTAATGTCTCAAAATTTTTTTATCTCTTAAGAGAAATATTGCCCCTGGGAATGTAGATTGTAAGTTTTCTCATAAGGAAATTCTAATGGACAAATAACATGTGTGACTTCTATCCTTATGAAAATTGAAACATTGTACTGTTTCTTCAATTACTAATGCTCTGGGTATCTGTGTATATGGCTTATTGACTGTAGATTCTTCAATACCATCTACTTAAATAACCTATCTACTCATATCTTGACCATTGGGTCAGGTTTTATCCATTAATATCTTATTGAAATAAAATAATAAAATGTAGGACATAACTTTAATTTCACCAATGCCAGCCCCCCCAAAAAGAACATAACCCTATAATGAGAAAATATTAAGAAAATATATTTATAACAATATTACCAACTATTAACACACATTTAAAACAAAACTACATTACATCACCATTTTTCTACAGATCCATTATTCATGAATTTAACTTATCTCATTCAAATACATATATATATATATATATATATATATATATACACACACACACAAAGATATGAGATATACTTTAATGAAACATTTTTCAAAACATTCTGCAGCGTCTCACTAACCTTTACACACTTTAGCATCCAGAATGTTTTCTTACACTTATTTGAATATTACCTGTTAATTCATTACATATGACACGCATCCAATCAAAACATCCTACTGCATCTTACTAACTTTTACACACATTAGTGTCGAGAATGTTTGGCATACATATTTAAATATTATCTGCTACTTCATTACATGTTACACATATCTAACTAATAAGAAATAGCCAAACAAAACATACCATTAATCTGCATCTCTCTGCTTTTTATCATTTATAATTTCTATCTTGATCTCTGATGAAACTTTAATAAAGTGAAACATGTTAGATTAAGATCTGTTTCCTACTTGTTCTTTATCCTATCATTTTGTCGGATTCCTATCCATACTTGATTTATATTATTGAAGTGTCTTTGTAGCTCATATATCTTGACACAATTGGAATATTTTTATCAGTAGTTATATTTGGTGCAGATATATCAAGTCTAGATAGATATGTCTTGCCTAAAATAAAATAAATAAGACCTTGTAAGGTCAGAATTTTATTCCCAGAGGTAATAAAATAAAACAAAATTAGTAAAATTTGCACAAATAAAAAAAATTAAACAAAAAAAGAGTTTTATAAGATGTTATGAAACTAAGTAGCAAAGAGTGTAGCTTAAGTAGCATGGAAGTGAGTACAGAAAGAACCTAAAAGCTATTTTCAAACTTATAGTTAACCAATCATGTAATTTTATTTTGGCAAAGGTATGAACCTTGAATTTTCTTGTCCTATCTTCAGTTGTCTTAATCTGATTTTGTTTTATCACAAGCAATTGGAGAAAGCAGAGGACAAAGAGGGACATACTATAATTGACACGTTGACTGCCAGAGGTCAATTACAAAATCTGACTTTAAATGCCAACTTTATAATAGCCAACTTAGTTGATAAAAATTTTTTATTAGTTTATTTATAGCTTCAACATTGTGTTCACACTATAAGTATCATTGTGAATAAACTTGCTGTCGCCTGCAGATGAAAATGTGTCAGAAAATGCTGGCTCCAAGTTATCTCAAAGTTGGCAGTCAATGTTTTAATAGTCTGACAAAAGAAACAAGAGGCTGCTTTATCCAATGTGAATAATTGCTATTGGATCTCATATACGTATGTTCAGAAAGAAGGATGAAAAACAAAAATCAGTAAAACCTTTTGGAAGTTAATGCATTTTATAATAGAATGTACACATTTATACATAGTAGCACAAATGTATACTGCTTGGAGCCATGTACCATAATTTATATGGAAGATACTAGAATAACGAGACTTGATTTTATTTGATAATTGACAGCTTTGTGGAATGAACTAACATCTAGTTCTTATGGAGAGAGAAAAAATAGGAAGAAAAGCCATAAAACTTATACAATAAATGTATATATAAATAATCCACAATAAATTTTCTGATCTATACCTTAGTTTGTAGTACCATATTAGGAAAAAAATAATTGCAACACTCTGAATATGTATTTCAATTCTACAGTAAATGATCACATATACAGATCAATACATAAACAGGTTCTAAAATAAAGGGTGTAACAAGTGTACTCAGATTCTTTATTAATTTATTTACTGGCTGGCAATTATTATTTATAAACTTTAATACTTGCTAAAGAAAAGAGGTTTGTAATTCTGAAACAATTTACAACTTTTTTTTGTTACCTCATAAACATTAGTCCACAAAATATTTTAAATTCATTTATATTTTATTTATACTTTTAAAAAAAAGATCAAACTCCCTGTAGTACTTTACTATAACTAAATCCAACTTAAAGGTTTACCTGCTTTAAACTGTTCTGGTTTGGCTTCATTCCTGACCATAGCATTTCGCTGGAATCTGTAATCCCGTTCCATAGACAGTTTGCTTTCTGGATCCCCTTCATCCCAGGACTTGAGAGGCTGAGCAAAATATTTACTGCTCCACTTGAAAAACTCTGTTGTCACCAATGGCTTCTTGATACCACATTCTTCTTTCTTATCTTCAACCTTAAAAGAAAAACATTTTTAAAAGCAATCAATAATGAAGAAAAATAAAATAAAGCAACTGGTCAATGTTAAACATCAAAAACCCAGGCAGTTAGAGCAGCTGCACAAAATGACACTGGAAATTTATTATTTGGTTGATGCAAAAGATCCAAGCACCAATTTTAAACAATTTTCAAGAAATCTTAGAAATTCACCCAGCTTTTTATTGCTTGTGCAATTAATCAACTTGTTATACTTTGTTTGAAAGCCTTAAGACCAATCCAGAAACTAGGAAAATGGTTCTACATAAACTTACAGAAAAGAACAGGAGATGGGATTTAAACAATTTTCCTTCTATTTTTGCTTAACTCAGATAAAACCATTTTTGGATAATCACTGGCAATGAAAAATGGATTTATTTCATTAACCTAAAATGAAGAAAAACTGTAGCTTGTTCCAAGAGATCTTTCAATAACTCATCTTAAACAGAAACTATGGGGGAACTTCTGTGTTTAATGGGATTCAAAGAGAATTATTTATTACACATTACTGGAAGCTGAAGAAGCCATTACTATGCAATGTTACAAATTCAAATTGAGTCACTTAAATAATGAATTGTAATAGAAAAGATCATTTTATAGGATAAAAGTCAACTGGTGATTTTTGCATTTGTTTTCTGATTAAAACTGCATTTGATTGCATTTGATTCAAATTAAATACATATTAAAAGTAAATCCTGTATTATCAAAACTTTCATTTGGAGTTATAATTTACATTTGATTATAAAGAATATCTAAACTGTTTTAATGTCAATATACAAGGGGGAAATATATATAAGAAAAAAGAGAAACTAAACAAAAACTAAATGACTAAAAAAAGTAAACAGAGAAGAAGCAACAAAATACAACATACCAATCCTGGTCCTTTGTCAAAAATTTTTCGACTAGGCAGAAACTGAGCTGAATAAGGAATCTGTTGACTAGCGGGAGATGCTGGTCGAGTTCGTGAAACTCGTTTGCTTATTCTGGTACCATCTTGATCAACAGTAGCACTTCCGTTTGGATCTCCATGGGAAGGGCTGCGGCGGCTCCTCTCACCAGAACTGTCTCGCCTATGATGACTAGAATTTGAGGGAGGAGCTGCACCACTGCCTTGCTGCTGCTGTTGGCTACGTAATTCTTGAGAAGAGACCATTATGTTTGGGCCACTTGAACCTTTAGCAGTACTATGGTGGACGGCGTCTCTGGTTGTCTCTGAAGTTTTTTTGATTGGGCTGGTCATCTCCCGACGACCTTCAACCCCAGTCTCAGAGTTCCGACTTCGAGGTCTTTTCTCCAGATGTTGATCTAGCTTGGCATCAGATTTAGATTCTGGCAATTCTGTTGAGTGGCTAAGAAAGAGTAGCAAAAAGAAAAGCATCATTTATGCTGATTTAGCACACACACTAATGACCAGAATTCTTTCCTTTTCAGCAATTAAGTGCTAAATTAAAAAGGTATGTGTGGGCAAGTGCCACACTTTTAATTTGGGAAATAAACTCTGAATTAATTTCTTGATAGGATTGCATTTTTATGCACCTATTCAGACTGTTTGAAACTTGTTGAAGTCGTGTTATCCTGCAACTAGATATAATCCAAAACAGAAAACCTTTTCTTGTAACAAAAATACAATTAACAGAAATAAAATGGAATCTATGTATTGTGTACAGTTTTTTTTTTCTAATCAAGGAACATATAATAATTAAATAAAATATGTCTAAGTGTATATTGCAAAATTGTTTGGATTTTTGTAAAAAAAAAAAAAAATGTTCAGATATGTTTTTCTAAAATGAGAAAATTATTTTCAAAATTCACATCTGAAAAGCTAAATGGGGATAACTATCAGATGATGTTATGTTCTTTAATAGCTCAAAAGCAAATTTATTTAATTAAACAATTGTGAGGCTAACTGAACATATTCAAAAACTAAAGTTTCAAAAGCAATAAGAAGTATAGAGTCAAAATGATATAATTCCAACTGAGCATGAAGTATTAATGATTTGTTCTCCTTAGTTTATCAACATAGAAAATGAATGTGTTCATTTACTTTAAGATTAATTATGTCAAAATAGTCAATATTTAAATAGTAAAATAACTTTTCTATAATTTCTTATATCATAAAATCAAATAGCCCAATAAACATGGATTATATTTAACGGTAAAGAAATGTTCCAAGTTTTTATAATGAAATCCTCTCTGGAAATTTATACTTCTATGTTAATACTGTTAAAATTGATTAGTGTCCATTGTTATCTGATGCTGGAATTTAAAAAAAAAAACAATTAATATCTTATACTGTATATTCAAACTTCTACTAAAATATTATAAAATGAAGAAAATTCAGACAAAAGTTAATAAATTAATTTTTTTCAAAAATAACAAAACTAAGAGAGATTGCACAGACTGAAACTGAATGTGAAAGCATTTTCAAAAAATAAACGTTTCATTAAAAGAATACAGATATATTATAAGAAAATAAAGAAAAAAAAACAACTTGGCCAATATAATTAACCATAATATCATCAAACATGAAATTGTATAGTAGTGGGAAAGATATGAAATTTAAAAGTAAATCTTCAGGATAAAATATAAACAACTACTACAAAATATTATCAGAACATGACACATAAAATCAATTTGGTATAACATCCTAAATAAAAATCACTGTAGATAGGAAATGTACAGAATTACCATGTTAAAATTTGTATATCTTTTGAAATTTAAAAAAATAACTATCGTCTAATCTAAACAGCCAACACAGCAATAAAGAAGAGAAATATAATTTATATATTTAAAAACAATGACTGAATAGCAAAAAACAAAAGAATGTTATATGAATGTTATAGCTTTAGAGAAAAAAGTTTTTGCAAAATGATAAAATTCAAATATTTAATATTTAAAAACAATAATGAATGAGAAAATACTGTATTTTATTATAGGTTATAATAGAAATAAAAAGTATCCTTATAGGTAGTGTGATATAACAAAAAGATTATTGAACAGCCGGTGATCTACTGTCTAGTTAACATTTGTCTCAGGTCAATAAATGAGAAAAACTGCATGTAAGAAATTTTTGTTTTCAGCAATATTAGAAGAGAGCAATAACTGTGTCAGAAATTAGGGATAATTATCTAACATGAAGTTCTTCTCTTCACAGTTACATGTTATGGAATGGAGCCTCCAAGATGCTAAAGTCATAAATGTAGACGACATGTTCTAGAGCTGTTCATGCCTGTTGGTGTGGATGGCGAGAACTTAGTGAGGTCTGAAACATATCCTATAGATATTGTGGCATTTAAATCTAATGAGCGCAGTGAACAATAAATAGAGTACCTGGAAGTCTGCTGAGTATTTCTGAAACCAACTTTGTGCCACCCATGCACAAAGAGATCTTACTGGAACAAACCATCCCCATTGGGAAACATGCCAAGTACAAAGGGGCAAATAGTTTGCAATAAGACCTGTATATATCATACCTGCTAATATTCCTGGTATACCTTTGTTATTTTTGTCAGAGAGAAACTGAGAGCGGTTGCTACAAAATGTAAAGTACCCCATCTTTCTGAACCCAGTAATTATTCCACAGGTAAACAATGCCCATGTGTCATGGCTGCCACAAACACACTACCTGTTTCTTACATGTCATACAGCAAAGTCCATTACTACAAGTGAGGGGAAGTTGAAAATAGCCAGTGTACTGCTAATTTTTTGGCTCTTCAGTTTACAACAGTAACTTCTTATTTATCGAGTACCTTGGCATACATTATTGGTAATAATGAAAAAAAATCGGCAGAGTAATAAAATAGGTATGAAGATGAAAAATACACCCTTACCTACAGACTTGATTAAAACTGAACCATTTAAAGCAAAGACTGAAAAACCAATTAATTAATAAGGTAAAGAAATTAGGAAAATTTAAATTGTATGTTTACATTCAAAGTATTTTTAAGAAAATTTTTAATTAATATTTTTTTAAATAAAAATTTGTAATTTTCAATTTTATCAATTAAATTTTTAAGAATGCTTTCTTGTACATGTCTCTTGTCAGTAGTTTAAAAATAGACATTTTTGATGCAATGCTTTGATAACTGAAAGAAAAAGTAGATATTACAATTCACATCTAAACATGCAATGCTAGACTTCAATAAAATTTAATGGATGCTACCAGGGAGACACGTCTTTTGAAACAATACAAATTGCTATCAACACAACAATTAAAAAGCAAAACGGGTGTATTTTTATTACAACTGTTTTAATTAATAATCTATAAAAAAAAATTTTGAGTTTCTATTATGACAAAAAAATTTTAATTTATAAAAACTTTAATTCATCAGCTATAAAAATAATTTTCATTTATAGTACAATAAAAAATTATATATTTTTAATTTATATTGCAGTGAAAACATTTTTCTCTTAAAGTGTTATAAAAATATGCAAAATATGCTCAGTTTTTTCATATCTGAGTTTTATAGAAGAATTTATGCTTGACAGAGAAAAATCCATTTTTGTCCATACACTGTTCAAATTCTTTATACAAAACAAAACAATGAAAGTAACAGTTTCTGATTATAGTCATTTTTTTCAATAAGCACAGTGCAATTTTTAATTTTCTTGGGGATAAAATCAAAATAAGAAAGATGAAAATTATTCTGTAAATGTTATCTTTAAATATAAATTCAAACATCATTTAAGTACACTATATATTTTTTTAATTTAAAATATAATAAAATAATTTATACTAAAAATGAAATAATTTTCTAAAAAGAAAATATTGGTTTATTCATTATCTTTAATGATTCAAAATAAATTTTAAAAAAATAAAAAAATATGAAAAGCTGAAAGAAAAACAAATACTGATATACTAGTATTAATATCATACAAACTGATTTTTGGGTAATTTTTATTCTAATATCAGTTCTAGAGCCCCAATTCTAAATTAGGTAGCAAGATAATTATTTTTGTAAATGATTATATAGTGTATTCTTTTTAAAATAACATAACTTTTTCAATGAGCACAAATTTCTAATATAATATGAAACAAAGCTGACATTTTTTGCTACTTTTCATGTCCGTAACTAGTAATAAAAAAATGAAAAGACACCATCATGGCCTTAGCTGGATTAGGGAGTACTCTTAAAATTATAAATCTGCTTCATTTTACTTTTAAAATTTAATCTGTATACTTACCAGTTATCTTTAGATGACATGGGTGATTGGCAGTAACCCAATATAAATATAAAAATTAAAAGAAAAGATGACTAAAAATTTTATAGATATTTTTTCATACATACTAAAAGCAAATTCACACAAGTTTCTTCATGCCTGAAGTTTGAATTCTACTTGGAAAAAAAAATCTCTAAAAGCAACATTTGTATGATACAATAATTAATGCTTTGCATGACAGATGAATAAATAGTATCTCTTAACATAAAATATGCCAAAGTTCTTAAAATCAAAAATTTTTGATCACTTCTTGATTAGAATGTCTAATATTCAGACAAATTTGTTATAGTATACAAACATATACATTAAACATATGATCTTAAATCTTCATCTTTTTTAAATGTGTGCAAAGTAACTATTTAAAAAGAAATTGCACAATTTAAATTTCTATTGTTTACAAATTAAAAAAATAAAATTACAAATGTAAAAAATTTGCTCAATGAGTTACATAATGTATAATTTTTCAAGAGTTTATTTGCAGCAATGTTTTTCAGAGTCAATAAAAAAAAACATTTATATTGCTTTCTAATTGGAACATTAGTGAGAATTATTTCAATTATATTATTATTTACTGTAATATTTCTATTTGTTCATTAAATTTGTTACAAGACTTATGAAAATTGCTACCTACCTTTTCACACAGGAAAACTAGAAAAGCCATATCAGAAACTAAAATTGTATAATCATCTTCAAACATACCCATTCAAGCAAAATCTCAAAATACTATTTAAAAGCAAAAAGCACGCATATAAGATATTAAATATTTAAGCAGAAAGCAAAAAAAATATAAAAATATTGGCACAAGCTGAATGAAATGTTTCTTCTTAAAAAGTGATTGAAATGCAAAAAATCTAAACCCATAGTTTCTTAAAAATTTCCAATAATTATTATCTGCTATAAAATCAAAACTTTACAAAACACTAGAATTTAACAAGATAAATTTCTGCTTCCACTGAATTGACCCCCTATCACAAAAAATATTTTATAATATAAAATTAATAATTATATTTAGTTTTCATCTATTTTTGGTTTCTTTATTTTATTGATTAAGCAATATAAAAAATGATACAAATGAAGTAACATCAGAAGTGGCAGAGCTCTGATTGGACATAAGGACACAAGCCTCTTTAAAAGTAAGTTATATGCATCTATTATCAAACGTTTCTTAATAAAAAAAATGTGTTAACATATTTTGAATTAAGACAGATGATCAACATTCTAGTAAAAATGAATTCCTCTACCAAAGTTATATATAATAAAACAACTTAATTATTAAAATTAAAAATTATTCGTGCGACAATAACTGAAATTAGCATAAGGAAATTGAATCACTTTTTCTCACTAACATTAACTAATTTATTGTTACAGCATAGTGTAAAAAGAAGTAAAAATTCTTTATGATTTGATAATGTATATGCAAAATCTTAATGGAAAATAGTTTATTCATTTTACTTTCAAAATCATTCAAATTTATAAAATATAAACAATATATTCTAAATTATTGATAAGTTGCAAGCATTATATATAAAGTGTGGACATAGAAACCAATACTGCATGAAGTTTCACACCATAAGCAATCATCAGTTGTGATGATCCCTTAAGACATCATGCAGTGTTAATTTCTATGATTGCACTATTTATATCTACACATGTTCTTTCCTTAATAGTGAGCATTTTGATAAATATAGCACATTTTAAACTAGATTATAAGCATGTGCATGAATGCCAAATAAAATATCACTAAATGGTTCTCATTGTCATATTTTAAAAATTTACATCATTTGTCATTTCAATAAATGTTGGTTTTGCATCAGAAATATTCAGAGTTTAGTGAAATATAAAATATGTTTTTTCTGCTTAGATTTAAGTATTGCTTTTCAAGTTTTTGATAATTCTTATCAGTACACTTTACATTATTTTATAAGTATTATTTCTCCTTCTACTATATATGGTGCCTCCTCAAATACAAACTGCAGTAGCCTTGATCTCAATTTAAGTCAAGGCTGCTTTTTGCTGTTGCTATAGCAGGATGTGACAACATAATCGTAAAATTTAAATATACTATTTTTTGGTGATTGGTGCCAAATGATGGTAACTGAAGTTGCCTAAAAAGTGTTTAAGGTTAATAATCAAGATACCATATTTTTAATAATGAATTCTTATTGAAACACTAACATTCTATATGTATTTAATTTCAAACCCAGTATTTCATTCTCTGCATTTAATTGAAAGCATATGCAAAGCACAATTATTGCTGAAGACTTCAAGCAGACACACACACACACACAATAGCCTTAAAAAAAAAAAAAAAAACTCTTTTCACAGAATGAAATAAAAACTTCAAAGCAAGCACTATCTTCTCACTTTATAATGGCTGTAAAATCTAAAGTACAAAAATAGCTGTGCAAAACAAAATTAGCTAGTAAAATAGGAAAAAAATTTTTTTTATTCAATTTTGAAGGACTCACTTTCTCACAGTAGCAAGGCTTGGACCCCGACCTGGTGGACTGGAAGGTGCAGACTGGCAGGAAGGAGAAGAGGAGAAGCGAATTTTAGTCAACGGCACAGTAGCCTGAAATAAAAAATTATAAGTGACAGCACATGGCAGGCTGAGAAAGCTGGCACCCTCTTGTTGCCCTTTTAGATTAGTAGCAGAATTAGTAAGAGAAAACAGCTTCTCTCCAAGTAGATATTGCTATAACACGAGAGAAAGAAAATTTTTGATTGTAAAAATGTTTTTTTTTTTTTTAAAACAATGACCACTGTTGTGTTTAAATCAATTTAAAATTTTTTAAACTAATACTTTTTTTAAAAAAAATTCTACTTTTGACTGATGTCTTAACAATGAATTCTAGACATTATAGGAAATCTGTTTGGATTTTGCATGCAGCAGAATTCTAACTTATTTGTTACCTAAAAATAATGAGCACAGACTTGTATTTCACTGGAAAGCATTTTGGTTTTGTAAAACAGTGATGATAATTTTGTTCTGCCTTCTTTATTATTTTCTTTTGTTTCTTACTCTTTATTCATTTTCACGGCATCTTGTCATATACTTCTTATTCATAATTTTGATTTTCGCTTTTAAAATGTGACAGTGGTCAAAAGTTAGCTAATTTTGCTGGTGCTTAAATACACCAGGCAGGTACTAAGTATTATAAACTGCCATGGTCTGTATAAGAATCAATATACAGGCTAATAAAATTCATTTCAGTCTAAGTAATTCTAATAAAGGATAATATGGCAATTATCATGTGTTTTAAATTGGTCTTTGTTTCTCCTCCCACCTTCCTCATACAACAATACATCTACTTATTACATTTTGTAGTTCTGATTGAAGGCTTTTAGAAATCTTCATGCAAGGGTGCTGCCTGCCAAGTTAAGTCACAAGATTTTCTTAACATTTAAGGATCAAAAATATACAAAATAAAAATTGAAAATTAAAAAAAAAAACAAAACATTCAAAAAATATTTGCTATTGTACAAAAAATTAAAAAACTTTTTAGACTTAAAAGACAAAAAGATAATCTACAACCTGCTTTTATTTGGATTATTTTACGAGATACTAATGAAAGCAACTTTTGTATTCAGTGTATAGATTCTGTATAGTGTTAAAGTTGACAACAATCATTCAAGTTTCAAAATACTAGTTTCTTGTATTTCTCTAGAAAAAAAACATTTTTGAAACATTTTATGAACAGTACATTTCATATTTGAGCAAAGAGAAAATATATTCAGATCTTTTTGTTTGAGGAAAAATTTTAAAAAACTTTACTTAATACCTACACTTGTAAATACAAAGGGATGTTGAAAACCTCTCAGTTAAACCCACTTCCCAAAAATCAGTCTTTCAATGACAAAACATAAAAAATAAAAAAAATTTTAAGTGTGGTATGAAAAAACTTGAGAAACGATATGCTAAGTATGTTTAACTTTGGGGTGGAATATATGGAATAACATATAGATTTCATAGATTGCTTGGGCTGAGATATTTTCAACCATTATATATATATATATATATATATATATATATATATATATATATAATGGGATTGAAGCCCAAACAAGTAGAATGACCTAGAACCATGAAATCTATATGTTATTTCATTCTGTATATATATATATATATATATATATATATATATGCATGTTTCATTAAATAATATAGACAAGTTTTGTCTATTTCCTTTCAAAACTTGTCTATATTATTTAATGACAGACAATATGAAAGGAACTTACTTAAAATAAATAGTCAAAACTTGTCTATATTATTTAATGAAAAATTGCTGCCTAAATACACACACATATATATATATATATATAACACCATATATCTCATATACAATAAATATAAATGATAATAAAAAAAATGTGCTCTCCTGCATTTATTAAGTTTCTTGAATGTGTATGCCAGTAGACATATTTCACATTATTAATAAAAAACACTGTTTCTATTTAAACATGTATATGCTAAAATAAAAAATTTACTAATAAAAATAATATTGGATAAAAAAAAATCATTAATTCCTTAGAAATATACTTATATATGTAAGTATGAGCTGAAATGTTCTCAGCCCTACCCACTTCTCAAATTCAGTATTTCAATGCCCAAATATCAATATTTGTCGGGGAGAAGGGTTGACGGAAAAAAACTTCACAAACTATGTGCCAAGTATGTTGAACTTTAAGGGGGAATATATGGAATAACATATACATATTGTGGCTCTAAGTCCTACTTGGTTTGGCTGGGAACTTACTCTCACAAACATGCATTGAAATTTGGAAAAACAAATAAATAAATAAAAGTTAAAATAAATAAATTACTGAATTGGCAATCTACTAACCTTCAGCTTCATGACATTAATAACCTTTTTGGCTTTCTCCATCACATCAGGGTGAGGATCAGTGGAAAGAACAAGTAAAGTGCGCCACACACTCACATAGACATTATTCACCACAGAGGTGCAAGTTGATAGGTTTGAGCTAGATGATGTGCGGCGGATACGATCTCCACTACTGATCACTGTGCCTCCTACCACACCTGTAGACCCAATGCCAGGGTCTGGAGTAGCCAGGCCTTCCAGGTTTGATATGCTGTTGCTACTTGAAAGACCATGACCTAATGTTTATAAAATTCCACAAGAAACAAAATGAATAGCTTAGAGAAAAGAGATTTAATCACAGAAAGAAATTGGAAGGAAGGATATAGACAAAAAATATTAATGTATATAAGCAATAATTGCAAGTGATTCCCGAAATCTAATGCATGCATAAAAAATATTACAAACAGAAATCAGATATTTAAACAACGTCAAACATTTATACTACACAACAGAAAAGGTAAATATCTAAAACACAAAGGATTTGTGTATTCAACCATTGGTTCCTTTCCACTGACTGAATATTTCACCTGAGAGGAAAAAAAAAAAAAAAAACACTAAAAAATGCAAAATAAAAATAATCCAATTTTAAAAATACATTTAATATACAGGTTAAGAAAAAAATGAGAAAAAAAAATAGTTATGCAAGATTCACAAGCCGAATCATCATCTAATTTCAAAATTCCAATACAAACCAAATTGCTTGCTGTTAGATCCGTGGTTCCATTCTTTATGAACAAACTTAAATACAAACCATTGTCTCTCCATGAGGTCATGAATCCAAAGCTGAAACCCACAATAATCACAATATCATGCTTCTAAATCTGTTAGACATCTAGAAGTTAGGAACTTGGGTCATTTTTACTAATATAGCATCAATGTTAGTAAGAAGAAAGTAGCATGATTTAAAATCAGCAAAACCCAATACTACAAGTCTCAAATGAGAAATAAGCTACAAAGATAGAGAAGGGAAAAGTCATAACTGATAAGACTACAGCAAGAGAATGTCTAAAAACAAGAGTTACCAAGCAGTAGAGTATATCAAATCTCATTCTGCAAGCTTTCTAAAAACAAATGTTAACCAACTACATTTATTTTACTTTCATTATTAGTCAAATGAAAATACACGCTAACTTCTTCCTCTTCCTTGAATAATAGAAATATGCACCAGATTTCACGTTGAGCTTACAGTGAAGTTTCATCATCAACAGGTTAGAAAATTAAGCAGTAGATGGCCACGGTAACAAATGACATGTGGAAGAAAATTTTCAAGTTGCATAGCAAAAAACGATGCGTAGAGATGGAGTGACACGAGATGCCTGATGAAGAGCCAATTGGGGCTACTTACGAGTGGCCATATTTTTGAGACTGCCGCGGGAGGCACTACGTTTCATGCCAGGAAGAGGGAGTGTCAGGTAGCCATCTAAAACAGAAGAAACAAGATCTGAGAACAACCAGAATGTAGTAAGGTGGGGAGCTGCCCCTACTCAACACATATGGTCAGTTCTACAGATGACAAGGTTCTATTATGCAAGGTACATCCATCAAGTTGGCTGTTTGCATAACGACTACCCAAGCAAGGGGAAGACACAAGCCACAGGATGATGAGGATGATGTCAATGCACTGAATGATAAGAAGAATATGACAAGATGCTGTGGAAACAAATAAATAGTAAGAAACAAAAGAAAACAAAAGGAAGCAGAACAAAATTCAATGAAACAAAATTCTTTTTAAAGTGTGTGTGTGTGTATATATATATATATATATATATATATATATATATATATACACACACACACACATATAAATAAAGGGCGGATAAAATGCTGCCACATACACTAATGCAAAATGAACATGCAAGAAACAACTGGTAACATCTTGATAAGAATTGTTAGGTAAATTCAGTCTAATTTGTAACTGATTTGATATTAGGCTGTAGAATGAAAAATAAGTACAAAACATTCAGACACTTTTTTTAATACAGAAAAATAATCATAAAAAAAATAGATAAAATTAAGAGCTCTAGCTTCATTGATTTTAATAGGATGGAGGCATTTAAAAACAATGAGAAATATTTTAATACTGAATTTTCATTATGGTTGCTTTTTAGGAAAATAGACCTATCAAGGTGTGTAATGACATTTTAGGGAGTAATTAGTAGATGGTGATGATTAGAAAATTACAATATTAAAGAAGTCAATTGTCCACCTATAATTATATACAATATAAAATGTGCTGGAAGTATAAATTACTCAGATCAGTAATAGAATGGGAAAAAAAAAAAGAGATCACCATGATTTAGTGGAACAAATGTGACTTTAATCTTCATGTCAAATGGATTGTATATATTACTAATTGTACATACAATGTTATGGCTGACAAAAAAAAAAAAAAAAAAAACACTGTCCTCATATGTCAAAAGAAAAACACAATTTCAACACTAATATTTCAATAAGTGGGCATCAATACATTATCAAATTGTATTATGCAAGTCAATATTTTTACAATAAAATGGGTAAAAATTTCAAGATATATAATACATGTACCATGTGTATTTCAGTTTATAATATCGGTTTTTATCAAAAATAGTTACAATAATATTTTGTGAAATGAGATTATGCATATCAAATGTTGTTCTTTATATTGTAAATAAATATATATGATTGTATGTATAGTTATTGATATTTTTTTAATTTCAAATATATAAAAATTGTCAAGGGTTGTAAGAAAGCTATAATCTCAAAAAAAACAAAAGAATATGATATTGTAAAGTTATTGAGTGATGGAGACACAATAATGGAAATTACAAAAAGTTAAAAATTACCAAACAATAAAAAAAAAAGAAATTGAACACATTAGCAAGAACAAGAAATGTCACAAAGAGATTTGAAAAAAAAATTTAAAAAGTAATAAGAAAAATAGATTGACTGGTAAGAAACTATTTGAAGCTGGTGTTGCAAATGTAAACAGAGAGACCCAATGCAGATAAAGACATGAGAACTACATTGATTGAACCTGATGGTGAGGTTAGAGATTCAAACCCTTCCTGGAAATACTCAACCAACAGGATTTAGAAGACAGTTTGGTTGGGGAAGTGGAGTACTGTTTTGGGCTAGTATTGTATGCAGTAAAATTACAGATCCTTTTAAAGCTGATAATAGCATCAAGATAAATGCAGAGAATTACTTAGACAAGATGATTTTTTTTTAAAGTAGTACAGGTCACAACTAAGTTTTAAGCTGAAGAGTATGTTCATGTAAGACAATACTTCTTCATTCTACAAAGCTGACTGTTGCCCACCTTGTCCCAAAAGATACCAAATTAATAAGATGTTCCCTCATCTCTCTAGATATCAAATAGAAAACAATACTCAAACAAATAAAAGCAATAACTGTTGCAAATAATGTTATGGTTGAAACAATAGAAAAATTTAAAATCAATGACTAAAAAAACTGATGAGCTCATTGGACTTCTATAAGAAGTCCAATGAGCACATTAATATGTAAACTAATACAAATTTATTCAAGTATATAAGATACTGTGTTAATCAAATGTTTCTATGGTATATATATCTGTTGGATTTATCTATAAAAATTTATGCTGCACTTTGTTTGCATAATAAAACCTGACACTCCCAAAACAAATTATTCATATTTTTAATAAGGATAGATATTATAAGCTGAAAGTTACATGATAAATGTATTCTGAATATTTTATCAACATTAGTTAGTTGATACAAATGAAAACATTGACTTGCATAATAAAATATGACATAGTATATACTATCAATACAAGTGCTTAGGTTTTTCTTACAGGACTTACAGGCTACAAGGTAGCAAGTATAAAAGATAATAATCAGCCTAATTATTTAAACTGAAAAAATTAATATAATAGAAAAAAACTTATGCTAAAGGTTAAGCTGAGCATTCCCAGTAAGAGAAAAAAAAAGGTTCTGTGTAGTGATACTAGATTTTAATAAAAAGAAACTTTCAGAATATTTCAATTTTGGTCCAAAGAATACAAGCTGACATAATAGTACCTAACATTAATTTGTCCAACTTTGTATGGGTCACAAGTGGGTTCTTGGGTACAATGGGAAATAATATGATTTACAAGTGATTGACTTGGACTTACAGTATGATTCCAGCTAAATCCTAACATAACATCAAAACTTGAGAAGTATACAAAACCATGGAATTTGTATATTCTTAATACAATTTATGAACAATAGAATACCACCTGATTAAATATGCTAAATAAACTTAGCAATCATTTTTAAGTCTAATTAATCACTAGCTTCAAAACAGTCTATTCAGACAGCAGTTATTATGACAAACTATTTTCATGATGCTATTTAATAAGAGAAATAAAACTAGTCATGCATGAATCAATAGTCAACCTCCATTTCTATACTACCAAAACAGTTTATCTTTATTCAGTTACTATGACATACATTAATAATTTGTGTCACTGCATGTTGGACATTTACAGAACTTAAAAAGGTGAATATGGACTGAAACCAAAGTTCAAACATTAAAAGGAAAAAAACTGAAAAAAGAAAATGAAATGAAACAATGTAATAAAAATAATATTTAAATATGTCCTAAAAGTTAAAGTTAAGTGGATGAGCATAAGCAAATAAAAATAGTACAATCCATTTTAATTTTCTGAAGACTTGCACATAAAGGATTCAATACTTTCATAATGTAGTGGTATCAATTAGGCATTGAATGATCTGCTCTTAAAATATAATAACATGCACACTATTTGTAAAATTGTTGCATGTGAGAAATAAAAAGTGATAGAAAAAAAATAGGATTTCATGAGTATACTTTGTAAAAAAAAAAAAAAAAAAAGAAAATACCACAAAAGTGAGTGCAGCAAGGCAAATCATGTGTAAAATATTTAAAGACTATAAAGAAAGATTAAGGGAAACTATTCATAAGTAATCTATAACTAAGTGATTTGTATAAAAACCATTACAAGCACGGGAAATAGATCTCTGATTGGGGGGAGAGGGAATTATTTCACCCCAAAGCAAGGTTGAAAAGCAACAAAGATACAAGGGGGTTACTGAGAGTGGGAAAAAAAATGAGAAAATATAAATTTAACATCTAAAACTGTCATTATAAACTTTTAAAGACTGTTCTCAGAGGACTCCAAAGAGGCTTGATATAATGATACTGAAAGTAGGATACAAAGACAAAAATACAACCTTATATGATGGACCCATTGTGGATTGACAGTTAATATCAGAATATGACAAAAAAAGTAAATATGCACAGTTCCACCATTTAAAAGTGACATGACAAATAATATGAAACTTACTTAATATCCTCAGTTTCAAATACTGTGTGTTAGTGGAAATGGAAGAGTTTCTGGCCTGATTAAGAAACCATTAAAGAAATTGTAAAAAAAAAAAGAAAAATTGGCCACATTTGACCAAATTTCATGAAGTCAGCCAGCCAGATAACTTTTTAGCATCCCCTCATATAAAACAGATAATCAAATTATGCGATTATAAATTTTGGCATGGTGCTTTACATAGCAAATGTTTCTGCATTGTGTTAGTTGATATTTTATTCATGGAAGTTTACAAGGTGGTGCTGAAAAGTTATCAACCAGATGCACTTCTGAAAATCTGGCCAAGAACCAGGATTTGGGGGAAGTGGATGAGTTAAAAATCCTTTAGTACCCCCTTATACAGAGACAGACCTAATGCATGATGATAGTGTTACTTGGACAGACTGTCTTTCTCTCTTACTAAACTCACAGTAATATTTACCTTAAAGCAGTTTAATATGTAAAAAAAAAAAAAAAAAAAAAAAAAGATAATATTAACAAGTTACAAGTTTTGTTAAAAGTCCCCATAATTGCAACTGCTTATTTTTTCAATTACATTACCAAATATAATAGTTGATTATGTCCTTAGCTGTTGGTACATAACTATTTTAAGCAAGCATCTGGACTATTTAACCCATACACACTACTTCAATTACAATCTTGGCATAAAGGCAATCATTACTTCAGTTTCAAGTAATTTAACTTCTCATATTTTACCATATTTTATTTCAATTTGGAAAGCTCTTAAAACTCTTTAATTATCTGAATTTCATCAGCCAAATTTTCTTAGTAAATTCCTTGACAACAACAAAATGACTGGTAAATAATTACTTCAGCTGATACTACATTAAAAATATTTTTAAAAGTTAATATATAAAAATATTCCTATGCATTATTGTACAGTGCTTAAAAAATAACTTTGAAATAATTGCTGATGATATTGTTGACACACATGCAATAAGCTAATCAGAAATATTGAAAATCAATGTGATTTTACTCTTTTCTTTGTATTTAATTTCTAGAATCTTTTTTCTTTCATTATTTTTTTTAGCTTTTACTGTGTCCCTGAATAATAATATAAAATTATAGAAAAACAAATCAATGGTGTTAGTTCACAACTGAAAATGCTCAAACAAAGATTAATATGAAAGAAGAAAAAAACTGAATACTTTTTTCTGATAGAAGCGTAGCAGACAAATGACAAAACAAGAAGGATTCTTGCAACTGATTTTGATCAGTTACAAGGAGATGGCTACAAAAAATTTATAATTAAGTAAAATCTTTCATTAAAAGAAAGGGAATTTAAAAAAAATCCAAATAGATGGTAAGAAAATAATTTCACATGCTTGTGTTTATTTGTTTTTTTGGTTTTTGTTAATACATTTTTTCCTACTTATATTACTTAGAATTCAAAAAAACTTCTATCACTGAAAAAGTAAAAGCTTACTAATCCCCATGGAGAATATAATAGACAGCAATTTCTTTAGGAATTACAATGAATCAGACAATACACTCATCAAAAATATGTGTATATTCACATTTTTTTCAAAATCAAACAGGGCCTCATAGAGACATACAAAAATGTTAATTTTTGCTTGTACACAACTTTGGTGTATTAGTAATGAAGCAATCTTTTCTATTGGGGGGAGGGTGCTGCAAATTTTTCTGACAGACCATTTGGTCAGGTTTTAGAAAGTGAGTTGGTCTGAGAACTTTTCAGCAGTCCCTGGTACATAAATGAGTGAAGAGAATTTTGTTTATATTAAATTTTAGCAAGGTTTTGAATGTTTATATTAATAAATAGACTGGAACAAATTTGTTCCTTATTAAAAAAATAATTTAAAAGATTAACATTACAAGAAATAAAAAGATAACATGCAACAAGAGCATCACTCTTGAAAAGAAATTTTGTATACAATTCAAGTATTAGATTAATAAATAAAGGAAAATAGGTTATTGACATAGTAATTATTAACTTCATACATTTTATAAATGAGGATATTGTATAATTATTAGTTATCTGAATAGATGGTCTTGTATAGACATAATGAGACTATCAAAATGATTATATAACTGAACCTTCAAATATATCAAAAAAGAATTTTAGATCTGACAAAATGTTATTCCAAAGATCAGGCTAAGAACCTCTTCTAGACATGAAACAAAAACAGTTAATGTGTTAATTTTCAAAGAATTATTGAAAAAATTAATTTCTAACTTTGTACTTGCAACATTAAAAAATTGGTCCTTTGCAGGTAAACTGATACTTTTTATTGGTAAAATACCACTATCTGAAATGATACTTCAAATAGAACCAACAAAGAGACTGAAAAGTAAAAGTGACAGATTTGAAATGTTCAATATTTCAAATCAGTCAGTTTTACATTTCTAATACATACTATAATATAAGAATAATATAAGAAATTAAAATACAATATCAACTACATAAAGAAATTTCTATATTTTCTGTAGAAGGAGAATGTTTTATTTCCATAAAACAAAAAAAACTTACCTTTACTTTCTAAAACTTACTCAGTTTTAATATTAAACAGTAATCAGTTGAAACTTGAAATCCAAAAATTCACTTTTAGTAAATTATACATTTTCTTAATATTTTAGTCATCAAACAAATCAAAGAAATTTTTTTTAATCACTCATTTATATCCAACTTCTTATCATAGGAAAAACAATTTATGTTGTAAAGTTAACATTTACAGAAACAATGGTATGACAATCACACCAGAATATGATTGCTGTTTTGAAATTGGAAAAAAAAAAGAGACCTGAATCTTTATAACAATATAAATAGTTATATTAATAGTTTCATTGACTCAGTTTGCCACGTGTCAAAAATGACACATGGCAAACTGCATCAATGAAACTATTAATATAAGTACTAAAAACTGAAATCACATTAAATGTATGTGTGTATGTGTGCATGCAACATAATAAACAAAGCTCACATTTTTATTTTATGAATTTTATAGAAAAGGATGTTGCAGATGATACAATTAGATTTTAGGAAAATCAATCAGAAAAAAAAATTGAAAAAAGCTTCAAAATAGACAAACCTGCATAAACAAAAGCAAAGAATATAATGAAAAATGGGAGAGAGAGAGAGCAAAAGAGAAAATGAAAGAAACAGAGCGACTTCCCCTAAGGCCTGATAATGGAAATAAATGCTTTTAGTGTACGTTTACTTACCTGAGTAAAGGAGATGAAAAGACAATGATGAAGACAACAAGAATGACAACACTGACAACAATAATAGCAGCAGTGTGACCAGCAATTAATAACTTACCATGAACCTTGAGAGATGTATTTTACATAGAAGATAAATCACCATTGGTTGAGTAGAGTGTCCCCAGTAAGAGAGAAAAAAAAAAAAAAAAAAAAAACAAAAAAAAAAAAAGAACAGGCCTTGTGTACTGATACTAGATTTGAATAAAAAGAAACCCTGTAACTCCACAGGTGTAAGTGTGCTATTCTCGGCAAGGTCTTGTGCTTCATTATTATTGGTAACTAGCAAAGGATGTGTTTTTTATGCATTAGGGTGAACATGAAATAAAGCTATGTGTTGTATATGTAACCTAATATTCATTTATCTCATAGTTAGGACTAGATATTTTTGTCCTTTACAGAAATAAGCTGTATATATAGAATGTGAATAATTTTATAGAATAAATTTAGAATGGGTTGTATTTATTCTAATAAATCAACTGAGAAAGCAAGAAAACAAACATGCCATTATTTGTCAAAAACTATAGCAGAAAATCAGACTGAAAACTAGAAAATCTACTGACCAAAAGATAAAATTGTTAACCATAACCAGTCAGGAGAGGCTAAAATACCTTAAAACTTGTCAAAAAACAATGGTAAACACTATTGCAAAATTGCTTATTACTATCTAAAGAAACAGGGGAGCCTTTGGAGGATGTTGATAAGATTGCAATCAAGATTTAATCAATCCTGAAGGAAAGACAACATCAAAGAATAAAGCTCCAGTGTTTTTTCAATTATATCACGTCACAAATCAATGGAATGAATGTCATAAAAACATTTTTTATAACTATAAAAAAATACCTGATAGACAAATTATTTTAAAATCATAAAAAAATTGAGCAAACCAGATAAAGGCTTTATTACAGATTGTATTTGATAAATTATTCTTAAATCTTATTTTTGATGTAGGCTAACTGCTGGCTATTCCGGGAAAAAGCAGTCATTACAAAAGAACAACTGCATGATAATTTATATTTGTAGATAAGAAAAAATAAAAAGTGTGTATGTTATATGAAAACACTTCATTTAATGGTAGAAATTTTTGCATTTTAAAAATCAGATTTTTTAAAATTAATGCTTCTATTTATTTACATAAAAAGGAACATAAATCTACATTTATTACTAAAGAATTAACTCAAAGGCAATCTAATTTATTACAAGTATTTATACAAAAGCACAAATTTAGGAAAAAAATATAAAACCTTATAGATTATAATTGTAATGTAAGTAGAAAGAATTTCGCATGGCTAAAACTTCAAAGTTTAACTAGAATAAATATTTTATTTAAATAATTCTTATTTACCTGAATTAAGACAAAAAAACATCAATGAAAACGGCAATGGTTTGCAAGATCAGCTGGCTTTGTCTCACTGCAGGTGGACTTATTTACTGGGGTCTGCATTACACTATACATTTAATAGTGTTTTACAATGCAAATCACCTGCTTACATTTAAAACTTGCCTGTTAGGTAGGTTCAAACACTTTGATCAAAGGTATATAGAAAACAATTAGTTAAATGAAAATTCAACTCTCATTTATTGGAAAATCTACACCAACTGCATCAGTTTATAACAGTACACATTTGCATCTTGAACAAATAAAGGACTGGTTACTCACAGGAAAATTCTTTACATACAAAGGTTGCATTCCTTACATTAGATATATCCTTTTTTAGACATCAAAATTATTCAAGCCAACAAAACTATGAATATTTCCTGTAAAATTAATAAAAGAATAAATAAATCTCAATATTTTTTTTTTGCATATCTACAAGAGAATGTTTATTAAAAGAAAGACAGCTATTAGTTGCTATTAATAATAATAACAACACAAGGGTTAAGAAATTACATTTGAAACTATGACATCTATAATAGATAAATAAAGCTCATGATTTGTCCATATAAGAAAAAGTTGACTTATCGAAATTTGTAAAATCTGCAATGTAACATTAAAAATCCTTGAGCAAACTGGTCACAGCTGCCACCACTAAACTAGGGACACTACAATATCAAGAATAATCAAACCCATTTTACAAACCTGACTCAATTAAACCAAGACGCGCATTTATTTTCATTTTTAAATTGTGAATAGCAAGGCAAAGGAGAAGGAAAAGGAGACTATGATAAAGGGATAAGGGCAGATTACTAAATTCAAGGGAAGAAAAGAAACAGAATATGGGAAATTGAAAAAGCAGCAGGATTTGTTACTGGTAGTGCGCTCAGAATAAAAAATAAAAGTTATAAACATAAACAATATGAATGTCATAAATTTCAAATTTTATTATTAAAAATAATTCTCTAGTAAGAAAAGTATTTCCAAAATTCAGAAGCAAGCAGCAGGTTGTTCTATCAAAGTATTTACACTTTAAATGTCAAAATTCTTACAAGGAAATAACTATTTGCATTAAAAGGCAGTTTTAAGGGTAGAGTATTATTGAAAACTTTGTCTCAAGGAAACAGGTATCTTGAACAAAATCATCACCATTTCAGAAAAATTAATGAATTAAAGCTAAGACCCAATCCCAAGAGAAGTAACCACTCATAAAAAAGCTAATTCAGAAAACAATTTCTTAATGAGACTGATTTGACAAATTTTTATGTTTGATTTTATAAAGAACAGAATTATGGAAATGTAGAAGGGAATTTTTGTTGTTTAAATTGGAATTAAATTTTAGATATTTTAGCAATTATTTTTTTAAATTATATGCAATATATAAAATTCAGAACTATTTCAACACTATTGTGGGCAACCGATATTTATTTAGAAAAAAATTTATTGTAAGAAATAATTTGAATGCATTTAAATTGATACAAACACTCTATATGAAGAAAAGGAACAAAATTTAATCATAATATAAATTAGATAAGTTTTAACAAAAACAAAATGATTGATACCAAATGCAAGGATCACAAATATTTTTCCTAAGAAAAGTTCATAATTTTGATTTTGTTCAATGGGCAAAAATTTCCTAAAATTTCTACATCAGGTAATAGTTGCAATCAGGCCACACGAGAATTTTATTTAATATTATGTACAGAAATTAAAATTACTTTATTCAAATAAAAAAAAATTCTGGCAAGTTTGCAGAATTCAAATATGAATGTTTTAAAAATTCAAACTGAAAATATCTTACAAACAGTATAAAGTAGCAAATTTTATATTGAAATTTGTTTCATTGTGAAAAATTAATCTTAAAAATCTATAATTGTTAGTAGTTCATTATTAAAATCAGAGAGAGAGAGAAGGGGGGGCATTAAAAGTGGAGAGAAATAAGTAAGTAGTATTAGGAATGCAGGAAAGAAGAAATGTATTGGGGGGGGGCAGGAGCGCAATTTTAAGAATTTTAAGGGGAGAGCCCGTTCTGTATATCCTTTATCCGCCAGTCTCCTACCTGCACATGTAGATGTTACAACATTCCATCCTCCTGACGTGACGGCAGCAATCATTGGGGCATTCTTTTCTTTTATCCGTTCTTCTTCCAACATTTGAGATGCCACAGCCACAAAGGGAGACTCAAACTGCTGAACAAGACCACCCAGAGCAACAGCCAATTCCTGTCAACAGAGGATAAAGATAAATTTAAACAGTTTCTAATTTTATCTCTACAATAAATAAATAAAAACTATTTAATTTTAAGTTTAATGTGGAAGAACATGTAATAAATACAGCTATGTAAGTCCTGAAAAATTGACTGATGTTTATAGTGTTCAATGTGAATCTCTATCTAAAAGGAAAATATATTTTAAATTAAAATATTATTTTCATATATTTGTAAAATACACCATTGCAAACACATTTTAAATTAGAATAATATTATTTTCATACTTGTAAAATACACAGTTGCACAAACATTTTTCAAAGTAGTTTTTAATTCCAAAAGCATATGTTATGAAGTGTATCTAAATACATGCATACCTCAGTGATATTGCTGGTTCAGCTTCAGAGCATTACAGTAAAGCAAATCACACAAATTTTTGTTTCCTAGTGAATATAAAAATTATGTTTATATTATACTGTGCCCTACTAATTGTGCAATGACATAAGGTCTGTCAGAAATATGGCAAGAACCACTAAAATGGGACACAAAATGAGCAAATGCAGTTGACAAAATGGCAAAAATCAATTTGCTCAATGCAGGAATGGCACAAACCATCACCTTTTAAAAGTGTAATATCTATAAAACAATAAAATAAGGTATGTATCCCTATGTGAAGCATTTTTTCAGGTCTCATTAAAACACTTCATAATCAGAGATAACTAAAACTTGGATGGAATATATATGCTTCCTTTGTTACTCATAAAGTAACAAGTTAACAGATCGCACCATTAAGGTAGCAGAGATTGGAGAATGAACAAGGATTTCTAATACAATGCTCATTTCTTTGGCCCTTTTCTCTCAGTAAATATAGTTAACTAGAAATACCTATGAAAATTTCACTGTTTTGCAATTTGAATTTTCTGAGGAGTTGTAATTCTTAAGTTAATGATTTAATAAGTTCCTTGTGAGTTCCACAACTATGTGGAAATTCCCCAATTGCATCATTAAATTTTTTTAATATAACTTTAATAAATATTGCACTGGCAATCATAAGTATGAATGCAGGTCATTATTTAAAGTAGTAAGAGGGTACAACTGAAAAGATCTGAAATTGACAAGTTTTTCCATTTAACCAAAATCGATGTTAAACACGAGAATGTTATAACCGCCTCTATTCTTTCTTTTCTCACTGAAATCAAATGTCAAACCATATTTATGAGGTACTAGCAGAACATAATGTACATGCTAAGGAACTAAAGAACAATCAGACTTATAATAGAATAATTTGCAATGGTTTAGTTTTAGTTTTAATGAACAAGTAAAAATCAATTATAAAAACATTTCAACAAATTATATTGAACAAATTTGGATATAACTTGATATTTCATAACATCATTAATTCTTCAAAAGAGCAAATCATTAAGTTAGCCACACTACTAATGAAAGACTCACCTGGCGTACCAGAGGACTACCATCATTCACAATGTGAGTCAGACTCATCCCAATACCTAAGTCTATGTTGCTGGCGTGGTCACTACGCTCTGACGAACAGCTACTGATGTAGGTTCCCAGTGCGTACACAGCAGCGGCACGAACCTGCAATAAAGAGAAAATTTGAGTCATCAGGCAATTACATTTAAAAAATGGAAGAAAATGATAAATAAAATTATTTTAAAACATTCATGACAATCTAGATTGAATCACTAATAAATTTTCTAATCAAAACTGATTTCTGCATTTTTGACACCAGCTGATTAATCAATCCAACAGTTATGTTTTAAACTTAGTTATTATCTTATATTAATAACTTCAATAATGTTTTTTCCCCTGTTCTTCATATACATAATATTTACAAATATTTTCAATGTGCAAATATTTGCCATCTCAAGTGATATGATATTTCATGTCAGGGCTAAAAATATTTCTCTCACATTTCAATATATTTTAATAGTATTAATTACATTTCAGTTTTTTGTGCTTCTTATTGCAAAACTTTTTTCTGTTTATTTTTTTTTTAATATTTGCAATACATGTTTGGAGATAAAAACAACCTGAGCAAATTCTAAACAGTACTTGTACTGTTTTCAATTGTTGAGCTAGGAACTTTTCATCATCCTATTATGAGTGGGTATGGAAATGTTCTCAGACCAATCAAGAAGTCCTTTTGATCATTTAGTCAGATTTCATGAAGCAGACTGAACTAGGAACTTTTCAGCAGCCACTAGCATAAAGTCAGAATAACATAATAAGACGCCTATAATATATAGTGATACCCAGTTTAATATATTGCTAGAGCACGGTTTTAAATAGTGACTTCAATAAAATTTCTCAACAACCCCATTCCAAGAAATGTCAGCTTGGATTTTAGCCTCTGCTTCTCATTTCAGTTTCTTTATTTTATTAAAGTGATTAAAATAACCTTAAAAATAAGAAGTAAATATAAACACAAAGATTGGTCAAACCATCAAAAATGCTTCAAAGAGCCCCAATAATGGTGAATTTCTATCTGATCCAATTTGTCAAAATACTTCTGTTAAACAGCAGCTATCAAAATGAAAAATATGTTAATGAATAATCATTTACCACATGAAGTGTACAAATGTGTAGTAAAATACAGTGCATTATCGATATATTTTAATAAAACAGTAGAGGGATTTGGATTAGTTGGCAATTATAGAGAAAGAGAAAAAGACAATGGTCTGTTTTGGTAACAAATTGAACATTTTTACATGTCAGCTTTAACAGATTGTACTAATTTCAAAAGAAATGCTTAAAAAAAAAATAATAAAAAGGTCAAAATTTATATTCACTAACCTCAGGTACAGAATCAGTCAGTAGGTTGCTGAGTTTTTCATGAGCCAGATCACGTACGCCACACCAACGAGCAGTCTCATAGTTCATCCAAACCTACAATTTAAAAACATTTAAAATAGTGACTGAAAGTTGTATATTTTCTAGTGCCAACAACTGGTATTTGAGCCAGCTTTGATTTCAAATACTAATTTTAAAAGAAGAAAAACTCTTTTGACTTGTGCAAATCTTCCAAGCTTCTTTTGATCTCAGGCTATACTAAATTAAGCCTAGTAAATATCAAATGAAAGAAAAATAAGAGAATATATATTATTTTTAACTGATTTAAGTGTTTTCAGTTTTTGTTTGCACAAATCTAAGTATTCACATATTTACATGATTAATTCAAATTTGTAGATTTGGATTTTGTCAATGCACAAATATAAAATGTTAGTCAATTCAAAATAACACTAATTAATCAATTGAAATCCAGTTCTATTATATACATCCCAAATATTCTTATAGTTAAAAGGAAAAAAATTACAAAGAGATTTTATTACAGATAAGATTGGTTCTTATAGGTTAAAAAATCATTACAATGATAAGTAATTTCATCTTTAAAGAATTTATAGGGAAAATGTTGTAAAGCAACTCCTAAATTTGTTTCAAATGAAATATCATACATTTATTTAAAAAAAAAAAACGTACAAATTATATCACTTCAGACAATCAATGAATTGTTTTCATGAAACTCTTCATGTGAAAACATATTTACTCACTTTTCCTAGACAAAGCGCAAGCCATTGCCTGAGGTGTGGATTAGGGTCATTTAACTGCTCAAGACAGATGGAGATCACATTGCCCTGGAAAGCTGCTTTCTAGAAATAAAAAAAATAAAATATATAAATAATGAATACCCTCAAACGTGTGTGAAAATACCATATATAATTTCTGCTTTTAACTCCTAACTTATACTGATCAATATTTCCAGAATTCAATTAGAATGAAAAAGTCAAGAAAATTATAAAAATTAAAAAAATGAGTTAATGAGTCAACAAAGAATTTTGCAATCAATGAGATAAAAGTATTAAACTTAAACCATATCAAATATAAATTGTTTAGTTAAGAATTTGAGACTTTAATTTATTTGTTATTTAAACTCCTTGAAGTGAATTTGCATCAGAAAAAATTCACTTTAAATATTTCCAAATATTCAACAATTTTAAAGTATTAACAAAATGTTTTTACACATTGATAAAAGTCATGTTTGGATAAGTAATATTTTTTTTAAATTTTGCTTGTCATTCATTTTTATATACAGAAACACTTACAAAATGAATTTGAGAGTGATCCAAATAAACAGTAATGTTTCTTCCAAAACTACATTGTGAAAGTGTTTATTCGTTGTTTCCTTTTCTACAGTTTATCAATCCTTTGCAGGTTATTTAAAGCCAGAAAATATTTTTAGTTTCTAAGAATTTTCTGGGAGATAATAATGATTTATTGAAACAAGACTTACTAATTAAACCATAGCTGGGGAGGAGAAAAGGTGGATTCATACTTTTCCCAAGCGTATTTGCATGTAAATGAATATAAAGAAACCCAACTGAAATTGGAACTCAGCTTTCCGATTAACAATTCTGAGCCATTATTCATTACACCACCAACATATCAAAGCTTACAGTACCTGGTATTCTTAAGTGGTCACCCATCTAGGTAGTGACCAAGCTTAACTTCAGTGATCATGGGGAAACCAATGTTTTAATGCTATATGGCTGTAGACCCTGTGAAAGGTTTCATCGAGATATTAAAGTAGTACTTTTTGAGTCATTTAATGTCAAAACCATGCAAAAGTGTTTTTCAGTTAAGCTATAAATATAATGATATTTTACTTCATTTCATTGTTTTTTTTAACAATTGTTTATTTAAAATTTAGCATGTTTTTTTTTCGTTTTTTACATAGGCATTGATGGGAGCAAATCTGAAAACTAATTATTGACTTACTGGTAAAGACTAAAGAGATATGCTAAGAAAATATTACTATAACTCTCTGAACAGTTAACTGGCAAACTTTGCATTATCAAAAAAAAAAAAAAAACTTATAGAAAGATTGAGGAACAAGCTTTTAAAATTATAAAAACAAATCATTTTGTATTAAATATGTATTGGACAACTTGAATCACATTGTTACAATTCATGAAAAAAAAAAAAAAATAATGTTGGGAATTTTGTACATTCACTGCTCATTGTCCAACAATGTAAACCAGATTTTTCTTTTTGATTTCTTTGACAAAACATTTTAACAATTTTGGAGGTTCATAACAAAAATAAATTCCAAACATTTGAAAATACTTTCCAATTACTAAGGTAAGCTATTTTTCTCAATGATAAGTTGAAATATCAATCATCAAATGATGATTATCACTTAATTAGATAAATGCATCATTATCATGCATTTGCCAGTTTCTGCTGATTAAACTTTAGATGGTCAACTTCATATGTTCCAACTGAAATTTACAGATATTTCTTAAATCAGAAATATGTAGCAGAATATCAAAGGAAGAAGAAAAGAGCACCAGTAAACACTTCCATTTAGTCTGGTTAATCAAAAATGTGAGAATTTCAACTTAAATCTTCCTGAATCATTAAACTCAGCCAGGTCTGCAGAAAAAAAAGCAACCAAAAGACAGCATGCAGCCTGCAAGACTACCTAGTGTGGCCCATGAATAGTTTTCAAAATAATCATTTTTTTTTTTTCATGTTCATGAGAATAAATTCCGTGACTGATTGTGTACGAAAAAAAAAAATCAGTGTTATTCAAGCATGACATAATTCAATCAATATTTCACTGTCTTTGGATTCAATTAATAATCCTCTTAACTCTCCCTAGAAAAGGACAGAATGTTCTTGCAATCCCTCTCTGTATAAATCTGTTTTTATTTCACTCATACCCATTAATTTACTCTTGCAGCCTGTGACTAATCTTTTGCAATCAATGTGGCCCTTCACATTTTTTTTTTAATGGAACAGGCATGAACAAATTCTATAGAATTTTAAAATAAAGGAATAAAGTTGTGTTATTTGAAATACGTGTAAGACATAACTTACCTGTCCCTGGGGGTAATTATTCACAATCATGGCCAAGATGAAAGCTGCCATGGTACGATGCTCCGACTAAAAACAATAAAAATACATCACATATTTTTACAAATTTATACAGATCATACAAGTAAACACAGACACATACAAAAAAGAAAAAGATAAGCAGTAAATATTGTCATCAAAAGAAAACTTAGAAGAAAACCTAGAAAATCAAGATAAGTTTACAGAGGAAAAAAATCCATAAAAATATAACCTGGATATTTGACAGGATTTTATTAATATGCACTTTATTGTATTGCACAAATTGTATTGTGCAGAATTTACAAAAATAAGATTGGGTGTCAGCATTAAAGACTGTTTTTCTATACCTGGATGGAAGAGTCAGTCTCTCTCTCTCTCTGGTGCACACAGTAATAAGTTATATCCACTAGGCATTTGCAATTTCATAGGGAAATACTTCATACAAATTAAATATTTAGTTATATTTTAATCATAATTTGACTCAAGAACTAAACACATAAAATCACATATGTGTACAAAGAGAATAGAGAAAAATGCTCTTGACCCAATAAAGTTTTCTTGAATCAAGACATGTCTACAACTGACAACCTGATTTATTACAATGATATAAAAATGTTAATTGCTCCTTTATTTTTTTTTTTTACTTACAAGTGAAAATTTCAAAAGCAGTAACTTTAAAAACTGTTCCTTAGAATCACATGAAAACATTTAAGCATCATTCATGTGCATCTATAAGGAGCCCAACCAAGAATAGATTTGAAAAAAAGAAAAAAAAGAAGTAGATAAATGTATATTTGGTCATTAGTTCAGATTTTGGGAAGTCAGTTGGGCTGGGAACATTTCAGCTTCTAAAATATACATACAAATATATATATATATATATATATATATATATATATATATATATATATATTTATACAAAATTTTGATAGTTAATCATTATTTATAAACATGATTGTAAATATGACAATTTGCGTTTTATTCATATTCTGAAAAAAATAAAAATAGTAATGAATTCTAAAAAAAATATAAAACCTATATTTACAGTCATATGCTGGTCACTCAAAACAGAAAATATTTGTGATTTAATACATAAATTGTTTAGAACAGAATTGTCCCAGGTGGCCATAAGGGGCACCTATAGAGGATTATTTTTATATTATTCACACTTTAGTTCACCCAATACAAGGCCCACGGGCCACTCATGGTAGAGAGTCACTGATCAAGATTACTGTCAGGAAGTGGGAAGGGGGGAGGAGTAAGAAGAGCATATTATAAGGATGTGTAGGATATCAGTTGACCCTAGACTTGAACAGACCAAGACTGTAGTTGTCAGGGAAACATCTCAGGAGTTTGTTTCACAAAGTAACAATTCTAGGGTAGAAGCTGTCCAAGTGGAATTTGGTACTTATCAAAGGAATATGAAGGGCTTGGGGATAATTTGCCTTGGTGAACATGGCATGGCAAGTCTTGGCTGTGAAGGTTTGAGTTGGTGGAACTAAAGAATGTAACTTGTTTGAACATCTGCCATAGTAATAGCAATAGAGTAGTGAGAGGCTAGCAAGATTTTGTCTGTAGGATAAGAGTTGAAGGGTGGACCCACTAAGCTGTATAATTGCTTTTGGACTATTTTGAGGTTGGACAATGGGGACTAGGCAGCACCAGCTCATATATAGCAGCAATACTCCATTCTTGGTCTGACCTGACTCTTGTAAAGATAGAGCATGGCAGCAGAAGTTAGGTATTTTCCGGAGTGATTCAAAGAACCAGCCATTCTACCAACATCTTTTGCAGTGACATAAATCTATGCTTTCCATTTGAAGTCAAGAATGAGTTTTAGACTCGGTAGGCATTCAGAGCAAAGAATCTCTTTGAGGGTATCAAGATTGGTGTAGGTTCAGTCTGCTCGGTGATGATGAAATGTTACTAGCTTTGTTTTGGAGGTATTGAATGATATCAGCCAGTATTTCTCCCATTGAGCTGTGAGAGTTAAGTCAGAGAAGAGTTCAGCTGCCAAGTACTGGTCATTCAGATATTTAGAGGTGCACCCATACAGTATGAGGTCATATGCATGTATATTTACTAATGATCTGATAATGTTCTAAGGCAGATTGTTAATATAAAACAGAAAGAGGGTAGGGCCAAAGAGAAATCAGCATTGATCTCATGTACCTTGGAGGACTGAGCATTAATGACAACCTTCATAGGACAGGAAGGACTTGATTGAGAGGACTCTCCCAGAGATTCCATAGTTGACAAGATTGTGGACACCTTGTCAAATGCCTTCAAGATGTCTAGAGCAATCACTCGAGATGTTTTTATTATCAAGCAGTTTGCTGCATGATAATAGCTAAGACATCAGCAGTGGGCCTTGAAGGGCAAAAACCATACTGTTTGTCACACAGAAGTTTGTTTTTGTGGAGGTGTTCAACAACTTTCTTGTTGACAATAGCTTCAAAAGTTTACTAATGACACTAAGGAGGCTGATGGGGTGATATTGTGATGGGGACAAGGGCTTATCTCCATTCTTATACACAGGACATGCATTAGATACTTCCCATGGGCTTGGGAAACATCTTTTCTTAAGGCAATGGCTAAACAGCTTTACCAAAATTGGAGACAATTCTGGGCCAAGATATTTGAGGACAACTACAGGAATTTTGTCCAGACCAGTAGCCTTTGTAGAGTCAAGACTTTTGATAAGTGTGGAAACTTCCAGAGCCAATATAGTGATATCACAAAGCTTGTGCTTTATGAAATGGGGAAGTTAGGTAAGAAATGGTCATTGTCATTTAACCTAGAGTTGGAAGCAAAGTTCAAAGCAAAGAGCTTAGCTTTATCTGACAAGGATGAGATAACCTCAGGTTAATTTATAATGGAGGGCACTGATGGTCTGTCTCTATTTCTTGTTGCACTTGTGATTTTTTAGAATTGGCAGGATCCAAGTTTTTGTTTTCTACTTTGGCTTGGACTGCCTGCACATAGCTTCTTTTTGCATTTTCTGGGACTTTTGCACTGATTGTGTACAGTTCTGAATGAGACAAGGATTCTGCGACACCATTTCCTCTGATAGAGATGGTAGTAGTGATTATGGTGGGCCAAGGCCACAGCACTTTCAGGACTGGGAGCATGAGTAGGCTTGTCTACAATCTGGGTCAGTTTGTAAGCTATGGAGAAATAAAAATATTTCCCTTTTTCATCAGTTCTTTTTGAGTGGATGAGCCACACCTTGTGGTGAATGCTGAAATTGCTACATAATGTGAAAGGTAGCTGAGGGATGAACAGAAAGGAAGTTATCAATCTTTTCTGCTATTCTGCCAATTATTGCAATACCATCATCCTGAGGGTGATAAATAGTGAAGACAAAGGACCTGCTATGAATGAGGGCCACTCATAAGCACATGAATGGGAAGTTAGGATCCTTGATTTTAGAGTCTCTGCAGAAAGGGAAACTCATCCTTGATATCGGCCTCAAACCTGTGGCCATGTCTATTTAGAAGGTCATCTTTTGTGAATAGGTGCCAGTAGACCCTGATCGGGAAGTCATAAATTGGAATAGACTGGCTGAGTCCAGTTTCGGTATGAACCTGTAGTTCAATCTCTGGATTGTTGAACCACAGACCCCTTATGTTAGTGAAGGAGATGGAGAAATCAGGATCTACTTTAATTGATGGCCTGATAAAAAAATATTTAATACTGGTAAAGTGTAGTTATGAAACAGACTGAGGTAAATACTATTTGCTCATACAAATGGCTTCCTAAACTTATGGGTGAGAACAGCAATAAGAATTGGAAGCATGATATTGACATTTGACACAAACTTATCCAATTGTCAATAAACAAAAGGACATTGACAATTCACCAATCTTTAAGTAGCAAAGCTAGAGCTGCACCATTTGAAATTTATGTTACTGGTTTGAAGAAAGAAACTATTGTTTCTTTCTGATAAAGGCTGAAAACAGTTTACTATTTTCTTACAATCTGTACAATTTGTATTAACCCAATAGTATAACTGTTAGTTTCAATGGCTATGGGAATGACTACAAAAACTTTCCCCCTCCTCAAATTTCTAAACAAATCACAGATACATGCTAGGATTTCTTTCTAGCCAATAAGATTGGCCACATTTTTCAGTCTCATCCACCATATTTTTCTTCTTGAAATTAGAATGCTGTGATCACTTGTTTGTACCCATTTTGTGTTTTACACCATTCTTACTTTATGAATTTTTTGCCTTATTACTGTTGCTTTACCTATTTTTGCCTTGTACACACACACACACATATATATATATATATATATATATATATATATATTTGTTTGCCTCATATTATTTTTGCTCTGTTCTTTTCTTTTTTTTTGTTATTGTTTATTCACAACTCATTAGTGAGATTTTTGGTGAGTTTAAACACATGTATTATCAGGTCTCCATAAGAAAATACTTATTTCCTTGACTCTGTTATGGACTTTATGTTATTAGCAGTAAAATAAGCTTCCTGGAAGGAACACTCATCTTGTAATATCAGCTGTTGAATTGTGACATGAAAATATGAAGCCTACATTAATTTAAAGTCTACTTTAGATTATTTGGACATAATCTTTTTGATCAGAGTGGAGCATCATGTGTTGCCAGCCGCAACCTACTCACATACACCTGAGGTGAAAGTTGAACCTGCATTTGGCCATCAGATGAAGGCTAACATGCATATAGGAATCAATGTTCACATGAACATCTATATTCCAATGCAGCTGGTGGTCTTCTGGCTAAACTAATCAAAGTAAGATTATTTGTGTTTCATTGTCAATCTTCAGTGCTATCACAGGGTTGTACACTGAACTCTGTAGGTCATAATATCAAAGTGAATTATCTGTGGCTCAAGGCCTATAAATGTGTCCACATATAACAATGAACAAGCTCTGGATAGAGAGGATACACCAGAAAATATCCCATTTCTGTTTAACACAAAATTGCATTCTTTGGTACAAGATACAAAAAGATGCACTATTTTGAATAAGTGATGGTTTCAAGATTATTTAAATGGTTTATGAGTAATCTTTAATTAGGAAACTGGCTATTGCTTCAACATTCACCTTTGAAACTTGCTTGTTTGATTAGAGATATGAGAGCTAATACAATTAATGATGTCAAATGTAACATTACTTTTAAAAAATCTATGAAGGAAGGGAAAATGATTTTGAATTTTGTGAATGATAATTAAACTTTTAGGGAGAAAATGATTAAACTATAATCTATTTATTATTATTGCTTACTTATTCTAATCATATTTCTTATCTTACTATTTATAACTAAAGAAGAATTTCAGTTATTTAATTATATTGCCCTCTAAAAACAATGATCATCTGAAAAAAGCCAATAAACCATATAAATAGTTTGGTCACTATAATCCAGAAAAGCTTATTGATTTATAATGAAAGTATTAACAATTACAAACATGAGCATAAAATTAATTCTGTATCGGGGAGGGGGGAGAGAGAGAGAGAGTGATAAGCTTACATTAAATTTAGAGAAAAATGAACTTACTGTACCTGTGGCCAGTCTTTCTATAGTTACTAAATTTACTAAAACTGTAATTCTGGATGATAAAATATCAAAAAAAATTTTTATTGTGATTATAGATCATGTAACTCATTTTTGTGCAACATTAATAAAAAATTAGCTTCTACTATTATTAAAGTTTCTTTTTTTCTTGTTGGATCATGATTTCTGGTAATAAAGAAAATTATTTCTAACAATGGGATGTGGGAACTGAGTAACGTTTTAATGTGAAGGTAATGATCACAGCAGTATACAGTCTTTAGAGAAAAGACTTAATGTAGTTATTGGTAATTTGGTAAAGAAGATCTTTAAAGATAATCAGTGTAATTTAAAGGTACCTCTGGTTTTAGCTGTTTCTGCTTGAATGTTCTTATCAACAAAGGCAGATTTTTCCCATATCAGTTGGTTTTAAACCAACTGTTGAAGTTATATTTCATAGTAATCTTCCTGCATTGGAACCTGTAATTGTGTCTACTTCTACTGAAAACGAACTGGAATAATTTACATTTGACCTAAAAAGGATCTCATGAGAATACAAAAAGAGCACTAAGGAGTTATTAAGTTATTAAGTGAAGACTATATTTACTAAGCTAAAATTGAAACGCTTAATACAAATCATCGCACACCAAGATTTTCAAAATAATTTAAAATTTTTTTTTAATGTATATAAACATTCCCATTTTTAAAATATGGGTGACTATACACAATATTAACAGAAAATAAGATCAATGACCATATTAAATTGAAAGTCAACATTCCAAAATTTAGATTACGGAGAATATTTCCAACATTTTTAAGATTACATCATTTTCTTAAATCATGTTTTAACAGATAAAGTCTCTGTAGAACAATAAACATGTCAATACCTTGTAAAAGTGATTTACAAACCTTGACAAGCACCTAATCACTGCTACTGATTTTGTTTAGCATAAAATGCAAAAATTAAAAATAGCAAGAAGTGTCAACAAGTAAATTGTTTGAAAGACAGTATGGTTCCAGTATAAGGCCACTATTGGATTTGCTCTTCAGAAAAAAAATCTTTAGTTTCTTATAAAAATATTTAAATATCATTTATGCATATATACTTACAAATATATGCACAGACACAAACAATTTTATTTTGTTAGTTATTCATAATATGACAATTTGTGCTTTAATTTTTATCTGAAAAATCAATAGAAAAAAATGGATAGCATTTTTAATCTAAATATCAAATAGTAGTAAATTCTTAAAATTATGTTATATAAATAAATAAAAACAAACTATACTTACAGTCATATTCTGATCACTCAAAACAGATAGAAAATACTTGTGACCATTGTCTTTCACCAAATCAGTCTGACAAGACTAGAGTTAAAAAAAAAAATAGGAAGAGATTTCAGAGTTTTTGAAAAAGAAATTCCCAACAAAAATATCAGCAGACAATATCACTAAACATTCAAATTCCTGACATGTTATAGTGTAGTTTTTATGTATATCTGCATTATGGAACTACATCTAGATTACAAAAAGATGCTGAAAAGCTCTCAGTCTGATGTACTTCCCAAAATCTGACACAATCATCAAATATCAGAAGAGCATGGTTGCTCATCACCAAATATCAGAAGAGCATGGTGGGCAATACACCAAATATCAGAAGAGCATGGTTGGCAATCATCAAATATCAGAAGAGCTTGGTTGGCAATCATCAAATATCAGAAGAGCTTGGTTGGCAATCACCAAATATCAGTATATCTTGGTTGTCAATCATCAAATATAAGAAGAGATTGGTTGGCAATCGCCAAATATCAGAAGAGCTTGGTTGCCAATCGCCAAATATCAGAAGAGCTTGGTTGCCAATCACCAAATATCAGAAGAGCATGGTTGGCAATCATCAAATATCAGAAGAGATTGGTTGGCAATCACCAAATATCAGAAGAGCATGGTTGGCAATCATCAAATATCAGAAGAGCTTGGATGGCAATCACCAAATATCAGTATATCTTGGTTGCCAATCATCAAATATATAAGAAGTTTGGTTGGCAATCATCAAATATCAGAAGAGCTTGGTTGCCAATAGCCAAATATCAGAAGAGCTTGGTTGCCAATCGCCAAATATCAGTATATCTTGGTTGCCAATTGCCAAATATCAGAAGAGCATGGTTGGCAATCACCAAATATCAGAAGAGATTGGTTGGCAATCACCAAATATCAGAAGAGATTGGTTGGCAATCACCAAATATCAGAAGAGATTGGTTGGCAATCACCAAATATCAGAAGAGATTGGTTGGCAATCATCTAATATCAGAAGTTGCCAATGCCCAAATATCAGAAGAGCTTGGTTGGCAATCATCAAATATCAGAAGAGATTGGTTGGCAATCACCAAATATCAGAAGCGATTGGTTGGCAATCACCAAATATCAGAAGCAATTGGTTGGCAATCATCAAATATCAGAAGAGCTTGGTTGGCAATCACCAAATATCAGTATATCTTGGTTGCCAATTGCCAAATATCAGAAGAGCATGGTTGGCAATCATCAAATATCAGAAGAGCTTGGTTGGCAATCACCAAATATCAGTATATCTTGGTTGGCAGTCATCAAATATCAGAAGAGCTTGGTTGCCAATCGCCAAATATCAGAAGAGCTTGGTTGCCAATCGCCAAATATCAGAAGAGCTTGGTTGCCAATCGCCAAATATCAGAAGAGCTTGGTGGGCAATCATCAAATATCAGAAGAGCATGGTGGGCAATCACCAAATATCCGAAGAGCATGGTTGGCAATTGCCAAATATCAGAAGAGCATGGTTGGCAATCGCCAAATATCAGAAGAGCTTGGTTGCCAATCGCCAAATATCAGAAGAGCTTGGTTGCCAATCGCCAAATATCAGAAGAGCTTGGTTGCCAATCGCCAAATATCAAAAGAGCATGGTTGGCAATCATCAAATATCAGAAGAGATTGGTTGGCAATCACCAAATATCAGAAGAACATGGTTGGCAATCATCAAATATCAGAAGAGATTGGTTGTCAATCACCAAATATCAGAAGAGCATGGTTGGCTATCACCAAATATCCGTATATCTTGGTTGCCAATCATCAAATATAAGAAGCGATTGGTTGGCAATCATCAAATATCAGAAGAGCTTGGTTGCCAATCACCAAATATCAGAAGAGCTTGGTTGCCAATCGCCAAATATCAGGAGTTTGGCTGCCAATCATCAAATATCAGAAGAGCATGGTGGGCAATCACCAAATATCAGAAGAGCATGGTTGGCAATCACCAAATATCAAAAGAGCATGGTTGGCAATCATCAAATATCAGAAGAGATTGGTTGCCAATCGCCAAATATCAGAAGTGCTTGGCTGCCAATCATCAAATATCAGAAGAGGTTGGCAATCACCAAATATCAGAAGAGCATGGTTGGCAATCAAAATATCAGAAGAGCTTGAATCGCCAAATATCAGAAGAGCTGTTGCCAATCGCCAAATATCAGAAGAGCTTGGTTGCCAATCATCAAATATCAGAAGAGCATGGTGGGCAATCGCCAAATATCAGAAGAGCATGGTTGGCAATCGCCAAATATCAGAAGAGCTTGGTTGCCAATCGCCAAATATCAGAAGAGCTTGGTTGCCAATCGCCAAATATCAGAAGAGCTTGGTTGCCAATCGCCAAATATCAGTAGCTTGGCTGCCAATCATCAAATATCAGAAGAGCATGGTGGGCAATCACCAAATATCAGAAGAGCATGGTTGGCAATCACCAAATATCAAAAGAGCATTGTTGGCAATCATCAAATATCAGAAGAGATTGGTTGCCAATCGCCAAATATCAGAAGTGCTTGGCTGCCAATCATCAAATATCAGAAGAGATTGGTTGGCAATCACCAAATATCAGAAGAGCATGGTTGGCAATCACCAAATATCAGAAGAGCTTGGTTGCCAATCGCCAAATATCAGAAGAGCTTGGTTGCCAATCGCCAAATATCAGAAGAGCTTGGTTGCCAATCGCCAAATATCAGAAGAGCTTGGTTGCCAATCATCAAATATCAGAAGAGCATGGTGGGCAATCACCAAATATCAGAAGAGCATGGTGGGCAATCACCAAATATCAGAAGAGCATGGTTGGCAATCACCAAATATCAGAAGAGCATGGTTGGCAATCACCAAATATCAGAAGAGATTGGTTGGCAATCACCAAATATCAGAAGAGATTGGTTGGCAATCACCAAATATCAGAAGAGCTTGTCTGCCAATCATCAAATATTAGAAGAGCATGGTGGGCAATCACCAAATATCAGAAGAGCATGGTTGGCAATCACCAAATATCAGAAGAGCATGGTTGGCAATCACCAAATATCAAAAGAGCATGGTTGGCAATCACCAAATATCAGAAGAGATTGGTTGGCAATCATCTAATATCAGAAGAGCTTGGTTGCCAAATATCAGAAGAGCTTGGTTGGCAATCATCAAATATCAGAAGAGATTGGTTGGCAATCACCAAATATCAGAAGCGATTGGTTGGCAATCACCAAATATCAGAAGCAATTGGTTGGCAATCATCAAATATCAGAAGAGCTTGGTTGGCAATCACCAAATATCAGTATATCTTGGTTGCCAATTGCCAAATATCAGAAAAGCATGGTTGGCAATCATCAAATATCAGAAGAGCTTGGTTGGCAATCACCAAATATCAGTATATCTTGAATCAAATATCAGAAGAGCTTGGTTGCCAATCGCCAAATATCAGAAGAGCTTGGTTGCCAATCGCCAAATATCAGAAGAGCTTGGTTGCCAATCGCCAAATATCAGAAGAGCTTGGTGGGCAATCATCAAATATCAGAAGAGCATGGTTGGCAATCACCAAATATCAGAAGAGCATGGTTGGTTGCCAAATATCAGAAGAGCATGGTTGGCAATCGCCAAATATCAGAAGAGCTTGGTTGCCAATCGCCAAATATCAGAAGAGCTTGGCTGCAATCGCCAAATATCAGAAGAGCTTGGTTGCCAAAGAGCTTTGGTAATCAGAAATATCAAAAGAGCATGGTTGGCAATCATCAAATATCAGAAGAGATTGGTTGGCAATCACCAAATATCAGAAGAACATGGTTGGCAATCATCAAATATCAGAAGAGATTGGTTGTCAATCACCAAATATCAGAAGAGCATGGTTGGCTATCACCAAATATCCGTATATCTTGGTTGCCAATCATCAAATATAAGAAGCAATCATCAAATATCAGAAGAGCTTGGTTGCCAATCACCAAATATCAGAAGAGCTTGGTTGCCAATCGCAAATATCAGGAGTTTGGCTGCCAATCATCAAATATCAGAAGAGCATTGTGGGCAATCACCAAATATCAGAAGAGCATGGTTGGCAATCACCAAATATCAAAAGAGCATGGTTGGCAATCATCAAATATCAGAAGAGATTGGTTGCCAATCGCCAAATATCAGAAGTGCTTGGCTGCCAATCATCAAATATCAGAAGAGATTGGTTGGCAATCACCAAATATCAGAAGAGATGGTTGGCAATTATCAGAAATCAATCAAATATCAGAAGAGCTTGGTTGCCAATCGCCAAATATCAGAAGAGCTTGGTTGCCAATCATCAAATATCAGAAGAGCATGGTGGCAATCGCCAAATATCAGAAGAGCATGGTTGGCAATCGCCAAATATCAGAAGAGCAAATAAATATCAGAAGAGCTTGGTTGCCAATCGCCAAATATCAGAAGAGCTTGGTTGCCAATCGCCAAATATCAGTAAGCTTGCATCAAATATCAAAGAGCATGGTGGGCAAATATCAGAAGAGCATGGTTGGCAATCACCAAATATCAAAAGAGCATTGTTGGCAATCAAATCATCAGAGATTGGTTGCCAATCGAAATATCAGAAGTGCTTGGCTGCCAATCATCAAATATCAGGTTGGGGCAATCACCAAATATCAGAAGAGCATGGTTGGCAATCACCAAATATCAGAAGAGCATGGTTGGCAATCACCAAATATCAGAAGAGATTGGTTGGAAGAGCAATCACCAAATATCAGAAGAGCTTGGTTGCAGAATCAGAAGAGATTGGTTGGGTGGCAATCACCAAATATCAGAAGAGCATGGTCTGCCAATCATCAAATATTAGAAGAGCATGGTTGGCAATCACCAAATATCAGAAGAGCATGGTTGGCAATGGTTGGCAATCACCAAATATCAGAAGAGCATGTCTGTTATTAGAAGAGCATGGTGGGCATCACCAAATATCAGAAGAGCAATATCAAAATCAGAAGAGCATGGTTGGCAATCATCAAAAGAGCATGGTTGGCAATCATCAAATATCAGAAGAGATTGGTTGGCAATCACCAAATATCAGAAGAGCATGGTTGGCAATCATCAAATAGAGTTAAAAAAAAAAAAGGAAGAGATTTCAGAGTTTTTGATCAAATATCAGAAGAGATTGGTTCCACACTACTTCATTAGTCATTTTTTTTCATACCTTCTTAAAAAGATACATGTTAGAAAATAACTGAAATGAAATATTTCAACAGCATATGTTTATAAATACCTATACTTGAAAATATCAATCAGGAAATAAAAGAATCATATACAACTTGATTTAAACTTGGAGAATTTGGATACCGACAATTTCATTTAGAATAAAAATATTGATTTTGTTTTTTTAGAAATTATAATTTAAAACTATGTTTACTGTTGAAACTATCATTAAAAATGTTAAAAGCTTTATTTAAAATATGAAATATTACATTTACATTGAATAATTTTACTGTAAATATAGATTAAGTGAAATTTTCTTTTAAATAACATTAAAACATCTACTTGGATTTTACGGAAAGATTTTCTTTTAAGGTTATGAACTTCCAGAAGTAAACAAAATTTTAAAGAAAAATATATGTAAATTATAAATATTAAAAATATTTTACATTGTCTGCAAATAAGATTGAATATTACTTTTAAGATATTATAAAAGACTGGCAATAATTGCAATATGTTCAAATTCTATAAATAAATATACTGACTTTAAAAATGATATTTTTATATCTATCTTGGAGCAAAAATAGAATGGTAAAAATTAAGAGGAAATTTATCAAACTTTATCTTGCATTCATTACAAATTTATTTTTCTCTCAACATGAGAAATTGACTGTCATCTTGAGATGTTTTGCTTATGTTTGCACACTTCAGACTAGTAGTCATTATCTGTGATTAGCCATTTCTAAATTTTTCATTACAGATACTTCATAGTTCTTGTCAACTGACTCATATATTGTTGTAATTTAAGTCAGTCTTATTAGTTACCAGCAAACCTTTCTATGACTAAAATCTACAGAAATTTGGTCAATGTATTCTACTAAATAAACTCTTCAATATTTGTTCCTAAATTTCCAACTCCATTGGCAAAACAAAAGATGCCACCAATATAAAGTTTTTCAGAATCACATTTTGTGTCTGACAGAAATATCTAGATTTTTGAAGACTGTAGCTAAGAATAAACAGATATGCAAAAGTTGGAATTCTATGCTGAAATAAATTTGTTATTGAGAAAAACTGTTATTGTAAAGGTCATCAATCCTTTTTTAAATTGTAAAAGAAACAGCTTACAATAAAATAAAGAAAGAAAAAACTTGTAGAATATACCCTTACTTTTTCTTCTTTGGCAACAATACAAAACAGAAAAATTTAAGTAAACAGTTTTTCAAAAAGTAAAACAAAAGGCCACAAAGTAGTTGGTAAGCAGATTTTACATACAACACTTTGCACAAAGGCTACACTGGACCTAAGCAGAGGGCTACAGAACAACACTTTCTTCCTAGGCAGAGATACTCTGCTCAGAAGTGCCTGCTCATACATAAACAACACTATCATTTTTGACAGGTACTATGCTAAGTTTCTAGTCTTCTATTTAGGACAAAATAGCCTATTACATTGGTACTGATTTTAGTTCTTCATAATCACCAATAAAGCCAAAATATAACTTTAAAACACTATTACAGACTTCTGATGCAAGGATTAAGTATTATTCATCATAAAATATACTTACACTATCAACAGCTAAAATCTTTGACCAGATAAATACAAGCAAAGGTCTGAGGTCACGTGCAGAGCTCTGCAACAACTTTAACACATAAGGAAAAATGCCAACAGACAATGCCTGAAAAAGAAATCAATAAATAAAATTAAATCATAAGCAGCTAATGTTCAAAAAGCAATTTAATAAAATTTCAATCTTGCTTTCTTTCACTAACATACAAATACTTTAGAATATATGATAGATAAAAATATTCACTTATATTTTGTGCAGCTTTTCTGAATAAGTTACAAATTATTCTTATAAATATTCATGGCCAAATACAAGTAGTAACAATCCAAATGCATTTAATAAAATATTATTAGATACACAGATTGAAATGTTTAAATTATTACAAAAATACATTAATGATGTGCTGGAAAGTACTATTATACTAAAAAAAATAATTATTCTTTTAAAAAGATAATTAACTTACCAAACTAACAGCCCAAGGGCCCAAATCCAAAAATCTGCCTAAAAGTTCCAGTGCTCTTACTCGATGGACTTGACTAAGTAAAACCTGGAACAGAAATAAAATGTAAACAGAATTCACAAAAATTTATCACTTATGGTATTTATCAGAAAACGTTGCATTTTAGCTATATACTAGAAAAATGACAATATTTGTCCTCAAAAAGTTTATAAAAGTATTATCTCCCTTATATATAACATGTCAAAGAAAATTGTCTCAAAAGTAACTATTTTGCTGTCAATTTTAAATTGGTGCTGCTCCAAAATTTTTTGACTGCCTTCCTATATACACACTCCTTTCAGTTCTTTGATGAAAACAAACCAGACACATTATGAAAAACCAGACACATTATCAGAAAATGAGAGTATTAGACATTGTTGAGATAAGTAAATTGTAAGTTATTTCATATTTATGTTAAAGTTATATATATTATACATACACACATACATATGTATAAAAGGATGAGCACTTTTGTTTCTGACCAATTCTTTGATCAGTAGATGCTTACCTGTAAAACAATTGGTAACTGTTCAGGTGGACTTCTAATTTCAGAACCGTAAGTAAGCCAAACTTGGAATGCAGTCAGCTGCTGTGCAAAGAAAGTGCTGTGATCAAACATAGTGCCATCACTGTCTACCACTGCTACAGTAGGTAGTTGCCGCAAACACATATCAAGTGCAAAATCCCAAGCAGCCCTAGATAGAAAAGGGAATAAAGAATTAATAACTGTAATAAAAAAAATTTTTTGTAAATAAAACATACATTGCTATATTTTATGTCAATATCTGGCAATACAGAGCATGGGGGAAATTTTAATTTGGAGGAGTTTACTAATTATATTTAATTTAATGGCTTTAAGATTATAATTACATAACAGAACAGCAAAGTATTCCTTATTAATTTTGTTTAAATCTGTAAAAATTAAAAACAAACAAAAAAAAAAACAATTTGAAATTCTGAAAATTAGTTTTTAATTATTAATATTCATAAAAAATATAGAAGATTATAGTGAATACATGTTAAATGATCCTCCCCAAAATGAAAATGACCCGAAAGACATGCTGTAAAAGTGACTTACCACATTCTATGTTGATAAGTTGGAGGTAGAGGAGGACTAGACACAGGTGTGCAGTTATAAGATCGCATGATCCTTTCTGCCAGCAGAAAGTTGCGAAATAAACTAGCAACAAGCAAATCCTGTCTGAATAGCTTTTGGAACAGTTCTAAAAGGATTAAAAGGAAAAAGATTTTTGAATGTTACTGATATCAAAAGTACAAAAGATATACTTAACAGGATGTAATATTTAATATGCAAAATATTATTTGGCAGATAGTTTACAAGTAAAAGTTTGTCTATATTTCTGAGATGAGGTATTATGTACATTATTTACATTATTCGGACTATTGTCCTCATCTTTATCGCCATATTTATCACAACGTTTATCCACTGTGGATAAAGGTGTTGGTTAGATCCAGTGACAGGACCCAAAGAGTGTGAGTTCAATACCCGACTAAGGCAGTGGAGAACTTTCAGAGGGAAATTAACAGGAAATAACTAATAACTGACATCCATTAAACATGGCAAGTGGAACTAGAACAGTCTACTAGAGTGAGCAAAATAAAGGGTTCAGTTCGACATTCCAACCACCTGAAGAAGACCAGAGCATACAACGGCCGAAATGTTGTGATAAATATAGCAACAAAGATGAAGACAATAGTCCAAGTAATGTAAATAAAGTAAAGATTTATAAACTAAATTACTCTGAGACTATATTGTGTAGAGTATAAAATGTTAGTGTGCATGTTTTGTTTGTTTTTTGGCTGAAATTGAAAATGATTAACAATATCTCCAGAACCAATTGCATGGCCTTGATATACCTTAACAACCAATCAAAGGAGACCTTACTGTATGATGCCATTGAGCTTGCGTATTGTATGACCATCACATTCACAATGAATATGCATCAAGCTTTGTTTGAAACTTAGACATTTGTCAACAGAAACTATTCAAAAGGTTTTCAGTGAAGATTCAAGCTTGTCCAGAAATATATTAAAAGTAATCCGTATTCAGGAAATCCTTTAACAAGCAGAACATACAAAAATGTTAAATACTTGTGGGATGCAATCAAAAGAAATCAGCATTTAACAAAGAAAAGAGAAAATCTAGAGATTCCACGGACTGTCTGAAAAGCATCCAACTTTTTTGAATATCTTAACTGCCTATTCTTCATGTCTTGTGAAAGGTTTTATGGCAAAACAATAAAGTCTGTTATACCACCCAAACCAGTTCAGAGTCAATCCATCTTAACTTCTGGGTTTTGTCGCAAGCTAAGTTATCACTGAAAGGAAGATTTCATATTGAGATTAAGGAAAGGAGAATGTGACAAGGCAGTCCTTAAAGAGGACTTTGCAGACTATTTTAAAAAGTGAAAAAGATGCTGGGATAAGACTGTGAAATTAAAGCACCATTGCCATAGGTAGGCTTTTTCATTAATATTCAATAACTGGAACATTTTAGCATAGTCCAATATTTATTACTAATAGTGCCCATGAAAATCTTATTGTTTTCTATTTGAATTTTCTGATGATTCATAATTTTTAATTTAATGACAAAATAAGCTCCTTGTGAGTTCCATGACTTGGTCTGTGGAAATTGCAATTTCATCTTTAAACATTTTAGCTTAACAACTTAAAAAAATACTGCAATAATAATCATAAGTATGAATACAGGTCATTATTTAAAGAAGTAAGAGGGTACAAATGAAAAGATTAAAAACTGACAAGGTTTTCCATTTCACTGAAGCAGACATTAAATGTATAAGAGTGTTATTGCCTCTATGTTCCCCCCTTTTTTTTTCTAAAAACCAAACAGCATCGCTGATATATCTTTTTCTTCATTCTTTCCTACTAATCAAAACGGAGTAGTCCATTATTTATCTGAGGTAATGGCAGGTCTTAACGTACATGCTAACTAACAAAGGAACAAACAGAATTATGATATGAACATCATATTGTAAAGTGGATCAGGAAATTGTTTTTAATGTCAAAGACATAAAAAATTGTTAAAACTAAAATCATAGACATAGAGAGAGAGTTGGCTAAATTTTAAATTAAAAGCATTAAATATTATAATCCATGAAGACCAAAAAAATACAAAAGGTATAGACACTGCTAACTATTCCAATGTAATTAATAATATGGCTTTCCATGTGAAGAGCTTTCACAAAAATTCCACATTCCAACTAATATAATTCTTACCTCTTGGAAGAGTATTCCATGCAATGGTGTCAGTTATTGCAGTAAAAATCCAATTCAACTCTCCAAGCATAGTCCGACGATCGTTCAATTGACCTGGAATCCTATACACAGAAATAAAAAAAAATAATAATGCTAAGAATTCCATATTTGAAAGTAAAAAATGATTGAGCAGAAAACATATGTTATAATATTTCTGATTTTTTTCTCAAAATGTAATCTAAATCTGGAATAACAGCTCCTAAAGAACCTGTCTTGAGTCTCCAGTGCAGACTGTTATGATAAAAAAAAAAAATAAAAATAATAATATACTTACTTGTCAACAAGCTCTTGAGTGGCACCAGAGACAAGTTTCCCAGAATCCTGGGACACATACCTATAACAAACAAAGCAAAAATTTGTTTCATCTAAAATATTTTTGTTTATGTCAAAACTAAGAAACAACAGAGTAAACAATCTATAAAATGCAACACTGATTTTGGGAAGAGTAGGTTGAACTTGGAAACTTTTCATGGACTCCTTTATGTCTAATGCCAAAGTTATTAACAAATTTTATCATTTCTTTAATTGTCTCTTCCAATCAGTATCTTGTTAAAAAGTACCCAAATTTATATTTCTGATTCTTTTTTTTGTCATTCATTCTAGAATGAAGTGGATGATAATACTGTACAGATTCTTTACTTTTCAATCTCATCTTCAGTTTGATTGGTTTACTTACTTTTTTTTTCATCTCTCTATACCATGTTTAGTTGTTAGTACATTTTATCATGTGGATTAAAACAAAACTTAATTGTATTTCTTGTTTGATTCCTTTGTTCAGAGAGTTACAAACAAACTCACCTTTTCCCTTTCTCAAAAGCTTTACATGACTATGGATAAAAATTTCTTACTTGAGGCGAAGTACTGAACTTAAACCTGCACTTTTAATTTTGAATATTATGGTTTATAATGCTCTTCTGGAATCAACTGCAGTTGACCAATATGACAAAATACAATTTTATTTTAAAATAAACAACTTTGGTTTTATTTAATATCATTGATATTTTACTTGGGCACTTTTCAGTTATACAACTACATATAATGCAAGTTTTAAACAACTACATAGATTATATTTATTTTGATAATAAATATTAATCTTAAAATTTTAATTATTTTATACTAACAAAAATCCTCCCAGAATCAATTTTCTGCAGCTGGCTTCTATATAGGGTTAGGGTTTGTTTAAAATATGTAGTTGTAGTGCCTTTACTTGCAAACATCAATATTTCATTTTTCATGCAGCCAGCATATATTAATTTCATCCAACAAGTATATAAATATTATAAAAGACAATAGAACAAGGTACTTGAATGTTGAGATTTATCATTTAGAGATATTTACTAAGCCTGTCTTAATTCAGTAAAAAGAGAAATGAGGATAGGAAAATTGTGTTTTGCCAATCTTCTAAGTGGGAAGAGCACGCTTGCTTTGGACATAAGCATTTGAAATGCTGGTTTTTATCTGGGTTCAAACACTAACTACTAGCAGAAAGTATCCAACTACTTTAAGCAACACGCAGGCTGAGACTCATGACTTATAGATGGAAAACAAATTTCAAACCTCTAACAAACACTTTTCCTCCACTCATCATTCATTTGCTAGTAATATTTGTAGTGTCTATATAGTACCAATAACATCAAAAAGAAAAAAAATCTTGCATTGGCTTTTAGAACTAGAACAGTCACTTGTGAGTGATTAAAATGTAGCTCACCATCTCAAAGCCATTTTGATAGGAGTAGTGAGGCAGGAGGTAAATAAGTCTGCAGGGAGTTCAGGATTCATTGGCAAAAGTTCATCCTTACTGCAGGCCGCTAGTTGAATACAGTTACTCATGGACAGAGGAGTGGATGCAGTCCCTCGTCCAGAAGTTGGAGTTGATGAGCCACCAGTCCCTGCTGAAGTACCATTTGTGTTCATCATTGCCTGAATAAAAAGAAACAATGCAGTACCAAAATGCAAGTAAATTAAAAATTATTCTTTACAGGACAAAAATAATACAGAAAGCTTAAATATGAGATTCAAATTTTCTATTTTTTTAAATTTTTTTATTGATAAGTGAAACACTCAAGTTCTCATGAGAGAAGATTTTGCTTACTAATACCGTCAGATTTTTAGGATCATTTCTCATCTAGTTGTCACTGAAGTAGTTAAAAACTAATACACTGTTACTTTATTGTTTCAAATGTATAAGTCTTATATTTTGAAGAATATTTTTAGTTTGTGAGAGTGACTCAGTTTTGTTTTCATGAAAAATGCATTTCCATTTTAGAATCAGGCAACATTCAAACTGCACAAATAATAAATTAAGAAACTTTCAGATATTATAACACTTGTATTTTAAAAAACAATAACTTGTACACAGAGGCAAATATCAGTATTCAAAAAATTTATAAATCAAAATTGAAAAGCTTATCCACAGCAACTCATTTCCAAATAAGCAAAAAGCTAAGTTTCAAAAATCTACCATCTCAAGTATACCATTTCTTATTCACAAAGAAATTATTTCTACATAGAATGGTCCTGTTTAATCTTAATTGACCTTATTAAAACATTAAAGGAAATAATTATAAAAAGTATCTCTTCTGTCAAAGTAAACAAAGCTTCAGATTCTTTATATGGAAAAAGAAATTAATATGAAAACTGAGGCAGGAATAAAACCATTAAATTTTATAAACTCATTTTCAATATATTTATTGATAATGTATTTTTTAAATATATTTTTTTGGTCACATGGCAATATGTTTAGCAAAAAGTTAAGAAAAAAAAACTTAGAATAATAAAACATTTATACCTCACGTTCCACTTCTCGCTGAGCAGAAAACTGTTTAAAGGACTCAACAATGACTCCAGCATTGGAACAATCATATACATAAATGGAGGGACTTCCCATCCAACTTTGAAGATCATAAATTGACAGTGGGATGTACTGGGTATAATTCTGTATATAAGGAACAAAAGCAAAAATGAATATAAAGACAAACGTATCACTGAATCAAATTTTTAGAATTCTGAGATCATGATTTAAAAAGTTTACTTTTGATATTGATAGTTTTGTAACAGTTGTATACAATGATATTCTACAAAGTGTCCATTTATAGATTTAAAACTAAGTTTTTTAAAAAAATTCTTCAGAAGCAAAAATTAACTGATGTAATTAAAAATAAGATATTAGAAGGAATAACTAAATGGAGATGCAAATTCAGATTCAGAGACTTGCAGTAATTTATGAGTCAAGTGATATGTTAGCAAATAAAAAGGTAATAGCAGACTGATTGCCTAATTTTCATTTCTTTCAGGTAAAAATTATAAGAAGAATGATCAATTATTTGATAGATTTTCATTATAAAAAGGTTACTGACCTTATTAAAAACCCAAATTTCTCCATTTGATGTAGGCTTTGGTACTCCATGACCATTGTAATGAAAGAGGACACGCTCATCCTGCCAAAGAAAGAACATTTAGCACATTTAATGATAAAAACAAAAGCAAGCAACCTGAAGTTTATGAGAAAGTAAAAAAGATGGAAATTCAAATGCAGCCAAACAGTTTATTACCTTAGCGTTTCTTCTCATGGTAGTACAAAGCTTTTTTACTTCTTCTCCAGTAGGATCCAAAGACTGCTTGTATCGAGCCCTTGGCTGCCATCTGTCATACTGTTTATGGAGATTGTTTCCTATTGTTTCCAGTGCTTTGGGTGGACTCATTGATAAAGGGTCTGCACATAAAAAGAAATTAATATTACAGATGTATAAGCTTGAAAAAAGTTCTTTAAAAACATGCCTGATTTAATACTCTCAGTCAGTTATGTGCCATGCATGATACACGCTTAGGCGATCATGTATCTTTTGATACATGACTGATGAGGCAGATTTTTTCCCCACAGTAGGTTGCCATTTCTTTCTGCAGCAGACCAGTTGCCATCCAAGGATAGAGAACCCAGTCTGTCCTGCTATTTACCCATAGCTCGGGGGTGAAGAAGAGGATTCATACCTTTCCCAAGGGTATTAGCATGTAAGTGAATATAATGAATTTGACTGGATTTCGAACTCGGTTCTCTGATTCCTCAAACTGAGTCACTATCCATTACTCCACCATGCCTCCTTAAGACAGACTATATAAATGTCCAAGCAGTAAGGGCAGAGCTGCTCGAGGTATGTAAAATAATATGTATACCATTGAACTGATAAAATATGAAAGAAAGCACACTTCATAACAAATACATTTCTAACTCACTGAAGCCTTATTGAGACAAATGGATTCATAACCAAATGTTTTTACTAATTGATTTCTTTGAGCAGTCATCTTCACATAAATACTATTGAAATACTGAAGTCTTCTTGGACAAACTCCTAATCACCAGATTCTCTACACTTAGATTAAGATTTTGTTATGTCTTCATTCCATTGAATTATGAAATATGTCACTTGGAGTTAATGTAGTCTTACTGAATTCTGTAGTAAGAATATAAAGCTCGCTCCCAGCTAGCTCTCTCCTGATGATTCTTGGTTTCAGTATATTCTGGAGAAGTGTGTTTATCTCCACACCACCACCCACTTTTTAGATAAGCACTTTCTTTAGTCAATACTTTTTCCAACATGGGTCCACTTTCAATGTTTCAGTCGGATTATGTTTTCACTTACCCCGATGTCATATTGTAATATTAGTTTTAGGGAAAAAAAAGTATCGTAAAGCATTCCTTCAGTGAATTAAATTGTACTGGTGGCTTATTCTGTGCACATCTAGATCTCAATTGATTTGTCTTCTATGTTGAAATCATCCACCTTTGACAATGAACATCATACTATCAAGATGTTGAATAATTTTTCCTTCCTACCAATTTTCCTTTCCAACTTTAATGCTTTTTGATGTAATGAATATACATACACCTGGGTTCCCCCTCACAGTAATGATTGGTTGGTGTCAGCCATAAATACAGACTGATGTGGAGGTACAAGAGGACGCATATTGCCTACCACTACAACGAGGACCAGTCCATTACAGTTACCTGCTAGAGTGTCCTACTTGGTTACAGTAGTCAACAACCACTTTGCTACTTCGAACACATATATCCCTTTCCAGGACATATCACTTTTAAAGACTTTATTGTCAATCTTAAATGATCTGCTAGTTTCAAATTGTTGACTTTTCTTTTTATTCCCTGGCAGTAATTTGTCAAAAATGGATCTAACTTTCCTAGCAAACATGAGCTCTGCAGGTGACATTTTTGCAGTGACGTTTGTATTTGACATCATTTGATATACACTCCAAAATTCTTGTAGTGCTGTTTCTTCAGCTTCCAAGCCTTTAGCTTTTCTTAATGCCTTTTTGAAGGTGCCAACAAACCACTCAGTTTGACCATTTGAACTTGGATAATAAATGGGCATTGTCATATATTCAATTGCATAGTTTTTTCAGAAATTTTTAAACTCATGAGAAGCAAATTGAATTCCATTATTAGATACCACACTGTCAGGTACTCCAAAACTTGTGAAAAGTTTGTGTAAGAATTTAATCAATATTGCAGTAATAGGTCAATTACACTTTAATATTCCAATCCATTTTGTGAAAGTGTTAACCACAATTAAATAGTATGAATTGTTTAGTCCATATGTAATCTTGTCCATGGTTTATCAGTGCTTGGCCATGCCTGATAATTTATAGGTGGTAATTTTTCTGCTGAATTACAACCATTACATTTTCTAACTGTATTTTGAATATCTTTGTCCAACTTTGTCCAACAAACATAGCTTCCATTCAGGGACTTCATCCACACTATTCCCAGATGTCCTATGTGAAATTGTTTCAAAATCCTTTTTTATAATAATAATGGAATTACTACTCTTTCTGCATACAAATATACTGCCTCACAAATAGAAAATGCTGTATCATTGTTACCAGGTTTAATTTTAGTTTTGCTCCATTTTGACTTAATGTCATTCATAGTTTTTAAATAAACGTATCCTTTTTAGAATGAATTTTGGTTATCATCTAACATGATTGGCAGTTCTTTAATAGTGTTACACACCAGGCTCTTAATTTCACTTTTGGATTCCAGTGAAGCAATTACAGTATCTTCAAAATCTTTACATTTTGTTATCAATCTGGACAAGCCATCTGCATGTCTCAATTTTTTTGACAATAGAAATTCCATCTTGAAATCATAGTTCAACAAAATCATAGACCAACGTTGTAGTCTGTTTGCAGTATGCATAGGAATCCTTTTCTTAGAACCAAATATACTTAATAAAGTTTGCAGTATTTTCTTCCTAATATCATCCCATGAAATTTCTTTACAGCAAAAATTATAACAAGTACTTCCTTTTCAATTTGACTGTAGCATTTTTACGTATTTATCAAACTTCTTGAAGCGTGGGTGACTGCCTTCACTGTACTGTCTTCAAATTTATGGCCTAGTACCACTTATATGCCATATTTACTAGCATCCGACACTACTATTATTTGTCACTGTGGGTCATAATGTGTCAGCAATAAATCTGAAGTTAGTAGTTTTTTTTAATTCTTTCAAAAACTTCTCAACCTTCCACCAACCAATTCCATCTTATGCCATTCTTAACCATTACCACACTACAGGTGACAATAGTTGCCATAGAATTCTCTCCCTTTGCATTCTGTCACCATGAAACAGTTATTATAAATAAACAGTTGTCAACTGTTATTTCCGGTATTTTAAGTTGTAAATCGCCTTCTACTGCTATGGAAAAAAGGCTAAAATTCTGTTTTTCAATGCCATTTTGAATTCTTCTAGACTCTACATGAAGTTAACATTGATTAAACCCACATTAATTTTTTTTGATTTTTTGTAAACAAAATATCCAACAAAACCTTTATTCAGGAATTTTTCTTTAATTTTTCTCTGATGATGATTTTGAAGGCTTTACTTGAGTGGATATTGATGGTGAAGTGGTCAAAGATGATAGCCATGCTAGTGACATGGATGAAAGTGATGATGACTACTAGTGCCTACTATCATCCAGGCCTGACTAATTTTATGGAAGCTACTGGCAACCATCAATAAATCTGATAGCCTATCTGAAGGTGAATTACTTTGTCTATTTGTAAATGATGAAATAATAAATTTATTCGTCAAGACAAACAAATATGAGTCAGGTGAAGGAAAGAGCAAACAAATGCTAGTGTCTTCTCATGAAGAAACACATTATTTTTCTGACGAAATGAAAGCATTTCTTAGCAATTTTGCTTCTTATTGCACCCCCAGAACTCCACCAGGAATAATAAAGTTAAAGTATGTAGAATTATTTATGTTTTTTTTTATTTCACATTTCAATTATTTTGGTTTTCAACATCAAAACATGCATGTAAAATGTAATGCATTACATCAAAATATTACTCATTCATTCTTTTGTGTACAAAAATTAAAATCTATATGCACAATACAAAGAAAGTTATAACAATTTTAAAAAGGTAAGTGTTCATGTTTTTCCACCCTAAAAAAAAAAAAAAAAAAAAAAAAAAAGTGGCAGGGGGAACAATTCTAGGAAGAAATTAGTGTGGTAAAGGTTAAGTAAATTATTCAGAGATGCTTGCAATTTATACATATCTGGCACATATTATAATAATTTGCTAATCCGACAAATGATTGAAGGGTCACCAAATTTGTCGAGGGAAGCATGTCTTTAATGGCACTTGCTCTAGCAGGATCTGGTCTTCATTTTTCATCAATTATCTGACCTAAATATTTCATCTTATCCAAAAAGAACTGACATTTATGTACACTGAGTTTGAAACAGTAAACATGCAGTTTCTGAAATATTTGCTGAATCAGTTTTACATGCTGTATTTTTGTAGCACTCTTAACCTTTATCTAGATGGAGGTGAAAATTGTCACCATAGAATTCTCTCTCTTTGTACTCTTTGTAGCTGTAGGCACATTATGTTGTCTCGAGATGATTGCTATAAATAAATACTTGTCAACTGTTATTTCTGGTATTTTAAGCTGGAAATACCCTCTACCAATTTGGAACAAGGCTAAACTTAGGTTTTCTGACACCATTTTGAATTCTTCTACACTCTATGAGGTGTAACATTGATTAAACCCACATTAATTTTGTCACAATTTTTTCTAAACAAAAATGACCGCATCAACATCCAACAAAGCCTTTATTCAGGAGTTTTTCTTTGATTCAAACTCCAATGATGATTTTGAAGGCTTTGATCAAGTGGATATTGATAGTGAAGTGGTCAGAGATGGAAATGATAACCACAATAGTGATAGGGAGGAAAGCTATGATGATCACTAGGTACCAAGAGGCTACTATCATCCATGGCTAACTAATTTTATGGAAACTACTGGCCTCGTGGATATACCTGATAGCCTTTCTGAAGGTGAATTATTTCGTTTATTTATAAATGATGAAATAATAACTTTGTTAACAAGACAATTATGCTAGTCAGGTGAATGAAAGAAGAAACAAATGCTGGTGTCTACTCATATTTAAAAATATGGAAGAACATCACTTCTGACAAAACAAAAGCCTTCTTAGCTATTTTGCTTCTTACTGCACCCCAGAACTCTACAAGAAGTAATAAAAGTTAAGTATGTTAAATCGTTAATATATTTGTTTCAATTTTTTATTTTCCATGTCAAAACATGCATGCAAAATGTAATGCATTACATCAAAATATTACTCATCCATTCTTTTATTAGTATACAAAAATAAAAAAAATATACACACAATATAAAAAAAGTTATAACTACAACAGTAGGTGCTCATGTTTTTTGCACCCTGCAAAAAATTTTTTTTTTTTTCAAAAAAATAATTTTTAAAAAAATTCGGTGCCAGGGGGAACAATTCTAGAAAAAATTTGGTGGGGTAAAGATTAATTGATGTAAGTAATGGCACTATCTAGTCCAGCCAACATCATATCCATTATTTGCTGGAAAATACCTAGGCTAATATTCTAAACTTGTGGAGTCCTTTATGTGTATTAATAGTCAAATACTTTTGGAATTCATCATCCACTTCAATTTGAAGATATGCCTCATATTGGTCAATTTTTAAAAAAATATTACCACCATTTAATTTGGCAAATATATTCTCTGGAGTTGGTAGGAGATATACATGTGGTAGGAGGCAGTTATTCAACCCAGTCAAAAAATCTGCACATAAACAAATCTTATTTTTCTTTCTAATATAAACCACTGGCGTAGCACATTCTGAATAATCTATTTTTTCAATAACTATGCAATTTTCTAACCTATCAAGTTTGATGTTAATAGACTCCAACATAGCAAAGGGTATCTTTCTTTTAGGCTTAAAAACTAATCCCATTTTCTTTTAATTTGAAAAATGCCTAACTTCATACATTTTCCCAATTCCTGAGAAAATATTCATGAATTTATTTTTTAGTTTTCTCAATGTTTCTTTAGCTGTAGTCTTTTTATCTGATGAACAATTAATTTTTTCCACAGAATGAATTAATCAGCCAATTCCATTGTTCAAATAATTCTAACCACTCAACACCTTGTAAATTCGAGTTGGAATTTTATAATACGTATTCTTTTTTAGTTCTACCTGCAAGAGCCATGTAATTTTATAAGTAATTTTCCCAAGAAAAATCAATTTCTTGCCCAATATTCCCCTTGCAACTTTGTTGGTTTTTTACAAGTTAGGTTTGCAAATTCTGTTTCAAGTTTGTTCACCAATAATTATAATACCACTACCAATGTCCAATTGAAATCTCACCATAGCGTTAATCCTTTTTACTATCACAAATTTCCTATTATTTAAACTTTCCAGTTTTTTAGATATTAGCACTACTTTCAGCAAGTTAATTTGTGTATTTCTTTTAATTTTTGAATTGCAGTAGCTTCATTTGTGACCTGTTTTTCCACAAAACATTTTTTGGTTTTAAATAGGCAGTCCTTTCTGAAATGAAGCATACCACATCTATAGCATAGGTTAAGTTTGGCAATATTTTTATTTCAGATTTTTTTCTTTTGGTACTATTATCTTTTTTCAAACTACTTATAGTTCTGACATGCTATTTTGTTTGATTTTTGGTGTATTGTGCTTTAAATTGACAATTTTTTTAATCTCTTCCACAAGAGTCTGTAACATTAACTTTGAATCTTGTTCAAGTTTTGTAAGGATTTGAGTGTATATTTCCACATTGTTGCTTGATATTAGACCTTTAATGAAAATTAGACATTTAAATCTGTCTGGGGATAGTTTGTCCAGTTTAAATTTCTCATACTCACAGTTGACTTTACTAGCATATGTGACAAAATCTTCATCTTCATCCTTAGTAAGCTTCATGCACTGCAAATGAGTATATAAAAGTGAATTCTTTTCACCAAAATTTTTTGATAATATTGACACTGTTAAATGACACTTTTTCTGGAGTATTCGGCAAAATGAAATTCAAATATTTTTCATGTTCAGTGGGGTATAATTTTCCTAACAGAAATGAATAGTGATAATTTTAGTTAACACCCAAAAATATAATGATGAATTATGTTCTGAAAGTTTTGAAGTCCTGAAAATAATTTACAAAAATGATAAAAGGAAAAACAAGCATGAATACTGAATTCCAAATTTAACAGCATGCAAAGTCTTCTTAAAATATTCTTTTTATAAATGTTGAAAAAAAAAAAAATTCCAAGAGGGTCTCAGTGTATGTAACTGTTGAATATTATTAAGCTTTATTGACTAACAAAGAGTTAAAAACAAATGTTCTGAGTTGAATATTATCAGTAATCTACTTACCCACCCAGCACTCCAAACGGGCACATGGTGAAGTTTTGACCACATCTGGCGGGTCAACTCCAACATTTAGACATAATACTAAGGCAACGCTCACAGTTTTCATCTGAAAGGAAAAATGCATAAAAAATATTAAAATGCCCAAAAGAATTAAGTCAAAAGTACAAGTAAGTGTAATAAATTATCAAACTGTTAAGAATATAACATTTCCTATTATAGTCACATTTTAAGTAAGTTTTACCTGAAGAAGTGGCTTAAAAAAAAAAAAAACACTATATAATATACCTAGTTTATTGGATCAACAGATTGTTGTTTACATTCATTTTCCAGAGTCAAAATACAATGCTATTAATTACAAAATATACATAAAACTATATATCTATGTTTTTATCAGCAGGAGAAAGGAGAATATAAATAATAATATATGAAGAAAAAAAAGTAATAAATATATTGTAACTGTTAACCCATAATAATCCTCTAATGCTAATGTAACACATCAATTAAACAGAAAGATGTTTATGCCACCAATACCGTCTATAAAAGGAAAGCTTTCATCCAAACCATATTTTCTTAAATACACTATTGCTTGAAAACAGTAGTATACATTTTAACTCAAATGTTTAATAAGTCATTAAGCATTCAAACTAACCTCTTTTATTGAGTTCAAACAGCCAATCACATTTTTCTAAATTTACCTCCTAGCAGATTAATATTTTCAGAACCCAGATAAATTTATTCTAGCCACTACACGTTTTTAAAACGAAACAGATTTTGTCTACATACAACAAAGATGACAAATGATGGCAATATCAAATTATACAAAAAGGTAACTATTTTTATAAAACTAAGATATCTGTGTCATGTTGACACGAAGCTGATTCATGTTATGAGATTTAATTAAAAATAAAAATAACAAGCATTTTAATTCATCTAGTTTAAAATGTTAGAATAAAGGTCACTAAAACAGCAAGTTCAATTCGTCAAAACAAAAAAATAATGGTGATTTAATAGCAACATTTGGATTTAGTCCAAAAGTACAAGAGTCTTATTTCATGCAGGATTAAATTATTAGCATTATTAAAATTGCCAAATAATGATTATGTGTAGTGATGTCTCTAAAATGATTTGATTTCAAATTTCATATTGCCTCTAGATATTGCCTAAATTTTCTAAAGTATACATTATGTATCCAAGTCACAATAATCTAACACTAGTGTAATTGTTATATCAAAGATTTTGCAATTTTTTTACAGTCAATATCAATGAGCATCATTGCAACAGTACAAACTGATACTTAAATATCACTGTGAAATGAAATTAGAGAATTTTTTTAAATAGTGACAAAGAAAAGACTAATCAAATTTATCTTAACAAGCACATGTTTGTAACCATGTAATTAGTGCACTGAAGAGTTTATCAAAGAATTAATATAAAAATGTAAGAAGAAAATGAAAACCCATTTCAATAAAAATAATTCTTTCTATTTAAACTAAAAAGTAACATTTGAATAGATGAGCAAGCAAGAGAGAATCAAACTTAAAAAAATGAAGAACAAAAAAATCATTTCTCATGTGCCAAATCAATAGTGATGTATAAGATGTTTCTCAATGGACAAGTTAGAGTAGAGTTTCAGTTGCCATTAGAAAGACACTTTTCTCGATACTAAGGACCAGGTTTATAATCTAGTAATTTTCCTTTGAGAACAGTTTTTGTTTTTGTTTTTTAGTTTTGCATCTATTTTTGTGAAGTGTTTGAAAACTATGAAAAAGCAACAAATGGCCACAAGTCTCTCTTAAGTACAAAAATCTTACTGGTTAAAAACATGTTCAAAAGTAATACCATTATGTCAGCATTTATTTTATCTACAAGACAATTCACACACTCATCACCCAACACAATGAATTAAAGAAAAGGTCTGTTTATGCAATTTCTTATCACTGATAAGAGTATGACATATCATTAACTCACCAAAAGTAAACAAACTATCATAATGTTGCTTTGAAAAAAATCTGATACAGTTTTTCAAAAAGCATTACGAATAATAAAGAAAAAAGGGGTTTTGTTCTGAAGGCTAACGAGATTTATTAATGCAAAATTAGAAAAACGAAACTGGAGTTACTTATTAGTAAATGAAAAACCTAAATTGTGAAATTGTCATTTGTAAAGTAACACTTGAGTTGGCTAATCATCAGTGTATTCATTTATTACATTATTACTATTTGATGTTAGCTCTCTAAAAAGTTGTGGATGTTCATGACTGAAATAAATCTCGTAAAGAGTAATAATGGTTAGCAACTTGGACTCATAGGAGTAGTGAGTTCCATCACGCTCATTGTGTCCCATACTTGAGGTTTGGGTCAATAAAATAAGCTTAGTAAAACTCAACCAAAATATGTCTCTAAATAACAACATTGTAACTTCCAAATGTTTATTTCTAGATTTTGCTAATTTATCAAGAGTTTTAAAATTCAAACGTGCGCTGTTTTTTTTTTTCCCCCTAATTTAAATTAACTTTTTTTATTCGTCGTAATTTGTAGCAAATACTTTCACAATTTGACATTTTTTTTCAAAACGAAAACAAACTTTGCAAAACGTAGAGAATGTGTTGTGTGGCTAATCGAAGAAAATAGCTTTGTCATACATTGGACTTGGAGGTACCTAAAAATGGAATCCTAATTCATATCTTCGCTTTTTTGCTAATGATCTTTAAAAAGTCCTTTTCATATTTATTGCAATAAATTATTCTCGTACACTAGTAAAATTCAATAGTAGAAAAATTTCAGTGATTCTGATAAAGAAACTTCCTCATTTTAGTAATTCTGAACCAAATCAGGGTTATGGGTCCTTTTCCTTGTAACGTACAGTTTGTGATATCCACTCCTACCAAAAAAAGAGGTCTTAAAAAATTTATATTATACAATATGAATATTTTGTAGTTTGAAGCAAGATACTTTGTTTCGGATTTTAAACTAGCTCTATGATAACGAAAATAAATCTTGTTTCTAATAAGGAATTTAAATACAAATAATAACATACGAAATGAAAGTAAAAACGGTTTGATTGTAGAAATATTTTGGCTGACGTGGCTCATCTGGTAAAAAATGCACTAAGAAATATAATCGGATAGAAATCTTAAGGCATAAGCAAAAAAACTTAGTTAACTGTATCAAAATAATATTGGCACTTACATCAGAAGTATGAAATTAAAAATTTGTTGTTGTGCATCGATTTAAAATTTTAAAATCAGATACATATTTTTGACATTAAATTAGAACTTAATTTCTTGTCGAACTCATAGAAAAGACAATTTATTTGGTAAGAGACTGAGAACAAATAACAAAATAAAGCTAAACAACCTAAGAGAAGACTAAAAAAACAATATTGACAATGTTATTGAGGTGAAAGCAGGGATTTTTCACTTGTCATGAAATTTAAGGATAATTAATTACTTTTATTTGCAATTAGATAACTTTAAATTAGACGAACAACAAACATTAAGAATAAGATTCAAACTTAGAGCTGAAATTTAATAGCTTGTGATACTGTAATTTTATTTAGTTTGAGTTATATGACAAAAAAAGGGACAAATTTTAAATTCACATGATGCATTTGATTTTAGAGCAAAATAGTCACAAATTAAAAAGACAAATCTGATATAGGAAGCACCCCAATTCACAATGTTCATAAGGAATTTGGCTTGTGATACCAAATTTTACAAGAGAAATCCTTTGGGGGAGGGGTTCACTATTGTCAGTGGCTACATTACGCTTCTTACGTCGGAAAGAAACCCACGTGTGAGTTTTTTGTAAAGGTCGTTAAAGGAAAGGTCTTTTATGTAAGTTTAAATTATGTAGTTAACGTCAAAATTGACGAAATTAACAAACTGGATAACGCTTCAGAAATTTAAGTAGGGGATATTTTAAGAAATAAATCCAAAACGATCGACTTCCCATTTTATGGCAATTCCATCTTTTCTTTGCAACTGAGAAAAAGAAAAGAGAATCGTTGTTATTCCTCCTTTATCCCAAACTAAAGTGACATCTTCTCTTGCTTTATTTTAAAAAAAATAAACACAAAACAAACCACACACACACCAGTTAAATGAACGACATTAATCCATACATACTCTTTCTTTCATTCTCCATGTCTGTGTAACAATTTCTGGAGCCTGTATTTTCTCCGTATGTCGACTTTGATTAAAGGCGAGAGAGAGTCGTCTGTCGGAGTCTGGGCTTTCTTCTTCCTCCTCATTATACGCTTCGCTACAACTCCTTGAATCTTCGCTTATGCTTGTATTCATTTTGGTTTATTTCATCAACAATTCACAACTTAACCGGCCATCACTTAAGGTTTTAAAATTTTGATTAGCTGGTTTCCACAGTTAGATTCAATGTGTTTTGTTGTAAAACAGTCCGATGAGCTAGAATGATTAGTTGTACAACAACCATGCTCCATTTTTTTTCATTACTTTTTGTTTTTTATTTATTTTTTTAGTTAATTCTTTTTTTTGTTTTGTTTTACTTATTTACCACCGACTGGGAATTTACTCTCTAATACCCAATCTTTCCATTGAAGTCCATTCATGTTAGCTCGGATTTTCAATCTTTAATAACAAGGATCATTGCAATCAAATGTTATAAAAATATTTAGTATTGCTTTTAATGTTTGCTTTAAGTTAACGAAATAAACAAAAACTGTTTTTTATTTTGTTACAATTTTTCTGTTCAAAAAAGTTCACTGTTGACAAATTGGGTCGGAGATTATATAGTGGACACTTTCATATGTCACGTGATAATGTCTTCCGGTAGTATCAGCACTCCAAACCGGGTAAACAGACTAACGCAATTTCTCTGAAAGTAAAAATAAGGAATAAACATTCAGAGATTAAACTGTATTTCGATGTTATCTATATGTATATAAAAATGTACATTTATTTAAATGAAAATTACAGGCAAATATAACACAACTTACAAACGCCAATACGATGCTTAAATTGAGGTTAACCTGTCGCACTGTTTTTTAAAATACAATTCGTACAATTAAAATTAATTGCAACTTAAGTAAAACAGGCATAAAAATAAACTTCAATATGTAGCCAAACTGATATACAATTCCGTTAAATTTGACAGTTGCCCGGTTCCGCATGAACGAAACTGCACCGGAAATGACAAATAGAAGCTTATTAAAGAAAAAAAAATTAACTGCGACCTCTAGTGGCGTTTTATGTAAATTCAAGTAAGTCAAATTGCGAGAAGATCACTCCAAAGAAAAAATAAATAAATAAAAATATAACTGAATACGTAACAACACTAACAGAAACTGAAGACATGGCGCAGGTGGATTCAGAAGATACGGAAAAGGAAAATTTGGATGGTGAATTTGATGAGATAAATAGATTTGAACATGCTGGACTGGTGGCAATAGACAAAGCATGTAGTCAGCTCTATCCAGACCAACCTTGTCCTTTACAAGCTACAGCTTTTGTGAAATTTTGGTAAGCCGAATGCACACACATTAGCTCAGTTAGTTGTAGTTCAGTCCCACCACTATATGCTACATCACTTTTACAACCTTCATCACAATTGGGAATCAGCTTTGTAAACTGAAACCTTATTTCATGATATATGTGCATTTCGTAAAAATTGCCAAGGAGAACCACAAGCTGCTGCTGCGCTTAAAAATAATATAGTCTTCTTTTTTTTCCTCTTCAGTCCAACTCGATGCAACCTTCTATTTAAATTTTTTTTCAAAACTTATTTTAAAAAGTTGTTTTTTTTTAATTAATGGCTTATTTTTGCTTTCTCTATTTTTTTTTTCCAATCACCTCTTTGCGCACAATTACACACTGCCATCGTCACTAGTCACAAAAATTTGGCCCAACAACACGCTGATTAAGTTCATCATGTTCATTCATCATTACATTTTCTATTAGAGTCATCCTAAGTAGATTAACTAGTACAGAGCTGAATGATCGATTTTACTCCCGCACAATCATCACCAACAAAAGTGGAAATCAACGAAAACCATTCGCATCATATCTCATCATATCCTAGGGTTGTCTTGTCTACGGAATGCCCTGGTCGGATGTTTTATTCAATCCTTTAATTTTTAGCCTAAAAAAAAAAATGTAATTGCATTTTTACTACAGGTGAACAATACAGTACTGTTTTCTTTTCTTTTCTTTTTTTTTTTTTTAACAAAAAGTATGAAAAGTCCACGGTTATTTTTTTCTGTATGTAGGCTCAACAAAAGTCAAAACTAAGAAAATAGCTTCTTTTTTTTATTATTTTAAAATTTTTCCAAGAATAAGTGGTATTATTGTCAATCCACTCACTATATTGCTTACCCATTCCGCTTTTTTGTGCTTCTGGTGACAAAAAACAAACGTTATTAAAGCACTAAACAGTTTTGTTTTGTTTTGTTTATATCTGTTAGTTACCAAAGAAATATGTAAAAACGAAGTAATTGTGTGTGTTAGAAAATCACTTTGAAATTGCGCATAGCAAAAAAAAAAGTCACAAAAACAACCGGCGAAAAATTTGAGTCCACTTTGAACCATTTTACCACGCATTTTTATTTAAGTAACTCTTCTCATTTCACTGTATCGCATCACATTTTGTTTAATAAACTAAATTGCTAGTTACGGTCTTTCTAATTTAAAAAAAAAAATGTAATTGGCCATTCCAATAACTTGATTTGTTCGTTGCTCATTTACTCCAAGAGGCGGCTGTTGTGAATTCTTCGCATGTTTCTGTGATGTGGGGTCGGTTACACTTTTCAATCACCGACCTCAGTACTTGACTTCTGGTGTTCCTTTTTAAACTGAAATTTTTTATTTTATTGTTTAATGTTCATCAGTGGAATTTTCTGCCTAGTGACATCGCGAAGAAAACAAAGGACAGGGGAAGGCAGGGAGACACCTACTTGATGAGCTTCTTGTGTATGGATGGCGGAAGGGAAGAGGTGGCAAAGAGACAAAAAACGTTGCTAAGAGCTACAAGGTATAGGAGGTTGTGGAGGGCCATGATCGACCACGTCTTAAAGTAAATAGAAGTGATAGGACATTTTTTCTAATTTTGTCAAATAAGAGTTGTTTTTGTTTGTTTTTTTAATCATTAAAAAAATAGATTTTTTTTATAGTAGTTAGTAGTAAAACTGCATTTCAACCAGTGGTAATGTTCCAATTTTTTTTTCTTCTTACTCATTTTGGTGCTATAAACTAAACAGTTAATTAAATCCTAATGACCAAAAAAAATCAATCTTCCAGTTGGTACCTCTGTTTCTCAGGTGTAGTCAAAGGCACTCCTTGATGCATATGACAGAGTAGTCTCAGGGAACCAGGTGATTTTGAGTAGCCTACTTCAGTGCAGCCTTGGATTGTCTACAGTTGGTATTAAAAAAAATTGTATATGTCACAAGGACTGAGGCAATATGCATTTATTTTCCTGCATATAAATTATGTGTTGAGAGAATTTTACTTTCTTTACAAATTTATTTCTCTATCAGTTATGTATAGCTGTTTATAACCAATTTGGAGGCACTGGTGCTGCTTAATATTGAATACTTTTAAAAAAAAATTCCATTGTCTCATATATGCAATAATTTAAAATACTAGCAACTAAGTCTATTATCTGTAAAAAAAAAAAATTATCCAGAATTTTTGTTTCCTCTTAACTATTAACTACTGATAACCTATTTTCTTAACTAAAGTTCACCTAATACAAGGCTCCAGAGCCACTCAAGGCAGGTAGTTATTGAATGGGATGTCAGATATGAATGTAAGAGGGGGTAGTAGGAAGTGAAGATTATGATAAGGATAGATAATGATTAGCCCTTGATTTGCAGAAGTTAAGATTGTAGTGTTCAGGGAAGCTTCCATGCAAGAGTCTCTTCCATAAAGTATCAGTTCTGGAGAAAATATTGAGTGCAACTTCCTCTTTACAATTGGAATACAGAGGAAATGAGGGTGATGAATCCTAGCTGTAGTAGGGATAGGTTGAGTCTGTGGGAAAGAGGCTGTAAAATAAGTCATCCCCACAAGACCACTCTCAAAGCTGGAAAGTGAAGAGTGGACAGCCACAGACCAGATATACCAGCAATACTCCATTTTTGGTCTAATCTGACTCTTGTAAAGATAAAGCATAGCAGAAGGAGTCAGATATTTTCTGGAGCAGTAGAATGAGCCAACCATTTTTCCGGCAACTTTCACAATAGATCATGTATATATGAGTTCCAATTGAGATTGACTATTCTGGCTTCAGTTTGAAATTCAAACAAATATCACTTGAAGAAGCCGGAGTGTACAACAGCCAAAACATTGTGAATGTGACAATAAAAAGGAGTACAACAATCCAAACAATGTAAATAGTGTAAAAAGAATAATTTTGTATTTACAACATTCTAAAAACAATTAAAACTAATACAATGCAATATTTATCATACCTGTAAATTCTCAAAAACAAAGAAAATGTATGAATTCACATATTTTTAGGTTTTATGAAAATTCTGATCCCTTTTTAAAACGATAAACATTGCTAAGAAGTGAAGATAGTTAAAATAAGTGGTGTCAAGAGAAAAACCACCCTTTTGACACCCTGTTTTTTTTGGGGGGGAGGGGTTCATGGGATTGTCAAATCTTTAATGTCAGATTTTTTTATCTGGTATATTGGTAAAATCCTCTTATTTTGGGTGACATCAACAAGAAAACACTTAGTTTATACATGTCATCTGATTTTATTCAAACAGTTCTTTTATTTTCATTAATTTTCTTGGTAAGCATAGTTACTAAAAATTGTATAACCCTGGTCTAGAAATATCAAAAGATTTTAGTATACCTAAGTATAAGAAAAAGAAATTATTTAAAAATATATATACATATTAATAGTTAATAGATAAAAGACAATTCAAATGACAAGTATTTTAAGCTTTTATTTATCTGTTAACTATTGTTGCTCTGTTTTTCTATTAAGCACTTTGTTTAGAAAAATCTATTTGCTTTTAAATATGTTAAACTCCAGTAATTCATTGATTAACATGTTTTTTAGTCAGTAACAATTTGTGTTACTATTATTATTCAAATTAATAAAAAGAATGATTGTAAGGGATGCTCCAAAAGTAATACTTCCTATATAATCCTATATAAACTATTACAGATGCATGGGACACAATAACACCATTGGATAAAGCAAGTTGTCAGCTACAAAACACTAGTTTTCCACATAGTCACCTCCATTAGATATGCATTTTCACTAGTGATGAACAAAAGTTTTTTCATAGGTTGACAACAGCACAGAATCTCTCAGAATGTGGCCTGTCACACATCACTGTCACCACTGCCTAACTATGCTCATAACCACTATGAACATTCAACAATTGTGTCAATGAATGTTAGTGTGTGCAATTTTTCCACATGGAGTAACTGAACAACATATTTCTACTTCACTACGGACCATTCCCTTACATACAAGTACCTCATTTCAAAGACTATAGCCAAGGTCATATCAAGAAACAACATCCTAAAAAAAGCTGGCTAACACCAAATGGGGTGCCCATACCAGTACAATCCACACCACAGCCTTTGCTATACACCACAGCAGAATATGCCTCACCAGTATGGAGCAGATCATAACATACAAAGAAAATTGACTGCCTTAAACACTTTGCAGATTGATCACTGGGTGTCTCAAGCCAACCAAAGTAGACCTCTGCTTGCTTAGTGGAATTGCTCCCTTTTATATAAGAAGGACAGTCCACTCCCAGTTGGAGAAGTTGAAGCAGGAAATTGACCCTTGTCATCCTCTCCACAACTGTGAACCAATGACAAAGAAGCTCAAGCCAAGATACAGCTTTTTACACTCAGCCAAACCACTGAATAATAAAGCACTTAGAATCTGTCCCTATGGTGCAGCCACCTTATGGTGGGACACAGGCTCTCTCTCAGCCCCACTGACTCCAGTGATACCTGGTCCTTCTGGACCTGTCTAAATTGCCTCCAAACAGTTATTGGTCACTGTAGAGCCAATCTTCACAAATGTGGATATACCACTGATGTTGATCCCGACTACTAATGCAAGTAATCACAAACTATGAAGCTTCTTCTAGTTTGCCCCAATCCAAAAGATCCTTGCGCACTCAATGACCTTGTAACCTTAACAACTCAGGCAAGGCTCTGTGTGCAACACTGGATGGGTGTGGTGTAGCAACTCAATAAGAAAATGTACCAATGTCCACTATTGATGTTATGGGTCAACATAAAAAATAGGAGGCATTACTTCCAGAGATATCCTTGTAGATATGACATATAATAGATTGGAATTTCTCAGTTATTTGAATAACATTCTCATTCTTTTAGAAATAACAATTCTGTCTTATTTCATTTGACAGTGCAAACAAAGGCTGCTTGAAAGAGATTAACATATAGGAACACTACTTAACTCTGTAAAAAAGATACTAATAAAAAAACAAATATGTCCTTTTGTTTGAATATAGAATATAACTAAATATTTTATCTATGTCTTGGTAATGAGCAAAGATGTAGACGTAGATGAAAATATCCTGAAACTATATGAGGTGTGTGCTGAAATGTTCTTATCTCACTTCTCAAAATCTGACCAAACATCAGCATTTTTTTAAAGGCTTCTTGGTTGAGCTGAGAGCTTTTCAGTACTTTCTTGACTATATTTATTTTTTCTATGCAGTCTCATTTCAAATTAAAAAATAAACATAACATCAACATATTGTCTTGAATAAAAGTAAAGCATAAACTGCTAAACACTTTAAAGAATCTTTATGCTATATAGAATTTAAAACTAAGTTATTTCAGTGTTTACATAATATTGTGTATATCAATTGTTAAAAAATATTTACTCTCTTGCAAACAAAATATCTCTCATCTTAAAATATTATACATTAGGCAGAAAGTTTAATTCCTTCACCCTCACTCTGTTTACAGTTTAGTCTTCTTACTCTCATCTTTTTGCTCAATGCAACACTTCTCCAAATAATTAGTGGGAGATAAAAAATGTTTTGGAAAAGTTTAAACTTTGGATCTGCAAAAAAGCAGTATGTCAAAAGAACATTTTTTTTCTTGACACCACTATTACTGCATACTCCCTTTACTCCATTTTGAACAAAAAGATTTGTTTTCATATTTCTTTATAAAATGTTAAATGATAAATATTGCATTGTACTTGGTTCGCATATTTTTATAATCTTGTAAATAAACAATCTAACAACTAAATAGCATGTGTAAAAGTTTTTGTTGATATTAAAATTCTAAACTTAGTTTTTAAAACAATAAACATTTCCAAGGGAGTATGCAGGAATAGTGGTGTCAAGAGAAAAACTGTCCTTAACACAGCATTTTTTTTGCAAGTCTGAAGGTTAAATATTTCCAAAGTTTTTTTTCATGATTCTTAAAAATGGAAACTAGCTCCTATATCTATATATCACATCAATTGCAGTCAGGATCATAGTACAAAACTTCACAATTCTTTTTAGTATGTGCCTTGCCAGGGCTACATACAGTTTTGAATTTAGTTTTTTCCTTCTGGACTAGTCACCAATCATGGCTAAAGTGCCCAATTTACCCTACTATTTAACCTATAGCTGAGGGGAGAAGAAATGTACCTTTCCCAAGAGTATTTGTGTGAAAATGAATGTAACAAATTCTGCTGGAATTTGAACTCTTCTTGCCAATTTCTCATTCTGAGTCACTAACCACATGCATAGCCTAAATATTGAAAAGTGTTAATAATTATTTTCATTTACTAGCTAATTAAAGTTAAGAGGATTGAAAGTAAAGTAAATTTCCATAAATTTCCTCGTACAATCAAAATAAGTAGTAAAAAAAAAATTTAGACATCATTGTAAATGTATCTTAAAATGTATCCCTAAAATAGTGATTATTTTAAAACTTTTTTGGAAACAATAAATTCTGATAATCTGGGCTTGCTTGGACAATTGGCATAGAGCAGTTGCTATAAAGTAAAATTCAGAGACTATTTGCTAATGTAGAGAGTTCAAATTTCACTGTGTGTACCACTATTTTAATCTTGTTCTAGACTGAAATAAATTTAGTAAGTATCGATATTTACTAAACTTAGTTTACTCTGGTACAAGGCCATGTGCATAAAACTCGGTGAGGATTGAACTTAACTATAGTAGTAATGGTCTGTAATGTTCTGCATAGAACAAGGCTATGGTAGTTAGGAACTCGTATACTAGCAAATTGGTCCATAATACAAGCTGAGCTAACCATCAGGCTACAGAAGTCACCTAAAGTATTTACAATCTGATGGGTGTTATAAAACCTTGCAGTTGCTAAGCCTTACTTGAAAGGATTTTATATTTCTTAAATTTCCAATTGACAAATATATTCATTTAAAAATAAGTAAAAGCTTTTAGTGGACACTGGTTGAATGAAGAAGTTTTTTTTTTAAGCGTTTCACCCCAAGTAAGGCGGGAAGCCACTAGGATGCAAGGGGTTACAGAAGATTTGGAGCAAGATCAGATAGGAGTGATAGAGGAAAGGATGAGGAGAAGGATAGTGGATAGATCAAGGCAACTGGAGATTACATTTGAATAGCTGGAGATTATAGCTCTCAGGGAAACTGGAATAGGGAAGGGAGTTCCACAGGTGAGAGGTGCGTGATATGAAGCTATTGGAGTAGAAGAGATGGCTACATTTAATAGTTTCGACATTGAAAGGGTGAGAGCGGGATGCCAGTTTCATAGGGCGCTTTGAATTCATGAAGTCTGGGAACCAGTGAATGCAGCTCCTCGGAGCAATTACCATGAAAGTATTTGTAAAAAAGACAGAGAGGCAACGGCGTATCTGTGAGAGAGCGACTGTAGATGAGATGGTTAGAAATAGTTCAATTTAAAATTGCTAAAATCTGTAACACAAGAAATGTGACAACATTTTAGGATTCTCATATCAGTAATGGATAGCACTCTGCAAGTCCTGAATGAAATTTGGAGTCATAAGCACCTCTCCTAAAAAACTAAGACATAAAAATCTTTGGGAAAGAGTTCTGCACAACAGGTAGAACATAAAAATTGTAGTATCCATGATTCTTTGCCTGATCAACTAAGTACATAATTTACTTATAAACCTTTTATCTACTTTTCCAGCATTATTAATCAGAAGAATAATTCAACCTTTTTGATCAATAGGTATTAGTGTAAAGTTTTAAACCACTAACATAGTATATATTTTAGAAGTAATTATTAGAGTTAAATCTTTTTAAAAAAACACCAGGGATTTGAAATCATTTAATATCTATGGCTACCATATTAATATTGATTGGCTGATTTGTTTTTTATGACTTATCAACCTTTTGCAGGTTATTTAAAACCAGAAAATATTTTTAGATTGCAAGAATTTTTCAGGGCTAATAATGATATACTGATATGTCTTACTAATTAACCCATAGCTGAGGGGAAAAGAAGTGGATTCATAGTTTTCCCAAGGGTATTTGTGTGTAAATAAATATAACAAACCTGACTGTAATTGGGACTTGTCTCTTTGATTTCCAATTCTGAGCTGTTATCCATTACACCACTTGCACATCCAAGCTTACTGCATCTGGTTTTCCCAACTGGTTACCCATCTATGTACTGATCAGATTCAATGTTGTTTAACTTTGGTGATCTTACAAGAATTGGTGTTTCAACATGATATGACCATAAGCCCATATTAATAGTAAATAATACTTATGGTCACTGTACAAATTAATCTTGCATGCACAAGATTTAATGTTTTCATTTTGTTCAGACAAAAAAATGTACCAGCTGCTGAAATATATGGCATGCATGTAGGGCCAGATTATCTTCTAGGTTAGTATAGGCTGCAGCCTAGAGTCCCTCAGGCTTTTATAAAGCAATGATTTTGATTTTCTAGATCTTATAACTTCTAAATAATTTCATAAACTGAAATGATATCAATATGACAAACTTATTTTGATCATTTTATTGTCATAAGGCTGGTTATAAAAATCTGTTTTTACTACAGTCATGTAGAAATCTGTGCTAATTTGGTTTGCAATAAATAGTAAAATAGTGGTATTTCTTAAAGAATCTTTTTACTGACAAACAAAAGATAGCCATTCTAGTTTATTTAAAGAATTTGCAATAAAGTTACTTCAAGCTATATAAATGTGACTAAAATCATGAGTTAAATATATTGAAGATGGGTGCAGGCAAGTTAGAGGTGGGCTCCATCTGAGGGGAGCTCCCATGATTTTTTTAACCTAGGGGCCCCAAATGGTCATAAGCTGGCACTGCATGCATGTACTCAACTACTTGATTTTTTTCTTTTATTAATCAAATACATCACAACTTATATCAGTCCAGAAAAACTGCATTATTCATTTCCCTCTTCCCATCACCCTTTTGAAGCCTACAGTAGTTTTATCAAATTAATTTGGCTATAATGAAATTTATTGATGATAATACCAAATATAACATTGTACAATGATAGTACTAAATGTGGTACAATGTTTCAGACTAAGATTTCTACTTGTGTTATCTTGTGCTTAGGACATAAGCAGGAAAGGGTGAGAATGTAAATTTAAAACTTCACAATAGTTTATTATCAGCTGGTACATGATTTGTCACCAGTGTCAAGAAATCAGGTTTCAGTTAGCTATAAGACTTTTGTGAATGGAGAATATCATGTAGAAACTAGTTTAGCTGATATAATAGTTTTTTTTTTAGTTTTTGCTTGTTTATACAATCAGAGAAGTCCCTGGATTGTATTTAATTCATATAGTTAGATGTGAGCCCGTAGAAATCCTGCAAGTATGTCTAAAATGGAACATGCATTACTTTACATAAGAAAGCACAGGAAATGATGAAACATTTTTATTAAGAGTTCAAAACTTGAGAAGTGACTTCATGACAACATTTTGTCTCATCATTATATTTTTTTTTTTTTTTTCATTTCACTAGTCCTTGGCAGCCACTACTCACATCATACCAGCATTTATAGTTCCATTTTAGCTCCAAAGAGGGCCTGGTGTTTATTATGATGTCACAAAGGTTATATAAGTTCAGCTAAAGTCATGTTTGGTACTGTTGTGTAATTGTTCATTTATTTTAGCACTTTACTATATTTAGCATTTTTAACTTATATTAAATTATTTGGATTATTTTGAGGGTCCTTGTGGAGATAAGAAAAAATAATGATAGGTACAAGATAATCTGTGCATTCAAAGAAGATATTCTTTGTTTTGTAATTAACCTCAAAGTTTGGTTCCATATTCAAGAGGAAACAATTTGAAGTGGTGAATCTTGAATTGCAAAAAAAAAAATTTTTTTTTTTCATATATTCTGAGAATAAGTGAAAATATTTCAAACTCTGTATGCAAATAAAACAAAATTATCTTCTGTTTCTTGTTTGAATTGTTAATTAAAAAAATACTTCTAACTTTGAATTTTTTCCCCACCTTTTCCTTTTTTGTTTTTATACATCGCCTACAGCATACACATTTCTCTATGATTCGTCTTCACTTCTTTCTATTCATTTAAATAACAAATTAAAACTTGGTATGAGAATTATTTTAGAGAATTATCTTACTTGATATTATTTTCTTTATACAGTAAACATGTCATTATTATATTATAATTCTGTTTGTTCCTTACATTGTACCCTCTAATAGCTTGCCAGTCCTCTGCTCTCAAATTCTTGGTATAGCAGTAGCACACAGAGTAAATCTTTTGTTTTTAACTTCTGGCAAACCTCATTTTAGGGCATGTTGAAACTGTAAAAATGTGTTATAGAAAGAAAGGTAATATAGAAGAAATGATAATGCCTTCATGCATTAAACATCTTCAGTGAAATGGTATAGCAACATGAAATATGACAGCCTAGTTTCAGTAATCAAAATTAGAAAAAAACATGGAATTTCCATGGGCACTTCTCTACATTATTAAATGAAACAGATGTCATAAAAGCATGTTTGAAAAATTATTATAATGCAGTATATGACTATATGGGTATTTAATGAATGCTTACAATTTATCCCTCTTAAAATGTAAAGACAATATGTCAAATATCAACCATATAATTTCTGTGTCCAACTAGTTATTGTATTTGCAAAGCTACAAGATTGCTTGTTTATAAGAGTATTGGAGAACTACAGCTCATGCAAGTTCCATAATTGTTTATTTCAAGTTTTGATAAACAACCATCTCATCATAATTTCTATCTTTATTTTTCTTTTATTTAAACATAATTATGTACCAGTAAATATAGTAATATAGTATTTATTTCATCTTTTTTTTTCCTATTGCAACTCTAAGATCATTATTCTATAACTATTAAGTAAGGAGCACCTTTTGTGATAAAAATAATGTTTGAACTCTCATCCTTGGAAACCTCTCTTTCTACAGCACTTAATACTACTGATTTAGCCAAAAAGAAGCCTTGGCAACAAGTGGTAGTTGAATAAGACATATAGCTATATTCTTTATTTCTATAATCACTACTATACAGTCATATTATTATTTCTTTTACACTAATAATATTAGATATAATATTTCATGAATTTCAAAGATGAACCATTGACACTTATTAATTTTTTACTTTTTTTTTTAATTATTTGTTTCTTTTTTTTCACAATTTACAGATCCTTGTTCTACAAACATTAAGTTAGCAAAGAAATAAATAATCTTCCAATTGGATTTATTTATGATCCCTATTGTTTGCTTAAGCCCTAGAATAACAATCTTTGAATTGTGATAAAAGGCAACAGATATATAATGAAAGAAAGACAAATCAGTATTAATAATAGTAACAATGCTTCAAAGAAATGAATAAAATACTCATCAGGTTCTCAAATTTAAAACCAATCATTTTAAACTGATATTATTTTCCATTAGAATGTTAAAAAAATGTCTACTTCTTTTTGGTCTGCTAATTTGATAAATCTACTGTATTGTTCACATTACTAAGGAGAATGAATTGATACATTTATAGTTATTATTGCTTGAAATTAGACTAGACAACATAATCCTTGGATTCTTGCCAATAATAATGATTATTATTAAATTTACTCCCACAATCAATCATAACTTCTTTCTTTGGTTCCTCCAAACGATTTTGCTATTCATAGGTAAATAGTTGAACCATTGTTTTGGTTGTCTAAAAGCAACTCAATTATTTAAATTAAATATTTTTTATTACTTTGCTTTTTTTTATGATATCTTCAGCTTTTTGTTGTCATTTTTATGTTCTTCAGCTTTCGAATAAAAACTGCAATAATTTGAAAAGAAGATATGGCTTCAAACAAGATGAGTTTCCTGCCAAACTGCTGCTATTTGTAATATAATTTGAAGGCTAAAGAACATATTAGCCAAAACATGACAAAAAGTTTTCCTCTCTACTCTAAACAAAAACTATATGGATCTAAGATTTGCTAAACTTTGGAAGGGAAGAAATCTTTTCAAAATCTATTTTCCTTTAATCTGAAATGATATTCAATTTACAATAGTTAATGAGAAAAATTTTGCAGTTATATATTAAAGAATAGTATACATGCAGATGAGGTTTATAAAAAGGTTGAAACATTCTATGTGGATATTATTCTCTATAAAATAACATCAGCAACAATGGTTTTGAAGTGAGATTCACTAAGCTTTATCTTACTTGCTTCTGAAATGGAAATACAGGTTCTGTAATCTTTATGACAAAGTTTAACCTTCATACCCACAATAAATGCGTGTCAAAGGACTTTTTTTTCCCTTGACACCACTATTTTGTACTACCATCACTCCCTCTGCAATGTTTGTTTTAAAATGCGATGATTAGAATTTTAAAACCCAAACATATTAAAGAGAATTTATGCATCTTCTTTGACTTGAGAATTTGCAACAAAATATTAAACAATATTTATTTATTAGTTTGTTCATTTACAAGAATAATTTGATATTTACAACATTCTAAAAATGCAGACCAACTAATACAATGTTTATCATTTACCAATTTATAAAGAAATTATGAAAATAATTTTTTTATTCATAAATTTATAAAAATTTACTAAATCATAAAAATATGTGAACCAACTATAATGAAATCTTTATTATTTACCATTTTATAAAGTTCGAATTGATTGGTAATTTGCCAATGTTTTGCCAACTATCCCAAATAACACAATTCTCCAATTGCTTAGTGTCAACCCTTGATTTAACATTTTTCATCAGTTAAAACTTGATTAACAATAAAATAATTTATTGGCAGATTTTCTAGGCATTTTTAGAAAACTTAGCAGCAATTTAAAAAAAAAAGATCATTATTTTTTTTTTGAAAAATGTAGGAAGTTAGGGAGTTAACCTCTAACCTCTGGAGTTTCAGGCCTTGGATTTCTATTGATTAGAAATCCTGGATCACAATTATAAAAAAAACCTGGAAAATTAAAACCAGAAGTAATCAGAGATATAAAATAATTTGAGAAGAAAATATATAATGTCCAGAAAAATCATGTTTATTTAAATTTTCTTGTTCTATCATAGATATTTTTTACAAAATTCTGAATAAAAAAACTTGTTTGCATAATTATTTATCTATAAAATGGTAAATAATAAATATCATTTTGTAGTTTCGAAAATTTAGTAGATTTTTATAAATTTTGGAAAAAAATTTATTTTCAAATTTATTTCTTTATAATATGATAAATAATAAATATTGCATTGTACTTGGTTCACATATTTTTATAATCTTGTAAATAAACCTTGCCAAGCAGGGTAGGTGCAAGGGTCTTGTGTCCCTCCCTCTGAATCTGTAATACCCACTCTACTACATCTCAATTTTCATAAAAATTTTCATTTAAAATATACATTTTATTCAGTTGTAACCTAATTATGTACAATAATGGACCATGCAATATAAGTGAACAATTCAACTAGAAAAATTGAAAATAAGTACAATGTAACTAAATACAAATTAGAGACATGCCATAATAGATCATTCCATTTTACATAAACCAACAATATTTTGTGGTAGCTTTTAACATCAACTTGAGATTTTTCTTGTTAAAAAGTTGAATAATTTTAACACATTCAACATTATGGATAAAAATGGTGAATTTTTTATAGTATTATTTTGAGTCTTAGCATAAACAAAAAAAAAATTCACCAATTTGGATGAAAAAAAAAAACAAAGACTTCAAAATCCTCAAAAATTTTTAATCCATTAATACTCAATTGAGCTTAGTTTAATTTGTAATATATATAAATGTAGATGAAAAAAAGCAAATGTTGATAACATAGCAAGGGTCATAAAGCATTGCCCAGGGCCCCTAACCAGGCTTGGGCTCCCCTGATAAGGGGGTTTGTGGGTAGTACACACTGGCCCTGTTGCCAAGCGGTGTCAACAGAAAAAAAACATCCTTTTGGGGTGTAGGCATCAAGGTTAAACATTGTCCTACCAACAAATTTTACTTCTCTAGTTTATGTGTTTAAAATTTATGATTTAATATTAAGAAAATATAAAGTTTAAAGCCTTAAAAATTTTACTGTTTCAATGCTATACTATTTTTTCTTTCACTCTTAGTCTAAACAAACTGCTATTTATTTTTAGACTTAGAATTTAACAAAACTCTTATGTCATAGTTTTTTTCTTGGGTAGATAAAATGTAAATTAAGCACGCATGCAAAAAATAAATCTGGTTTGATAAGCTATGCAAGGTCTTATCTCCTAGTTTTAGTGCAGGGCCAGTGACACTCAAATGTTCATATTGAAAATACTTTAATTTTAAATTGGATTAGAGGTCTCTTTTTTTATATTCTGTCAATATATGTAATGTATACATGTAAATAAATAGAATGTATATATGTATAAGCATGCACAGATAAATGTTTATATTGACATCTTAAAACACCTGATCAATTCTCAAAGCTTTCATTTATCATCACATCAATATTTGCTTATTGCAAGTCAATATGCCTTTCCTTTTCTTTTGTAAAAGAACATGAAAATAAAGAACATTGTCTTCAAATGCTTTTCTCTTTCTTTCCCTGTCTCTCCTTTGTCTTTGGCCAATGGATTTTTTATATAATTTTTTTTTTCTGACCAGGCTTTGCCATAGCTTGTGGTTTAAGTTTAGTCATAATGGACATGGATTCTGATTCCTTCAGTTGTTACTAAGAAAGGGCCTCCAAAAGCAAACATTATTTTCTCTGATTATTTTGGCTTTTAATTATTTTTATTACTGCTTTTTAATGAACTGATATTTTCTTTTTCTCCCCTGCAAAGGCCTGATGCAATATTGCCTAAAACAGTGATTATATGTTTAGCCAGTTGCTCTTTGCAAGCTTGATGACTCTTCACAAATATCTACCCATTATCATTGAGGATTTATTAATATGGAAAGAGAACAAGTTTTCTATTTTAAATTAAAATATTTTCTTTGTGTATCTGTATATATTGTTTATGCTTTGTAATTGTTCCATTAGCTATCAATATTGAACTGGAGATAGTAGGTTCCAGTGTGTATAACCATTTCAATACATACAGCTTGCTTTCTGTTGTATTTGTAAGATTAAAAATAATTGCTATTTACAATTCTTTCTTATATTTGAAATGTGAAAATTGAGCTCTTATCAAACCCTGTCATGCAAATTGTGATAAGCAACTGATATTAAATGTAACAATTATTTATAACTATTTATAATGTATAGTTTATAAATCCATGATTATATATATATATATATATATATATATATATATATATATATATATATATATATATATATATATATATATTAATAACAGTTTCAGTGTTAAGTCAAAAACCTTAAATTTATTTAACCCTAAATTTGAATTACTAATGATATCTGCATTTTTCATTTTCAATAATAAAAAATTATGTCTTTATATTTACTTGAATATTTTTAAATTCTAACTATTTTGGAAATCTGTTTTAATTAACATTTGATTTTAACTCCCCGGGAATTTTAGTATTCTAAGAAGTACTCACTAGTATGCTAGACTTGGTAGTGACTCGGAAATCCTGAGGAATGCAGGGTGGTTGAATGTTTAGTGCAAGAATCTTCCAAGGATGTCATTAAGTAAGCTGAAAAAATGCTTATTAAAGACCATCTTGAAAGAACTTCTGAATATTATAAAGAGTACCCTCCTTTGAAACTGTTTCACCTGTTGCACAGTGTTGTTTTAATAATGTGAACAGTATTCAACTTCTTGTCTGACTGTTTATGCTACACTTCATTTGTCCTATAACCAACATATGCAAATAGGTAAATCCTATTTGCCAATCCCACTACATTACCTTTCAGAAAAATTAACGAAATACTGACCATTTTTGAAAATTTGTAACATTCAACCTCCAAGTAGTGCAGTTGAATTCATTAAGTTTATAAATTTAAATGCTATATTTCCTGACAGGAAGAACACTCCAGTTTTGCAAAATTTAGAGAAATAAGTAAATATAAAATTTAACTTTGAAAAGTAACCTTTGGCCTGTTAAATAATAATACTTACTCTCTGAATATTTTTGTAGACATTTACATGAGAATACATTTTTGCATATCAAAACAATATCAGGCAAATGGATGACAAAGTGGAAAAAATTCTGTGTAACACATTTCATCCTGTAGGTCTTCATTGGATTGACATTTATACATGTATATGGCACAAATACAATTTTGGAGTACCAATGATGATCAAACTCACTACACAGGTCAGCCAAACTTCCTCACCAACTGTTACCCATTAGTGAGACACCCTTCTAAATTTTATTGTATTGCAATTTGAAAAAAGTAGCATTACTTTCATTCATTCAGCTTTGACATGATTTCCATACAACTTAGGTAACATTAGTTACCTCCCTTGGAACGTATTGGTCAAAAGGAAAAAAAAAAAAATGAAAATAAGGTTTGTTGTTTTACAGACGTTTCAATGAATATTACAATTAGGATGCTCACAATATTAACTATTTTTATAAACCAAGCCTTTTCTCACATTAATGGATTGGATTAATCTTTAACTTAAAACAATCCTTTGAATATCAGTAGCAAAAATTTCAAATTGTCTAGTAAAAACGTCCCTAATCCATCAACTGTTTACACAGTGTGTATTTACATTTGCCCAACTTTTTCAGTGAACTTTATCAATTATTGAATTTAGTTTTATATCTAATAATTGATTCTGACGTTTTTACAAATTAATTTTTCCTCTTCATATTTGAATTTAAATTTCTCAGTCCTATATAAAATAAACATGACAGTTCATTAAACATACAAATAAAGGCAAATATTTATCCCAGGCTATAAGAAATATTTGAAATAAAAAGGGCTTGTGCTTGTATACTTCTAGGTGACATTTTAACCAAAACTAGACAGTTGTCAGTTTTTCATCTCAGACTTTCAAAATTTTCAGTTATCAAATATCAATTTGTTTGGAAAAAAAAAAAAAAAAGTCTTTTTTCAGATGTAGAAGTTACATTTATTTGTCAAAAACATGATCATTATTATTAGCAATGACAGAAATTTACTATGAAACTATTTTTTTCTATGTTGAAAGAATTTGGAATTTTGGGTAAAAATAATTCTAGTAATGTTGAATTACTTTCTTCCTTATTTTTATTTTTTAAAAGGTTTTGCTACTGAAAAAGTAGCTCAAGAATATGAAAAAAGGAAAGTATAATTGGAATTATTCCAATAGTTTTAAGGACAGAAATATAGCTAAACATGAAAGCCAAAAAGTTATGTACTTATTTTATTGATGACACATCTTTTTATTCTGTATTTTCAATAATTACTTTCATTCATTTTTCTAATTGAAAATCTATAAATTATATGAGATTTCAAAAGTAACGTTACATTTTTGGAAACAATAAAAACTATTAAAATGTAACAAAATTTAAATTTATTTATCAAGAACATAATCATCATTTTAGTAATGACAGAAGCTTATTTTTAGTTCCTAATGTCGAAAAAATGTCAATTTTAGTAATGAAAACTTATTATTTTTTAATATTGAAAAGTATCTGATTTCTGTATTTAAATCAAATCTAATCTCTAAGGTCCTGTTAAGGAATTGTTTAAATGTGATAAGTATTTTCTCTTACAAGCTCTTAGAATAAGAAAATCACATTAAATCTCTATTGTCAACAACTTGAACAAGTGAAAAGAAATTTTGTCCCAAATCCCTAAGTTTGGTCAGTAGAAACTATGTCATTGTCCAGGATAACAATGCAGATTGTTAAATTGAGATATTTTTTTATCACACCCTCTTTGGGTAGCTTAGAATTTCCATTTAATCAAATCAATGGAACACTTTCTTTATAGTAAAAACATTTTTAAAAGTAAGGAAGAGATCAAGTTATCACTATCAGAATTCTTTTCATCCAGAGTCCCAAATTCTTTTATAAATGATAACTTTTTTTCTTTTCTTTTTTTTTTAATAAATAAATTTAATTTTTGAACAAGTTTTCATTCTTTCTCTAAAAATGTGTATTACTCTCTGAACAATCCAATATATATTAAGAATACTGAAAACATATCAACTCAACTAAGACACCCTTCAAATAGAATAAAAAATTATTAGATATTTGGTCAGAAAAGTGGGTCAAGTTGAAAACTTTCTCATTACCCTCTTGTACTTCCAAATAACTTTCACATAGAAAAGAGGCTGTTTTGCAAGTTGTTAGAAATTGTTTTAAAATATGATGTGGGATTTGGGTAAGCTGAGAAGTACATCCAAATGATAGTGGACCCAAGAAAATGTTTTTAAGCATGAGAGTTAAGCCCTGGTTATTTTACACTTATAACTGATAGAGGTATGACCATAAGGACTCATCCAGCTACTCTGGAGAGTAAAATTTATTACATGTTCAAGAGTTGTCAAAATAAAATTTAAAAAAGTTCACAAACCTGCTTCTGTTTTTCTATTCATGAGAAATATTTATTAATCCTAAAAATTTAATTATCTTGCATACATGTATGGTTTATTTGGTAAACTGATGACAAACTTTTTTTATTGAATATTTAAAAGGCCCTCGTAAATATAGAGGTCATATAATCTTCTAGAAATAAAAGGAATATTAGTTATAAAAAGATAGGTTCTTGAAGTTTAAAGAGTGGGATGAAATCTGATTGGAATGCATCCAGCTATTTTAAATATCTCAAGGACCAATTATTTGGCTTTGATTTAATTTGGTAATCAGTGAACAGATACCCATAAGGTTACTTAGTTGGCAGTGAGACATCATTGAATGAGTTTATAATATTCTTACATTCATAATTATCAAGTAAGTAGATTCTTCATATCCTGTGCATGTTTTTTGGTAAAGCATGGCATCATCCAGGGCTGTCAATCACTCTGTGGTGCAGATTTAGTTTCTTGGGACTACTCCCAAATGCTAAAATTGTAGTTGAAATAATGTAATTAATATTCGGTATAATGTAATAAGACAGCCTGTGTAATCCTAAAAAGGACTTTACAGGTTGTTTAGAAAAATAGAAAGAATGCTAAGATAAGTGAGGTGGGAGGAGTCCCAAAGGAAGTACTTTGAAGGGGATTACAACATCACTGCCATAAATAGGCAACTTTTTTTTTAATAATTAATTTTTTTCTTATATTAATGACTGAAATATGTTCCATATTGATTGATTTGCTTTTTACAGCTTATCAAACCTTTGTGGGTTACTTAAAGCCCCAAAATTTTGTATTGTAAGAATAATAATTTTTTTGTAATTGAATATTGCATTAACACATTTTTGGGAGATAACAATAATTTTTTTCCAGATACAAGTCCTTCTATTTAACCCATAGCTGATTGGAGAAGAAATGGATTCATACCTTTCCCAAGGGTATTTGTGCGTAAGTGGTTGTAAGAGATATGTCTCAGACAAACTTTGTATGGGTCTATATCAGAGCTTCTGCTATACTTTATGTAAACATCTTCCTGTCTCCACTTCTCTATCACATAGTAATTATATATATATATATATATATATAATATATATAAATAAATAAATACAAGGTTGGTATAGATGGAATAAAATTCCAGTAACCAAAAACACAATTTTTGAATATATATATATATATATATATGATATGATATGATATGTCCCGGAAAGGGATATATTTGAACGAAGTAGCTAAGTGGTTTTGGCTACTATAACCAAGTAGAATACAGTAGCAGTAATCGACTGGTACGTGTCGTAATCACAGGTAAGAAGTGTAGATCAATGGCGTAGTCCAATGGGCGTTGTTATAGATTTAGCTTTCAGACTAAGGCTCTTTGACTCTTGTACCTACACATTCGTCAGTATTTATGACGGGCACCAGTCAATCATATACCAGTGAGGGGGTACACAGGTGTACGCATATTCCATTTTATATATATATATATATATATATAATAGTGGGTGTACCTTTATTGTACCCTTATGCTAGATGAAGTAATTTTATATATATATATTTGCTTAAATACTTGTATCTATAAAATAACAACGTTAAACATAAAAAATGTCTTTAATAAATAAATTGTCGGACCTTGTCCATTTCTTAATATATGACGTCATTTGTTTACATTCGATACGCCAGAGCAGTTATGAATGTACGAGATTCATGGAAGATTGGAGTTTATAAGCAGTAAATTCGACCTTGTCTACCGAACGCTTCTTTGTAGCCTAGAGGTAAGGCACGTCAGCGTATATGACGGTTCCGTATAGGATGCAGGTTCGAATCCTGTCAAAGAACGAATATTTTCTATGAAAATTTCTCGGACATTCAGGCCGGTAAATGTTATTTAATACTGTTTATCATAAACAGAGCATTTGCTTAAATACTTGTATCTATAAAATAACAACGTTAAACACATATATATATATATATATATATATATATATATATATATAAATAGATATATATATATATATATAGAAAGAAGAGAGAACACTTCAAAGGCACACTAAAGGCACACTCATTAAGCACTGGTTTACAAAAGTACCTAGTTAACCACTTCAATATCAAGTGCAAATATATGAGAGAGAATATTGCATTTTTGTCTGAATTTCTGGAATGAAGACTTATCATTTATACTCATTTTTACATGTGGACTATTGTCCTCAAATTTGAATTATCACAATTTTTTGCACAACAATTAAAACATTGAGATAACAACGACAAATTTGAGGACAATAGTCTGCGTGTAAATAGTGTAAATAAAGAATATTGCATATATCATTGACTTTTCTTTAGAGACTGAATATAAAAAATTATTTGCAGTCATTATCTATATTAATCAGCAGGTAGGTTAAGTTTAAATTCCCTACAGCAAATTGTCCTAGTGGATTAAAGCTTAGTTCATAAATTTGGTGACATAGTAGATGTGAGTTCAATCTCTATGTTGACCAGTGTGTACTTTGACTCAGTGGAAACAAGCAAGCAACAAATGAGCAGTACTTTAAATAAAACTAGACAATATCCCGAGATCTGTGGAGTAGAATGAAAACAGTCTACCCCTGTACATTAAATAAAGGGTTCAGTTCAAAATTCCCTGTAGATTACCCAGATCAATATACACCTGAAAAAGGCCAGAGAGAATGACTATATTTAGTAAACCCCCCCCCCCAATGTGGGCATCATGTGGCACAAGGCCGGTTTAATGTGGGATCTCCAAGCCCGAGGGCTCGGCCAAAAATATGCCCATTGAACCCATATAAACGGGTTCAGGGTTGGTTTACCTCCCCAAAAGAGAATCCGCCCTTTGGCGTAGCCTCCTTCGGGTTCCTCCCCGCCCGAAGGCAGAGAGTTCAACCGAACAGCCGGTCAAGACTTGAGAGAATGACAGCTGAAATATTATGAAGCCAATAGTCTGAATATAAATAGTGTAAATAATGATAACTCCTAATCTCTGAAACTCAGACAGAAATTGCCTGAGTTTTAGAGAAAATAGATTCTACTAACCTCTCTCTCTCTCTCTGCTTTAATTATCATTGGTTTCAACAAATTAATTCAAAGATTAGATTTATCTTTCTCAAAACAGAATTCAAAACTTTTTTTTATGTGTAGATGGGAAATATGTATCCACCTTGACTACTAAGTGGGCTCTCATTCAGTGATGATATATATTTTGGGTTAAGTCATAGAAATTTTCTATTTTGTCAATTGTATAAAAGAATTTCTTCAGAGGACAAGAACTGAATATGTTGATTTCTTTACCCCTGATTTCTTTAACCTGATATAGCTGAGCAGTTAGAATCCCCAAAATTAATTAGAGTAGTTGTCAATTTTAACTTTGTCCTTTTTGAAATCATTTTTCCAAGAGAGATAAAACAATTTATTCATTTTCAGTTGTATAAAATTTGTTTAATTTGAACTTTAAAGTAATTTTATTTACCATCATTTAATAAAGTAAAAACATTTGTATAATGTACATGATAATAGGTGGCTCAGTGAATAATGAACCAGATTTGAAACCAAAGTACAGGGTTCAAAATTAAGTTTGACTTCATATTTCACATTTCCAAAGATGATAAAATCAGAATTGAGACATGCCAAAGAATAATATATCAATAAGAGCAAATAAACCAACCTTGAAAAAGAAATGAATTGTTAATAGTGTTAGCTGTGTACAGTAACTGCAGAATAGTTTGAGGGTTCTTGTTGTTCACAGTAAATAACTACAGATTATTTTTGACTATTTTGATTATTGATGAATAACATCTAACTTTAGACAAAAAAATGGTACAATATGAGAATCATTATTTATATAAAATGAAGGAGAGATGTATTGCTGCATGCAAGATCACCACCACCAGGTATGGTTGTAGGATTACTGTACAACTGAGCATCAGACCAGTTCACTCTACATATCTGGGTTGGAAGACCAGTGAGGTATTCATTCATGGGTAGCATGTCTTAAGCAAGTAAACCTGGTGAAGTCCATCCTTCTCCAGGTCAAACCACAGCCAATGTCTTTCAAGGCCCATCTTGGTCACCTACATGTGGCTGTTGATTTCATAGGGGGAACCCTCCACCTTGACCATTGACTTCATTCTAGGAAGCCCTCTTCCCAGCAATGACATGTCATCACTGCATACATAGCTATGGAGACCAGTCTACCCTACTGTGCTAGATTGCTGTTGACAATACACACAGGTCAATGTGTCTTTGTTTTCAATCCTGCTATGTATCTAGCTACTCACCTCACTAGAAAAGTCTGGTGGAGGAAGTGGTTTAGACACCCATGGCCTAACCATTTGACAGTACTGGATTAGATGGTACAAGTTGCACTCCTAGAGAGACCTGACATAAATTCACAACATTATTTATAACATCTAATAACGTGATTATATATATATATTAAGAGAATTATAACTTATAATAATATAACATATATATATATATATATATATATATATATATATATATATATATATTATCCATTATTTTATTCCCAATATACAACATCTAATTCATAAATTGGAAAAAAAATACAATAAAAAATTAAATAGACCTTGTCTATTAAATTTAACAAAACCTGTTTGGATGAATTCTTGCTACCTTCTCTCTCTATATATATATATATATATATATATATATATATATATATAAAATTTGAGGATCTGGCAGAAATCATAAATATATAAGACAATTTTGGAAAACATTTTTACACATTATTATTAAATTATTATTGAAAAAATTTTTCAACTTGTTTTATATATTTACCATTCTGTCGGTTCCTCATTCAAACTTGACACACACACATATATATATATATATAGAGAGAGAGAGATACATAAACTTTAAATGAATTCATAAATAAAAACAAAAGCTGACTTGAAATTGGTTAAAATCTAATTTCTAAAATGATTCAATTAAAATAAAAAATCAAGTGTTCATATGCTTAACCTGAATCCCATTTTGTTTCTAATGTAGATTTTGTTAAAAATTTTTTTCCTGATGATGATTTATCAGAGATACATGTCAAAATAGAAGTTTTTGAAATTGCCTTAAATATTTAAGAAACATGCACACACATATACAGTTAATCAATAAGTATGATGAAAAAAAAATTATTTTACACAGACAGTATATTTGTTCTTTATCATAAATTTTCTTGTCAATGCATGTTATCCAATGGTGAATCATATAAATAGAATATTGAAAATTTCAAATCAAAATTCAGTTCATAATCTCAATGTGTTGGGTTGAGTATATTTATAAGGAAGAAAAATATGTTTAAGAATAAACATTTGCTGGGTAAAATAAACGTTTTTCATCATTAGATTATAGATCAATTGACAAACATATATGATGACTGCTTAAGGTATGTGTCATGTCTTAAAGCATTAAATCAAGGATTAAGGAATTAAAAATAATACTATTTTAATTAAAAATTTTAATTAAGAGTAATAGCATTAATTTTAAATGAAATCATACAATTGAGAACATTACATTAGTATTACCATATATACTCAAGTATATAGTAAATAATTTTATGATTTTACACCCCAAAAATATGGGATTGGACTATACATAGAAAAATTTTTTTAAATCTTAAAAATAATTCATCTTCAATGACTGGTTGCACTATACACAGGTAATTTTTTTTTGGGGGGGGGGCTAAAATTCATGCCCAAATGTTCATGTGTTGAACTATTTCTTGAAGCCGGTTTTAGAGTAATTGTCTTCTGCACAATCAACCAAAGATTTTGCATATAAAAATCACAAAAAAAAAAAATGAAATAAAAAATTTAAAACATCCTCTGTAGACCTGAAAACTAATTCTTTTTTTTGCTTTTAACATTTGCAGTTTCTTGAGTTAGTAGATAGGACTAAAGGTTGAGTTTTCATCACAACTATAAAATCTGTGAGGCTTATTATCCCAACAATAAAAACTTATTCTTATGCATACATACCATATATATATGTGTGTGTGTGTGTGTGAAAATATATAGAAAATGAAGTTTTCGGCTCTTGTTTTTGAGACCTCTTATGTCGCGAGTTGGAATCATATTTTTAAATAGATAATTATATTATATATATGTATGGGATGTGCAGGTGGCATAATGGCTAGCATCTCAGAACAAAAAATTGACAAACTGACACCAAATTTGTTTATAGTCACTTTTGCACAAATACCCTTTAGAAAAGTATAAACCCATCCCTTTCCTCTCCAGCTATTGGTTAAATCAGACTGGACTCTTCAGTCTTGGTTGGTAACCAGTCTAGGATAAGGACAAATCTGAATTCTAAATCAGTTGGGCATAGAGCTAGCAACTCTATCCCATAAAAACCTACTTGTAATAAAAGCTACAGTAGTAACATTTAGTGTGTTGTTGACCATATTCTTTAGTGGAGTCTATTGAACTTGAATAAGTGATATACAGGGTGTCCCTAAAGTCTAGGGATATAGGCAACAATGCATATTTTCAAGAAATTAAATTTTCAACATTTTATTGTATTGGTATATTAACAAATAACATCTTCAGTATGATTTTTGATGCAAAGATTGATGTCCTTTTCAAGATTCACATGAACAAGATGCAATAACTCCACATTGCCATCAATTTTAGCACATTCACTCTTTATGTGTTCAATTAAGTGTGTTGCATCTGTGACTTTCATTGAGTACACATTCTCCTTTAGTATACCCCAGAAAAAGAAGTTGATCCTTTCTTCTTTTGACAAAACATGTTTAATTTGTGAAGGTGTGTGTATATATATATATATATATATATATATATATATATATATATATATATATAATGTATAGGATGTCGGTTTCCTGGGGACTTATCGGCCCTGACCCTCATCGTGTAACGCGACGGGAGAGTCGATTTATATATATATATATATATATATATATATATTTTCAATTTAAATAAAAACAGACAACCTTAAGGGTTCACTGGTTATAATTCATTTCCCCAGGTATATGATTTTTACCTGGTTCATGAGATTGCACTTCCAAGCAATGTTTTATTCATAAATTCTCTTTAAATTCAACTCTTGTCTCATCTGGAGTACTTTTGCCAAGACTTAGAACTGAGCCTCTACTGAGTGATATGCATATAACTCTGTCCATGGTTTCTGATATCATTTCTAAACTGGGTCCTCACAAAGCATGTGAACTTGATGGTATCCCTGCAATAGTCCTTAAGAAATGTGCTCCTAAACTGTCTCCTGTTCTCTATAAACTCTACAATAAATGCCTAGAAGCTTCTTGCTTTCCTGCTTGTTGGAAATCTTCTGTAGTTTCAGTCTTTAAGAACTCAGGTTAACCATCTGATTGGCCTACCTTTTTGGCAAAGTACAAGATACTCAAATTAACTCTGAATTGGTTAAACATCCCCCTCACAGCTTCTTCTTTTGGATAAGTAATATATCTTTTATTTCTCGAGGTCAACTGTTGATGTGTTAACAATTATTGCTGAAAGAATCTATCAAGCTTTAAATAAGAATGGTGAAACTCAGTCTGTTGATTTGGATATCTTGAATGCATTGTGAGGGTTTGGCACAATGGTTTTCTTCACAAGTTGAAATGTTATATTTCTGGACAAATTCTTAAACTGATTCAGTCTTATCAAATCACAAAATGAATGTCGTCTTGAATGGCCACTCTTCTAAATCTTTTTGCAATAATGTTCCTCAGGGGCTCTATCCTTGGACCTACTTTGTTTCTAATTTTCATAAATGACCTTCCTGATATCATCAGTTCTCAACTCAGTTTCTATGTTGATGACACAACTATTTACTACTGTCTTAATAAGTCTGATCAATTCAATAAGGTCAAATTGGAAGCTAATCTAAAAAAATAACCTACAATCTGCTGTTAACTGGGGCCATGAGTGGCTTGTTAATTTTAACACTTCAAAAATGAAACAGAATCAATTGCTAAGTCTGCAGCTAAGAAAGTTGGTTCACTATATCATGATAGACAATTTTTCTTACATATTTATAAGTCTACCATTCATCCTTGCTTTAAATATTGCTACCACATCTGGTCTAATGCTATATATATTTAGAGATTCTTGATAAAAACCAAAGAAGAATCTGAAATGTTATTGGTCCTGACCTGGCATTGCAACTTCAGTCATCTTCCTACCACCCTAATGTTGCTTCCCTGTACCTTTTCTATGAATACTTTCATGGTAATTGTTCTGATAAACTTTCCACTATGGTACCTACACTTTATGAATTTAAGTGCAGTTTTAGATTAGCAACAAGTTTTCATCATTCTACTGTTGAAATGCCTAGATGTAACCATAAGTTCTATGCTAACAGTTTCTTCTCTCACACTTCTCTCTAGTGGTAATTTTTTTGACTTCTTGCTTCCCAGTTAATTTTGATCTTAAATGCAATGTCAATTGCTATCTTCTGTATTTTTAATTCTTATTCCTTTATTGTCCTCTCTTTTTAATAGCAGTTTTCCTCATATTCTCTAACATCCAGTAACCTCCTTGCATCCTAGTGTCTTTATTGCCTCTCTTGGGATGAAATGATTAAAAAAAAGAAATGTAAAAACTGTCCTAGTTGGCAATAATACAAATGACAGGTGTATATAAAAAGGCACCTTTTATAATTTATCGTTAATTTCTTTATATAATACACTGACTATTGTTTTTGTCACATGGCAATAACTGTCAGTAAAATGATCCATTAAAATAAATAACCAAGTAATCTTTTTTAAGTTCTTGGAATATTGGTGCCTTTTCAAAATTACTTAAATATTGTCATATTTTTTTCACAGTATGGCTAAACTAGTTAAATATAAAACATAAAAGATTTCCCAATCATTACAGATTTGTAAGTTAATGCACTAAATTCAATGTGTAATTCAGTAAAGAGTTATTATTTTCATCTTAGACAGGCATAATTCTTCTGTCCTTTTCAACCTCAATATACAACAATATGCATCACAATGTTGTGGCACTCATGTTGTTGAATGAGGCTAAAAACCACATTTGTAAGCAAACAAAGCAGCAGAAATGCTGTCTTTGTTAGAGTTGTGTCACATACATTCTCTGTAGGTGTATGCACATGAGTTAAACATAAAAAATCTATTTTTAAATTTAAACAATGTTTTTTTTTTTCTTATATAGAAACTTCAGTAAATATTTTGCAAAATTTTCCTGCTCTTCACTCTCTTGACAAATTATTACCTAAATTTCAAAATATTTTTATAGAATTTCATATAGTGATAAGGTTTCATTGACAATTTACTGATTGCCTATCCTGAGTAAATATCACCCATGCCAGAACAGGTAGAGATAGATATGTTAAACTTCGAGTGTTCTTGTACAAATCCCAAAGTGTAGGGTATTTGGGGAAAATTGGACTTACTTCAGTATTAATGATCTGAGAGCCTAGTTTGCTAGCCATTACATTTTGACAAGAATAAGCATATATAAAATTATTTTATAAGCAGACTTTTTCAATACCCAATCAGTTTTTTTTTTTATTTTTTGAAATCCATTTTTGTTATAAATGTCCCCAGCTATGTGTTATATAATAGGACTTGTATCTGGAAAAATCATTTTTATTCTCAAAAATAAAATTGTTAATGCAATATTCACTTGCAAAAGAAAAGAAAGAATTATTCTTACAATCCAAAATATGTTTCATGTTTAAATAACCTAATTGATAAGCTATAAAAAACAAATAAATCATTTATAAATGTATATAACTAATCATGGTATTTCTGTTCCTACCAATTAAACAAATATATATATAAGTAATACTAAGTTTGGATGTGTGGTGGTGTAATAGTGGTTAAGAATGAAAAATAAGATGAGTCTGTTACATTCATTTACATGCTAATACCTTTGGGAAAGGTATGAATCCATCTCTTCTCTCCCCAACTATGGGTTAAATAGCAGAAGAGACTGTACTCTATAGTCTTGGTTGACAACCAGAATAGGAGAGGGAAAACTTTGAATTCAAACCAGTTTGGAGAGGGTCAAACTTTGTCAAAACACACCACTGCTGCTATAGTTACAGTACATGTCGTTCTCCTATGATGCTAATAGGTTACAGGACTCATAAATACTAAACTTAAGTTAGTCTGGTACAAGACTACCATTGTAAGGCATCTAGTGAGTTTACCACTAGTGCCAGAGATAAGTATATGAACCTAGATAAAAACCTGAAATATGCTAATATTAGTACAACATAATATTCCTCAACCATATTTCTTTCTATTTGGCTTCATACTAAGTAGTATTTTTATTGATTGACTGATTTGTTTTTTTTTTATGGTTTCTCAACCATTTAGTGTTTCAACATGGTTAATTAGAAAGAAATATAAACAAGAAATATTCCTTGTAAATATTAAATATATCTAAGAAAGTTTTCAAAAAATATGGCTTCATATTTACAGTTTTTGCTTTTTGTCTCCTACTACATCTAGAAATATTTAGTTTTCTAATACAGACACAGAAAATAAATAGAAGAGTGATGAAGTAGTGGGTATGGATAAGGAACTTTGGCTATTTTTTAGTATCATGTTCCTTCAGGAGGTAAGAGATCATGGTTTGGCAGATTACTTTTCTTTATTATCTGCACATCACTATGACTTATTGTAAAATATAGTGGAGTGATTTCTCACTGCCTTCTACATGGATTTGAATTGTTCTTCTAGACTGGCTAGCACTTAAATTATTAAATGAGTCATTAATTTTTTTTCAAAATACTATTTATCAACTGCAAGTGCATCATCTCTTATCTGAAACACTTAGGATCAAACACTTTTTGAAATTTGGAATTTTTACACTTCATAATGATAATACAGGTACTGTATATATGGTAGATAATTAAATAAGTTGTTATCTAAAGGGACCTACAACTCTTTTTTAATAGTCTCAAAGTTTTTAAGATTAAAATAAAATACCCATGAGCAAAAGAGGCATATTTGATCCATAGAGACACTGAGACACAGTTGGGTGATGTGGGTTGAGCCAAGGCCACCTAAAAATAATAACTTCTGCCATGCTCTTTTTAGAGCCCAATAGAGTACTAAAAAATAAAAACATTGGTCATGTTAAGTTGTTTGGTGCTAAACACAAACTTTTTGTGCAGATGACATACATGAAAAAATGTTTAGCTTTCAGAGCAGTTTAATTTTCAGAATTTTAAATAAGGGATTGTCTACCAGTAATTTACTAGACATTTGAAAAGTAATTCCCTATTTCAAAATGATTATAAAATGTTTTGAAAACTTTGTAATTTCTTTGTTTTTTATAATTTATATCCATACAAGTTAATCTAATCTTCCCATACAGTTCAATTTATTTCTAATGTAAATGAATGAAGAAATTAAAGTCTGTATTTATTACACACAAACACTTCCATATAGACCAGGAGCATTACAGATGGGCATGGAAAAAATATAGAAAGCTGATTTTTACAGGGATGCTACTCTATAACCTACTGATTCAAAATTCATAAAGTCCCCAGAAGACTAGGCATGACACATGGCATGCTATGGGAGGAATTGTTGGTGTGACACCAGCTAGAAATGTAAATGAATGTGAACTGCCATGGTCAACTAATATCCACGCTGCAGTTGAGGCAGGTAAATTTGGTAAATTGCCTCTCAAAAGGTATATTAGACCAGTGGTTTCTGGCCTTAAGAAATTGACAGTTGATCCATTAGAACCACCAAATACTGAACCCTCTGGTCTTCTCTGAGCAACAGCCCTAGACACTGTGTGGCTATCGAGTTACTCCATATACAACCCATTGAAGTGTCCTTTATGGAGTGGTTTCAACCAATCGGTAATTACACAGGGAGAGTTTGATGTAAACCATGTTGAAGTACTCCCTTTCATAAATCAAAACCCAAGCCAGCTGGATACCATTCACACAGCCCTTTCTTTTGCACAGAAACTGACAGAGAAGTACAATTTGGGTGTTTCACCAGTTACATTTGACCAGCCATTGTATGCAAAAGCCACTGAAATCACAGAGTTCTTCTAATTTGCCAAACATTTTCATTAGATTGGGTGGATTTCATTTATTGATGTCATACCTAGGCTCTATTGGTCATATCATGTGTGAGTCTGGTTTGAATTACTGATGGAAAACAGTATATGCCACAAGCATACATTCAGTGGCCATGCCTATGCACAAGCTTTCCATGCCTACATGCTTTAATCTGCATCACTCATGACGAGGATGCTTGTGACTGAGCATAAACCTTGATGAATCAGAATGGTTCATCAGATGCTTTTGAATCACTCATCCTCACTTGAGAGTCTTCTTACAGAGAGTGTAACTACCCAGGTGCCCCAGATAGCCAAGGATCTAGAAGAGGAATTAACTCTGTCTAGTAGAAGCGAGAAGCTCTTGATCCAGTACCTTAAGATGACCAGACTTTTATTGCTTTTCATTCAGACAGAACATACAGGGGATTGTGAACTTCACTTACTGTGTGTTTCAAGAATGACCCTGATTTTCCATGCTGGAGGCATACACCATATGTAAAGTGCTCAAGACTCTACCTAGATCAAATGAAGTAACCACCACAGGTTATGAGTGAAGCCCAGTTTGTCAAGTATACTTCAAGAGGATATTAGATGATTAGGCGATCCCATAGATTCTGGTCTGGTATTTTTACAGACCAAACAATTGAACAAACACTAATGAGACTCTTTAAGACCAGAGCAGGCTTAGCTCATGGTCGGGGAAGTACCCAGTCAAAAATGGTTTGCATTTTGCTGCAAACTACTCCTGTGTGTGCCTCCCTCAAAAGTTTTTGTGGTACACATGTTTTCATTACAGATCAACACACAGACCTCAGGCCTACTGCTACTGCAAGGGATGGTGAACATTTCATCAAGTTCAACTACTTATCCATGCATTCACCATTTTCTTACAACAGAGAATATGCTACTAAATTGGTAAGCATTACCACAGGAGTTATGGCCCCTTCATCTGCCAATGCAGACAGTGCATTTCACCTTGGTGAGGAAGCTGCAGCAGGGCTGACCAGTATGAACTATGCTGATTCTAAACTCAGAAGAAAAGACAAGGTGGTGTTAATTGCTTCAGCAAATAACAGTGCAGAAGTTTGTGGTCAGCAAGTGGAAATAAAACCTCTCAATCTCTTCACACGTTTAACATGCATCATATGGTATCACACAGAGGTGCAAGGTAACTTAAACTATGAGTTCAGTAAACAGCCCCCTGCCCTTTTTGAGAATGGTGCGATGAAGAAGAATACCAAAAGTGATTTTGCTAAAGAGTTAAAAATCAATGTGGAAAAGTTATCAACAGAATCTTTACCAAACACTATGCATGTGATAGACGGAGGCCATCTTCTGGACAGTGTGCTCTGGCCACTGAGCTGCATTTACATGAATGTTTATGACAGCTATGTCAGTTATGTCATCAACAACTATGGACCTGATTCTGTCATGTGCTTGGATGGGTACCCAGATTTCAGCATGTCAACAAAGTTGCCATGCCCAATGGCAGAATGTATCCCAAGACGTTCTGTTTGAATTGAGCTTACAGCTAACTAGTAACCAACACTCAATTTTAGTAAATTGTCAAAATAAGGCAAGGCTCATTGCTAAATTGATGATGGTACTTACTGCTGCAGGCATAAAATTCCACCAGAGTACAGCAGATGCAGACATTCTTATATGTAGCACTGCAATTGAAGTTGCAGGTAGCACTCAAAATCCAGTTATAGTAGTTGGGAGAGATACTAACTGACTTGTCATGCTGGTTGATAAAGCTCTCCCAAACCTATACATGCAATATGCCAGACATGCTATCTATAGCACAGACAGTATCAAACAAGCACTGCATCCATGGGCAAGGGGTCACCTTCTTGTTGCTCATGAAATTCCTGGGTTTAACTCTGTATCTGCACTCTACAATATCAGGAAAGGAAAAGCTTTAAAAGTGCTTATCAGAGAGGACCAGCAGATCCTTGACATCTTCAAAAGACCAGATGCAATATATGATGACATTGCCAGAGCTGTTGAGATGTTTCTTCTCAAGATATATTGTACAAATTGCTTGCACAACAACTCTAGACAAGCTGAGGTTCATCTTGTATTTAAAGATGAAGATGTCACTTTTAAAATTTGACCTTGCCAGCCTTCCTCCAACATCCTCAGCAGTCAAATTCCATGCATACCGTGCTTACTTTGCAGTTCAGGAGTAGTTAGGGAACGAAGGACAATTGGAGCCAATCAAGTAGGGCTGGCAGCTGTGTGATGGCATGCTAAATCCAATATTTAATGATAAAGACCCAGCTCCTCATATCTTACACATGATTTCATGTATATGTAAGACAGGATGTGGTAAAAGATGCATGTGCAGAAAATCAGGACTAAATTGCATGAAAATGTGTTCCAACTGTATTAGGTTAAATTGTACAAATACTTCCCCTGTTGATGATAATGAAGATGAATAATTTGGAATGATAGAACAACCACATACACAGGATTTAACTATTTGCATAATTTCAGCAGCACTTATGAATCTCAAATTTAACAAGATTACAGTATAACAGCTGCTGCACCTTGTTTGTATAGATTCATCACACTGCAGCATAGATTATCTTAAGATATTCATTCTACCTATAGTAAAATGGTGTATTCTCTATACTGTTTAGGTTAGTAATCTATTTTTTAGGTCAGGTTGTCCTTATATTTTAAAAATAAGGTAATAATTGGATTTCTCATCATCAAATTCATTGTTAAAGAGATATTACACAGGTTTGTGAGCTGAATGATTAAAAAGTTATATGTGTTGTCTCAGTAGATGTGGCCATCTTGGATTTGGGGCTCCTGAAAAATTTTAGCTCTCTAGGAACTTTTGGGGACTTTATGGATTTTGAATCAGTAAGCCATAGAGTAACATACCTGAAAAAATAAGCTTTCTATATTTTTTTCCATGTTGATGCATTAATTTTGCTAAGGCTTCTGGCCTAATATTTATTTCTGACATATAATGACTATAAAGAGTTTTTACTTGCTTTTTTATGTAAGAATGTATCTCCTTATTGATTTTTATCTTTGCTATTGAATATATAAATTAGATAAATTAATAATGGTGAAGCTCAAGAGATGCTAACCTATAGGAGAGTGACTTGTTGCACCTTCAAGGGCTAACATTCTCAGCTGACATAGAAAGAATATATTGAATAAATTACTGAGTCTGCAGATAAGAAAATTAGTTCACTATGTTGTGCTTGACATTTCTTCTCACCAGAATCTATCTTACATATTTATGTCTACCATTCATCCTTGCTTTGAATATTACTGCAAGATCTGGTCCAGTGCTCCTGCTATATATTTAGAGATTCTTGATAAAATCCAAAGATCCTGCAATGTTATTGGTTTTGACGTGGCATTTCAGCTTCAGTCACTTTCCCACCACCATAATGTAGCTTACCTGTGCCTTTTCTATAAATATTTTCATGGTAATTGTTCTAATGAACTTTCCTCTATGGTACCTAGACTTTATGAATTTAAACACTGTGCCAAATTGGCAACAAGGTCTCATTAATTTACAGTTGAATTGGCTAGATGAAACCATAAGATCTATGCTAACAGTTTCTTCTCTCACTTATGGAACTCTCTTCTGGTGTCATGCTTTCCAGCCAACTTTGATCTTCAAAAATTTAAATGCAATGTTAATCATTATCTACTGTCTTCTTGATTCATTTCCTTTTATTGTTCTTGCTCCTTAATGTTTCTCTTTTTCTTATTCTTTCATGCTCAGTAATCCCTTGTCTTAATGGCTTTACTGCCTTGCTTGAGGTGAAATGAAAAATGAATTCTACATAAATATAATCTAGTGAAATATAAAAAGATTTCTCTTTGAATTTCTGTGATCAGAAGTTATTATTTACATTTAAAGTCTTCATTTTTTTGTTATTATCACAATGTTTCAGCTGTTATACTCTCTGGCCTTCTTCAGGTGTCTGTTGATCTGTGTAACCTTCAAGAATCCTTCATTTAGACATGGATAGCAGATCAAGGACAATATACCTGCCTAGATCAAATGAAGCTTTCAGTTTAAAATTCCCAGATGGTACCCAGAGCAACAGACATCTGAAAAAAGCCAGATAGCAAAATGACTGAAATATTATGATAAAAACAACAAAAATGAGAACATTAGTCCAAATGTATACAATGTAAATAATGTTAACTCCTCATCCCAAAAATGTAGGCAGAAATATGTCTATATTTTACTAAAGTATATTCTTGTAGAGTAGATAATTTATCTTACTGAAACATTGTGATAATAATAATAAAGATGAGGACTGTTCAAATGTAAATGATATAAAAAAGAGATTGAAAGGAAAATCTATTAGCCAAATTAAACTCAAGAGTGGAAAGTCAGTATATAAAATCTTAGACTGAAACACACACACACTTCCCCATTTTCAAAGGCTCAACTTTGATTTCAGTCAGTGTCTATGAAATTGTAAGGATTTTTTTATTTGCTTGTTTTTTCACAAGTAGTTGTTTACTAAGTGTAGCTTATTTTTAGCATATGGCCATATGAGTCACCTAGTGAGGATCAAACTCATTACTCAGTAATAATGAATATATGATACCGGCTTGCTAACCATTATACCATAAACAGGGTCTCAAAGAATATGGCTATACTAATTTATTAAGTAAAGCTTGGTTTTCACACAAACTCACAAATATGGAACTCCCAGTTAAAATTGAATTCACCACTCAATAGCAATGATCTGTGAGATCAGCTGGTTAACCGTTGCACCACAATAAGGCAACTTGAGTTTTGTTGAGTATGCTTTCATAGATTTTACAAGAATATCATGATCAATACATCAGAGCTTAATCTAACAACACCAAAAATTGGTTTCAGCTCAGATTTAATAATTCAATTCTGACCCCACAATCAAATTTACAAATCAGTAAAATTCAATAAATACATAGAAAATAAAAATAGTGTCATATTTATTAAACTGCAATATTGTAATACTTGAATGTATTTGTACACAATGTTTTAGCCTTCTGAGCCCTGACTGGGCCAAGTCATAACATTTTATATACATATTTACCTGTTTGCCTATATATTGACATTTTTAGATGTATTTTAAATATTTAGCTGCAATTTCAATTTTTATAGAGTAAAAGCCTACAAACTAAAGTTCAGCTTCTTCAGTGGTCAACTCTGGTGACCATGGTTTGGCTGTTCCTGCTACAGCTTGCTCACACTGCTATAATACAGCTAAGTATAAACATAAAACATTTGTTCAGCTCCATTTACCAGTGCAATTTTAACATAGTGGGTGTCAAGCTGAGCAAATATCTGAAAAGGGTTGCTGGAGGAGAAAAGGTTAAGAACAACTGATGTAGGCCTGTATTGTATAGACCTAATAGCTAAGTTATATGTTGTGTCTTTCATGGGAATAGTCAGCCAACATGATTTAGAAAACAATAGGTGTGAGGTGGAGTTATATTCTAAACTAGTATTGTAGGCAGTAAAATTATAGGTCTCTTTAAAGTTGATGATGGTTGAAGATAAATACAGAAAATTACTTTCTTTGACAAAATGTTTTTTGGGTGTTACAGATCATAACCTTGATACTTTAATATAAAAAAAGTTTAAAAAACCCCCTCAAAGCTGAAAGCCTTATGAGGGTTACAGAATGTCTATAACCTCATATTAACATATAAAATAATAAATTTATTCAAATGTATCTATGTATGTGTTAGTCAAATGTATTTCTAATTCTTTTGGATTTATTTATTAATAAAAATTGATGTTGAAATTAGTTTATTTATAATAAAACCTGACATCCTCAGAAAAATTCATTATCAATATTTTTATAAGGATAGATATTAGAAACTGAAACTCACTTTATATATTGTTAATATAAATAGAAATATACCCTGAAAATTTTACCAATGTAGATTAGTTAATAATACTAATTTTATTTTGAAAACATTTTCAGGTTTTATTTTGTAAGTCATACTGAAATTCCTTCTTTTTTGCTGGATATCAAGTAGAAATTGATATTGTTTTGAGAATTATTCATATTAAACAAACAAAATTAACTTTTGAATATTATTTCTTTCATTTTAATTTTAGTTACTTTTCATTATTAATATTCTTCACCATCAATTTTATTTTCTAAATTTTAATTTCATTGTTCAAAAATGCCTTCATTTTTCTTGAAACAGATGTTCACAATATTTGCAAGCTGTTTATGAAATATGACTTGAAAAAAAACTAAATGCAACCTGCAATATAATTTTTACAAGCAATTGCATGAATCATAAGACACAACAATAACTTAAAATGTAAATAATGGATGTTATTTTGTTTATTTTTAAACACTAATTAGTTAATTATTCCTGTTTAGAATTGAAAGTAAAATTTGATGTTTTTTTTTGTTTTTTTTTTTGCTTTTAAACAATTAAGCTTTGTTATTCAAGTAAAGAAAAGATGGAATTTCATTTCAAGAGTTGTCCAGATTATTGATCCTTTTCTTTTTGTTGGTTTACAGCCACGTCATATTGAAACACCAGTTCCCATACAATCACCGAAGTTAAGCAATATTGAGCCCATCAGTACCTAGATGGGTGATTGCTTGAGAATATCGGGTGCTGTAAGCTTGGATGTGCAGGTGGTGTAATGGATAATGGCTCCAATTTCTCATTGAAAAGCCAAATTCCAATTCCAGTTGAGTTCATAATATACATTTATGTGCAAGTGCCCTGGGTAAAGGTATGAATCTATAGTGGTGTGGGGCTTAGGGGTTAAAATGAACAGTTGATTTATCCATGCCAAGAAGATTAATGAAGGATGATAATAATGAGGAAATACATGGATAATTTTAACAAAACAAGATAAGGAATTTATTTACAAATTTACATGCTTGAAGTTCTGTCAGTAGCTCGTTTCAGGAAAATAAATCAGAAATTTTTAAAGTCTGCAGTTTTAATGAATTATCATGAAGAGGATATGTTCATACAACAGATTAAATGATATGACACAAAATAATATTAAAAAATGTTTAAAACAATGGTAAGAGAGTTTGTATATGTTCAAAAGTAGATGAAGGGAGATAGTTTAAAATACTTAGCTTTCTTGGATTGTTGAAGGAAAACTCTTTGAAGTACTGCATGCTTAGGTTAAAAGCCGATAATATAATTGATGAATGATTTTACACTGGCAAGAACTTGAACACTGGTCACTGGCTGCAAGGAACTGAAACAAAACCTTTCACATGACTTCAAACAATCTTCTCTCATTAATTTAATTTTTCTCCTCATTTTATATCAAAAAGAATTTTTCATGAGCTTGCTACTTTATTTTCTTTCTCCTTCTGAGATCACTGGCTAATTTTTGTGGTGACCAGGTTTTCATTGGTTCAAAAGCAATTTCACATAGGCTCACAAATTTATTTCTGTCTTTTTCTCAGCTCACCAGTCAATCTCTGTGAAGGTGAGGTTTTTATTGATCCTTTCTGTCTTTTCCCTCAGTCTTCTGAATTTGAAGGGAGTAGGTAAAGGGAGTTATTATTTCACACTCATTACAAATCTACCTCTTCTCCACTCTAGCTATGGATTAATTAGTAAGACTTATATTACTAAACCATTATCATCTCCCAAAAAAATCATTCTGGCTTTAAATAACTTGCAAAAGGTTGATAAGCTGTAAAAAACAAATCAATCAACCATTTTGTTACATGACTGCCAAAAGCTACTAGTAATTGAAATGAAAAGCGGTGAAATCAAGATGAAAGAAATACTAAAAAAACAATAATAATGACTAACAATTCTTTTTTTTATAGCATTCTTTCAAGACATAGACAATCATAGGTCTCACATCTTCCTGTCCTTTGTAGCTTAGAAACGTTTGTTTTTTAACCATCCCTCTTAATTCCTGCTTTACTATCTATTTATACAGAACTTTATACAAAATTAGGTATTTTACTGTTTTACTCTGCCCCTCTTGCTATCAGCATGTCATGTGAGTGTTAAATTCCCCAAACCTTGTTTCCTCAAAAACTTTTATTTCTTTCTGATTGTAAATGTAAGAGTCCTTTTTATTCTCATTTTTCTTAAATCTGACAATGTTCTTTCTAATAAAAGAATTCAAGATAATATTTCTAAGATTTTTCAAATCTGTCAAGGTTATTTAATTTTTGTGTGAGACACCTAGTAAGAAAATTATCTCTTTATATAAAAAAGGACATGTATATATTATACTGCAAAGCTTTTATGATTAGTCTCTGTAAGTTTAATTTCAGCTCTGAGGGGTTATTAACTGAGTTTACATCTGTTTTATTAAGTTGTTATAAAATTATATGCAATTCACTGTTTGTCATTACTATTCTTGTAAAATCAAAGAAAATGCTTCTTTCTTTCTTGGAAACAGAACCTATTTCATATAGTATGTAAATGGATTCAGCAATCAGTATACTCAATTCTCTTTCTCAGTACATTTAACACTTGTTGCAACTGCTGAGTTAATGATACTGTAATGATAGCAACAAATAAATTACTAAATAACCTCCAACACTTTAACTAGACTATGTAGTAGTCTGGAACCAAAATAATTAATAATAAAAGAAAAATTAAAAGTTAAGCAATAAAAATACTTTAAAATACAGATAAGAATAGTAACTAACAATAAAGAAAAAAAGTTAGATTATAAAATATATTAAATTCAAATTAAATATTAAATATAGAATACTCTCATAATGCATTAGAACAAGTGTTTTACTGCCAAATAAAACAAAAATCAAAACTTTCTTGTCTTTAATTAATGATAAAAGAAAAATTAAAAGTTAAGCAATAAAAATAATTTAACATAAAGATAAGAGTAGTAATTAACAATAAAGAAAGAAAAAGTTGTATTACAAAAAATAGTTAATATAGAATACTCCCATGATGCATTAGAACAAGCATTTTACCACCAAATCAAACAAAAATCAAAACTCTCTTTTTGTTTTTTAACCACTGAAGGAGATAGAGGTTCTGGATAGTTCTCTGATAAAACATGTTGCTACCAACAGATAAACAATATTTCTGTATGCATATATGTTCTTTAAAATATGCAATCATTTCTCTGAAATGTATATTAAAGCATTTTATCATTTTGTCTATGCTTATTTCATTGTATCTTATATATGATTTTGTTTGTATGGTATAATCCCATTATGGTCTGATGATGCCCTTTTCATCCACCAAAAATACATATATAAAAAAATTACATTCAAAGAAGACCAACGCATCACCAGAACACCCACAACAATACAAATTAATCCCATCAGCTCACATAAAAGGAAAAATGTTTAGCTTTTAAAACTCCACTACAAAACCTATGCCCACTCTTACCTTCATGAATATGTCACATTCAGAATATTGTTTCAAATTCTAACTCATTATTTCAATCCTTGTTGTTTTTAACAACTATATTCAGTCACAACATTCTTCAACTCCAGATTGTTTTTCTTTTATAATTTCAGGTCCGAGCATCAAAAGTTCTTATAGATGCCCAGATATAGAACCATCTAGAATAGAAAAATTCAGCTGGATGAATTATACACTTTAGGGAGGCTGAAGAATGCATTGGATAAAATGTAGTGTTAAAAACAACAAGAATAGTCACATATGTTTTTTCCAGAAGTGTTTTATTTGTAAGTTATATATTATATGAATTTAAGATAAATTATAATATTTTCAGTTTACTATTGTATTCATATTTCAGGCTTGGAGGACCAGATCCACTTGATTATATAAGTATGTATTCCAATAATGGAGACCATGACCGGAACATACCACCTCATTGGCATTATATCACTTTTGGCTTTAGTGATTTACATGGAGATGATAGAGTTCACTCGTGAGTATTGAAAAACATCAGGCTAGGGATTTTATTAAAATCTGCTAAATAATTTAAAAAAAATAAAACAGAAATTTTTTTTTAAATAATAAATGTTTATATTTTTTATATAATGACATGCTGAGAAGAATCATTATCATCCCAAAATTTGTTTAGACTATCAATGTTATTCTTTTTGTATTTTTTTTTTTTTTCAATATTTCTGCTGACCTTGATCTTCCTCATAAAAACATTTCTAACAATGCTTAATATATGCAGCTGCAGAAAGTAGTGTGTCAAAAGGAAAGTTTTACTCTTGACACTGTTCTATACTCCCTCAGCAATTTTTATTGTTTTAAAAAGTTATTTTTAGAATTTTAATAAAACCCAAACATATATTAGGTTGTCACACATGAAATGTTGCATTTTTTTTGTTGCTTGTTGATCTGGTCATCTAATAAAGTAACCTTCTTAGTATATAAAAACAATCTTGACTTATTCCTTTTTGATGTGATGAGAAATGGATATTCTTTGATAAATGTAAGAGTAGCCCAGTGGTTAGATGCAAGTGAATTACCAAAACAATACTCCAAACCTCCACTGCACCCTAAAAAGTTAATGGCTACTCTATGGTGGTCTTTCAAATGGGTTATTTTTTTTATTCATTCTTGCTTCAAGGGAAAACAATATCAGCAACTTTGTATTGTAGAAAAATTGAGTGTATGCATGAAAAATTGAAAAAGAAACATCCCTGACTTGTAAATAGGGATGTCCCAATTTTGCTGCCCGACAACGCACAGCCACATGCTTCTCATTAACTGTCTAAAAGCTGCATAATGTGAATTATGAAATTTTGCCACATCCTCCATATTCACTCAATATCTCTCCTACTAATTATCACATATTTAAGCATTTTGAGCTTTTCATATGCAATAAAGCATTCTCCAATAAGGGAGAGGTAATAAAAGCATTTGAACTGTTTATTACATCAAAGGATGAAAATCTTTTTAAAGATGGGATCAAGAATTTAAAGGTATATTGGAGCACATTCATTTATCAATCCGGTGCCTATTTCAACTCAATAAATTAGTTTGTTAACATTTCAGAAGTGTTTTATTCATTTCCAACAAGTACATTTTCATCTGCATGTTAATCACACACATCTCAACTATACCATTCAACTCTTTTACTTTTCAGCCTATGAAGAACAGAACAGAACATACTCAAACTACATAGGCATATTGGCAAAATAAAATTCTCCCAATCTGAAGGAGGTCTTGTGGGTTACCCCACTTGTTTCTGCCAAAAGTGCTCATTAGAGGGCACTCTTGAAGTTTATAAAAAGGCAATCATATTCTCTCTCTTTCTCTTTTTAACTCTTGTTTCCAAATGTAGTCACATGCAGAATAAGAATGTTGACAGCATGGCACATTTGTTTCCTTGGTCCTCTATTGATTTTTTAACTCTCACACATGTAGATAAACACACATATCTATCACACATGCTTATTACACATATACACAAGCAAGCACATTCTTATACCTAGTTTTAATGTATTTTCCTTTCATTTCAATTATGTACACATGTTTGTGTTTTGTTCATAACATGCATTCTTATTCATTTTAAATTCCATATTTTATTTTTTCTTAATTTTACCCGGACTCATATGAGTTTACCAATATTGTTTGTGCGATAAATTTTTCAGGAGCCCATAAATATTTAATATAAAATGTCTATACATATCACAACCAAAGACATGATACCTGCAACATAATGGTGACTTATTTCTACCCAAACATGCTAATATCCTGCAACACAGCTATTATAAATATAATAAATTATAAATTTTGAAAAAGTGTATTTTCCAGGCACTTTTTTCATTTGCACTCGCCACATAAATTCATTAAAATAAGTCACAAACATTTAGACTTGTACTTTTTTTCTCAAGAATTGATAAGAAAGATAAACACCATTTATTTATTTATTAGTCTGTTTATTTACAAGAATATTATTTAAGACTTTTGTTGTTAATTCTCAAGAAAAAAAAGAGAATGTATAAATCCTGATTCATATGTTTGGCTTTTATTAAAATTCTAAAAATAACTTTTTGACAAAATAAAAATTGCTGAGGAAGTATAGAGTAATATCAAGAGAAAAGCTGTCCTTTTGTTACACTGTTTTTTGTTTGTTTTTGTTTTTTTTGTGTGTGCATATATATTACACTTTGCCAGATCTCTTTTTTTACCTTGTAATATCTACAAACTTTTTCTTTTTACTATAAAAAAAAAAGAGTGAAGAAGAAGAAATAAAAGAACAAAAATTTTTGTAGATAGACTGATTGTACAAACTCATTATGCCAATCCTGAAAGTATTTTGTTAGACACGGATAATTCTATATTTTATTTATGGGGTTCCTTTCCAATCATTATTTTCTTGCTAAGCAAAGAAATCCAAATCTAAGGTCACAGAAACAAAAAGAATGAGATCAATACATAATATCAGATGTTATTATTCAGTGTTTTCACAATAAATTAACCAAACAATGATGGTAAAGTTCTTTGGCTTTGCTTAATTTATATAAGCAATATGTCATACAAGTTTCAGATTATATCTATTCTTTAAATATTGATAATAACTTGGTTTGCAGGTTCCAGGTCTGTAAAGTAACTGTAATGTGAGTTTTTATTTCTAAAAGTCAAGCCAGACAATTTTACTTGTCGGAATCCATCTTGCACATTTATAAATCTACCATTTGTTCATGCATTGAATACTACTGCAATATCTGGTCTGGTGCTCTGACTATATATCTTGAGATTCTTAACAAAATCCAAAAAAGGGTCTGTAATATTATTGGTCCTGACTTGCATCTTGACTTCATTCCCTTACCCTGACGTAGTTTCTTTCTATCTTTTCTACAAACATTTTCCCACTGTCATGATGTGGTTTCCTTCTGTCTTTTCTATAAATATTTTCATGGCAGTTGCTCTATGCTTTTATCCACTAGTAAGAAATATAAAGGAAAAATAGACCGCCCCTTTATGGTAAGATTGCTACCAATAATGAATCCTAGTAGGACTTCTAATTCTCTCAGAATTACCTCACTGTATAGGTTGAATAAGTCCGGTGAGAAGACACATCCTTGCCTTACACCTCTTTTGATTGTTGTATAGTTACTGAATTCATTTTCATATGCAGGCAGTTTGATGCCATTATAGGTTCTGGATTATTCTAATATCTTTCCCAAATATATCAAAGTTACCTAGCAGTTCCAACAAATATTTATTAAAAAAAAAGATATAAAAATCATATGCTATATTTATCATATAAATCTATATGCATCCTGACAATTATTTTAACATCAGTTAGTTAACACAAATTTTAGATTGAAAGCATGAACTTACCTCATAAAATCTGATATAGAGTAAAATATTTTTTCTGATTATGCCTGATCACTGGAAAAACATGTCAGGGTAAAATCTTATATATTTGACATTCCAACAGATTCTTGCCCACCTTTACTATAGTGAAATTTAAACAGCACTTAATATGAAATTCCAGCTTTTCTTTCCTTGAATAACAAAGCTTAATTGTTTAAAAACAAAAGAACAAAGTATCAAATTTTACTTTCAATTCTAAACAGAAATAAATAACTAATTAGTGTTTAAAAATAAACAAAATAACACCCATTATTTACATTTTAAATTATTGTTGAGTCTTATGATTCATGCAATTGCATGAAAAAATTGCAGACTGTAAATCTTTTTCAAGTCATACATTTCATAAACAGCTTGCAAATATTGTGAACAACATCCGTTTCAAACAAAATGATGATGTTTCTAAACAATGAAATGAAATTTTAGAAAAAAATATGGATAGTGAAGATTTTTTTGTTAGTTCTATTTTTATTTCAATATCACTGACAACCTGGAAGTGAAATGTATTTTAAAGACATTGGCATACATACAAAGAATAAAAGCATTTACCATATAAATTATAATTTTGTAATCTTCTTGTATATTCAGTGGCCATCAATAGTTGTGCTAGCACAAAGTCACAAGTCATTGTGACTGAAGGCTTTAGCATATTG